>OX276335.1:106083855-106478855 GCA_946251815.1 Dasysyrphus albostriatus | reverse complement strand
ATCCACTCACGAATTTTAATATGATCTTGAGGTTGTGTACCAAAAATATTTCGTATGGATTTTTTGTGCACGCTAAAAAATATGTAGGTTTTGGAGATGTTAATCTTAATATTATACTTAATATTAATATTTTGTAATATTTTTCTTAATATCTAACGTTTGAAGACAGTTTTAAGCGACAGTTTGCATTAATTTGTTTAATCTGATAAGGGGATAATAATGAGGGGATAATTTTCTCATTTATCAATCAAAAATTGTGGTAGTTAGAACCACTCTTTTATTGGAGACACAAATTCTTAGCTTCCACAATTTGTTTTTATTGAAGCCTGAAAATGAACATATGAAATATTGGCCGCAGATCAGATCTCAATCAAAAAATGTTTTTAGGGTGTATGACAGGGCTGTGTCTAAGGGTGGGGCACTGGAGCAAATGCCCCAGGTACCTTCCTATGAAGCAAAAGTCTTCTCTTAAAGAATGCAAATACAAATTTTACTGCGTTAGTATTGTGTTCAATAGTCAAGTTCGCTAAAGTCACGAATTTGAATACATCATCTACGGTGCAACTGAGCAGTACAAAAATCGAGTTGATGATTATTGAAAAGGCAGAGAGCATGTTTGTAAACGTCAAAAGCTTTAGCAAGTAAATTGACTGGCGTTGATGAAAACAAATTTTCAACAAACAGGTCGGTTACATATTATTTGTCATGACGCTTTCTGCGTCAAAAAAACGACGATCATTTCACGAACAAATTGAATTTGATTGACCGATATTGTGATCAATTCATAGTTTAGGGAATAATGTTTAAAAGCACGCTTAACTTGAATATACGATCGATACGATCAAAAGAAAATGTATTTGAAACACAATCCAAAATAAATAGTAACTGTTAAATTCGTGTTTAAAAGTCAGACAAGAATGTATGATTAGAGTTTTTGTTGATTTCATTCAAACATTCCAAGCAGAGCGATGTATTTTAAGTTACGTTGCGTTGGAATGAAATTAACGATAGAAAAAATATCAAACTAAAAATAAAAATGTCGACAGGTTAAAAAATCAATTTATATCAACTTTTTTTCTATGTACTAAATATTAGGAAGAAATATCGAAAATTCGATAAAAGTCGATCCTTTTCTCGACTTTCTTTTTTGGCTGCTGACTATTTGTCTAAGTTCGAAGCTAAAAATTTTATGAACTAGTAACCAAAATAGGTATTCTTACATGCAAAAAAAGTCGATATAAACCGACATTTCAACTAGTTAAATCACCTTTTTTGCTGTTAATTCGTACGTAACCTATACTGAAACATGTTGGTACTGGGTGTGGGTCAGAACGGCCCTGGTGTATGGAATACGGTTTAAAATAAATTTTTTGTTTTTCATTGTAATATTCGTATAATATCGTCTGTTAGTTTTTTTTATCCATTCATTCATTTATTTTTTTTTTATCGAAGATGATTTCCTTGATATTTTGAACAAAATTCTCACAAAATAAGTAAGTTAGGTTAGGTTAAGGTGGCTGGAGACTGTGAATGTCGATTTCATTTAAGTCACTGGGATCATTAAAGAAAAAATTTCCTAAGTGTGTTTTGCATCTTTGAGAAAGAGCAGGACATGAGCAAGGAAGGTGTGGAATAGTTTCTTCCTCCTCCTCGTCCATGCAGCTTCTGCAGAAATCATTTAAAAAAAACACCGAATCTATTGGCATGCTTACCTATGAGGCAGTGTCCAGTAATGACACCAATTGTGGAGCTAATATGCAATTCAATTTAAAGTTTTTGCGACCTTTAGTCCAAATGCGTTTCGCCCAGGTACAACAATTGGGCTCATCAGTTAGATGTTGTTGTACCCTTCTAAGACGCATAATTTTAGTCGATGCAATCTTCTCAGAGATAACAAACATTTCGATCGCTTCGGATCCAGTGTTGGCCAGATCTGTTTTGTCGCCAGACAAGTAGTGATACCTGTCCATCTGCTGTTTGTCATCATCATGGAATCTGGCTTAAGCATAAGTTTACATGTAGCGATCGGTATTCCAATATTCATCTTGTTAGGTGATATTGGTGTACTGGTTCCTATCCTGGCGAGTTCATCGGCGTTACAGTTTCCGAGAATATCTCTGTGTCCTGGCACCCAGAAAAGGTGAATGTTGAACTGTTCTGCCATCTCCATTAGAGACGATCGACAGTTTCGGGCAGTTACTGAGTTTGTAGAAACAGATCCTAATGATTTAAGGGCAGCTTGGCTATCTGAGAAGATATGGATATTCAAAGTAGATATTACGTTTTCTTTGAGCCTAGATAAATTTTCTTTTATCGCCAGGATTTCCGCTTGGAACACGCTACAATGGTCAGGGAGACGGAAGGAGAGACTAATGTTTAGTCGTTCTGAGTACACGCCGATCTTGTTGGAATTGTTACTTGAAAATTTTTGCCAAAAAGCGGCTGAGGGATGGTATAGTCGGAGTGTTTAGGGATTGATTCGAATTTGTTCAGAATGATAGTGTGGCCAATAGAGTTGTTGGACCATTGAGAAATGGCTCTGAGACGAATAGCTGTGTTCGCCGCCACTTGTTTAATGTATATATCGAGGGGTGTGATGTTAAGCAGTACGTCTAAAGCAGCGGAAGGTGTCGAACGGAGAGCTCCGCTGATACACATGCAAGCCGATATCTGTACTATGCTAAGCTTATCACGATAAGGTACTCTATCTAAAGCAGTCCACCATACTGGCACCCCATAAGTAAGTATCGGTCTGATGACCGCTGTGTATAGCCAGTGGGTGATATGTGGTGACAAGCCCCATTTGTTTCCAATAGCTTTTTTTATAGGAGAAAAGTGCCACTGTGGCCTTTCTAATTCTTTCTTGTATATTTGGTTTCCAGCTCAACTTTTTGTCTAAAATCAGACCCAGATCTTTAGCTTGATCTGACAAGTTAAGTGGAATACCATTTATTGATGGAGGGTCTATATTCGAAATTTTATATTTCCTTGTAAAGGGGACAAGTTCAGTTTTGTGGGGATTTACACCTAGTCCACATTTGTCTGTCCATTCAAGTAGTTTGTTGAGAGTGGTTTGCATTAATTCTGTTATGATTTGAAGATGCTTTCCCGATATTGAAATGGCAACGTCATCAGCATATGCAATAACTTTGAAACCATCCGCTTCTAGATTGACTAATAGGTCATTAATAACGATGATCCATAGGATTGGGGAATAAGTAAGTTAAACCGATCAAAAACAATATTGAAAATACTTTGAGAATTAAAGAGTGTATATCTGCCAAAAACGTAGATCTGCCAAATGGATTTTGAATCAAAAAAAAAATCAATGCTAAAATGTTCTGAATACAAGTGGTTAAAATCATCTATTTGATACATCTTAACCAAAAAAAAATTGTTTAATTTCGACAATAAAACCCCAATAGAATTATTCGGGCAATGGCTTGTAAATGTTGATAGGAGAAGGTAAACAAACTTTAATAATGAGTAGGTAGCCTATTCCAAAGCTATACAAAAATAAATTTTTTTGAAATTATATTTTAAGATTGCAAATATTTTTGCTTTTCTTATTATTTTTTGCGTATATCTTTTGAGTTCTCGGTGACCCCCCCCCCCTTGTATACGCCGTAGATTCATGACAAGTATACTCTTGGAGGATTTGTCAGTCCCTCGCAAGAGGCAGTACCTCGGAAAAAAACATTTCTGTTTTTAGGTGGCAGTGGCCGGGAATCGAACCCAGACCTTTGGCATGACAGTCCTACGCACTCACCATTATGCCACGAGGAACAGTTATACAGGTGGTAAAAGGACCGTCAAATTTCGGAAGATCTATCCGATGAAGTCGTATCCCCGAATATGAAGAAGGTGCAGCAGTAAAAAGGGGCGGAACACCTGTATTTGTTGAAGTCGCAATGACTTGTGATGCTTTCTCTATCGTACCGACCAACTCAGAACGATATTCAAGGCACAGTTCACTGATTTGGTCGTATATCACCAACGACTCAACTTCCCTTAAATTCTCCTCCAGAATACCTGCCCCAATGATGGCTTCGTGGTAGGATTTTGAAGTATGCATATCTTCTTCTTCTCCTTTGGCTCTTCTTAAAATTGGTAAGATCCTTAATAATATTACTTAAAATCCCCTTTTGGAGCTTACCATATTTATAACTTTTATTTTCTGACATTATTAATTTATTTTTATCAACAGGTATCAAAAAAAGACGAGTTAACAGCATACAACTAGCAAACTTACTGCTTATACTGCTACTGCTTCCGTTTATGCTGATGAAAATCTGGTTCCTGGAGTCTCCACTGACGTCATCAGATTGAAAGTTTCGTAAAAATTAAGTTAATTTTGTAGAAATTAAGTTTAAATATCATATTTAAGTATAATCAAGTTTATTTTTAATAGAAATTGCCCAAAAAGTCACTTTTAAACCGAAAAATTTATGTTACGTTTAAGTCATGTGACTATCTTTATAAATCAATCGGTGATTGGACTTTGTTTTAATGTCTGTTTGTTGTTCGTAAATATTATAATAGTTTGTATAGAACTTATTTTAATAAAAGGCTCGAAGGACCAAAATGTATACTTCCAGAATTTTTATTGTAAAAAATTAGACAGAAAAAGATAAATTTTCTTGAGCAAAATGCAAACCAAATTGTATCCAAGAATTTTAAAAAGTCTTTTATTCGTCATATGACTGTGTAAAAAAAATGTGCGAACAGGCTCAAAAGTTTTAGTTAAGCAAAAAAAGACGTCTGTGAAAATTCAGCTCTTAGTATTTATGTTTAGACATGCCTCATCGCAGATTTCCGTTTTCCATACGATTTGTATGGGAAAAAACACCTGTTTGTGTTCGGAATTTTTTTAACTTCTTAATTACAAGTATTTAAACTAACTACATACGTTTTTTTGTAGTAAATTGAACGCTCTACAAAAAAGACATTAATTTGTGTGTGTTAAAGTTACAGTAAGTCAAACTTATCCGATAAAATTATCATACATTTCTTAAACATAAAATTTGCAATTTTTTAGTAATATATATAAGGCAATTAATATCACTTTCATCGAAAAATTAACTAAAACCATTTGTAGAGAACCAATTTTCCTTTCAAATGGTGTATAACAATACTACTTCACCTTAATTAATACAATTACACTACAGTAATTATTTGCTTCGAAGTGGATTTTCAAGTGGAAAATTACTTACAAACTGCCACATTATTTGAAAACTAAATATTTATACTCCAAACCTTGATATGTTGGGGCTCACAGGAGTACCTATAGTAAAATATGTTTCTTTATTTCGTAAGATTTTTAATAATTTGTATTTTTAACTTTAAGTTTCGAGAATCATATTCACGGGTTGAAAATTACTTTTTATAGCAACGAACGGAAATTTGACGTCTTCATAGGAGATTATTTTGTATAAATTGTTATACAGTCATATTGTTATACAAAAAAGTGGTCAGCTTCATAATATAACAATTCTTCAAATGGAAGCAACTTTCTTATGTCGTAACGCTATGCAGTGTATTATAGAGATCAGTGGTTGGGAAATAGCAAAATTGGTGTTTTTATATAAAATTATTTTTTTCATAAACTCTAAATCATTATTAGGTGCCTGGATAGCAGACGTAGAAGTATACTATACGTTGATATAGAACAAAATAATGAAAATACAAATTTGTCGTAAGCTCGTTTTTTTCAAAAGAAGTTAAACCGGCATTAATGGCATTTGACATCCAACGCACATGGTGCATTGCACCAGGACGTTTGAAATGAGCCATATAGGATGGATAACTACCAAGGAATATTAATGCCAGTTTTTAAAGTTCTTGATAATCGTCTCGAGGCTGAGACATCTAAAAGAGAGCAAAATCGAAGCAGCTAATATTTATTACATATTTTCATTTTGACAATGGAGTTGGTATAATGAACAATAATTTACCTGTTAATATTGATTGATGAAAGTTACTATATAAGATCTTTCTTTTCCTAATAATACTGCAAAATTTTCATCTTCCATACCACTTTTATATTTAGATTGATCAATGCTATCCCAATCATTTTTAAAACGTACAAAAATTGGTACATTAGGGTCAGATGTTTTTTGCCAGTATACTTTACAAACTCCCCTTAAAATAATCTCAAAAATATGATGGCTACATGGTAGCCATACAATCTTTCGGTTCAATGCTTTTCAATTAAAACGCATGTGCCTTTATGAATACCAATAAAAGAGATCATACGGATAAGGAAAACCAAAACTGAAATTTACGTTTTAAATATTGCTGGATTGAATTAAATTAAATTAAAACAATGTAAAAATCAGGAGTTTATTTGGAATGAATTTTCGATCAAACTCAATGGTTTCAAAGTTGAATACAAATCATCTCTTATTTACTAATACATAATAATCAATAATTTTCAAACTAAATTGAATAAATTAAAGATTTAACAGAATTGACAACTGTCGTATCAAAACACATTGCCTTAACGTAAGGACACACATGCCATTGATTTAAAGTGGAAAGGAAGCTTGAAATTTTATACGTCCACGATGAATCGAACTGTGACTAAGACTAATCTTGGATATATCAATTTTTACACTTGAATAAGCAGCAGCTTAAATAAACGTAGCATTTCGGCTATTAACATTTGCTCGGTCAAGTGGAGTGGCAAGCTCTGGTGTCATTATATCACTTTTATTCGTTAGATTGGATTGATCTTCAAAATCAGAATTTAAATCATGGTGTGTTGTTCGTTTAGAAATTAATGTTGTAGAAGATGTAGCTGTTTCTTGAGATGCAAAAATTTCATTCGTAAGATCACTTATATCTGAAAATTTTTATTTCAATATACGAACATTAATTTTAAGTTGATATGGATGATTTGCATAATGCAAACACAAAAAACAACGAAAAACCCACCCTAAATTCTAAGTTAAGATTAAAGCTTAGATTTAAGTTAGGATTTAAGTGCACGCTTGCATTAAGCTAAATAGCTACATAAATATAAAATATAAATATAAATTTATTTGTGATACAAATTAAAGATTTAAAAAGTTATGAATATGGAACCTTCTATTAATTTATGTAGGTACTAAGTGAATTAGGTACATAATAACAAAAAATATTTACCAATTTGATCATCATGATTTAGGTTTAATGGATTTGTAAAAACGTTTTCATCAATAAAGCCATATCGACCTCTTTTTCTTTGAGCCGCTAAGAATAGTTTTTGTTCGATATTAATATATTGTAACGGCTGTCACATTTGTACTATAACGGCTCTCGAATGATCTAAACCACACTTGAATAAAAGAAACACCGAATTTAGAATTAGACAGGACAAAAACCAACCTACGGAGAGCTTTGGTGAACTTTCGAGCTTCCTATACTAAACGTCAAATTGAAAGCTTTGGAAAGGGAAATTTATGGGAAATTTCTCCTAAGGAAAGCTCTGGAAGCAAATACTAGAACCTTCCTTCTTTTTCGGGAACCTTGTGAAAAGTATATAAGCACATGTCTGACCGGCAGAGGACGCAGTTTATTTTTAATCGTGAATGCGTAAAGTTGGTTGTAATAGAAGTAAAGTGGTGGATTAATTTCAGTGTTAAACAATAAATTGTTTTGTGTTAAGAAAAGTAAATTGTTTTATTTTGTGAAGTAAATAAATGGAGAATTTAAATAAAGTGAATAAGTTTTATTAACGAACCTGAGAAAATATTACATTGGTGTTAGAAGTGGAATAAAACTTAATTTATTTGTGTTTAGATAATTTATTGTGCTTTAACAGGCAAAAAGTGAACGTGACAGTGAAAGTGGAATAAGAAATGACAATGGGTAAAACTCAAAATGATTTAAATTTAGTTAAACTGAAGGCAGAACTGAACAAGCAAGGTCTTCCTACTACTGGAACAAAGAATGATCTTTTAATTCGTCTGCAAGAAGGTTTAAGAAAACGTGGAGAAAACTTATACATTTGACATTGAAATAGAGGAAGAAAAAGAACAAGTCAGTACGTCAGGAATGACCAATCTGCTGTCTCAGCTGCTCGCCAAATTTGATAGTCAGAAAAATCATCTTCTCGAATGATTCGATCAACAAAGCCTGGAACAACGCAATGAACAAAAGAATCTGCTCGAACTATTCGAGCAACAAAGCCAAGAACAAAAGAATCTTCTAGAACAACAAAGCCAAAAACAAAAGAATCTTCTAGAACAACAAAGCCAAGAACAAAGGAATCTCCAAAATCTTCTCGAAGATAAGTTAGAAGCCTTTGATAACAGAATTATCGCCCTTGACGAGCGTGTTGATAAACAATTTTCGACTGTCGATGCAAAGTTCGAAAAGGTCAAAGACAAAATCGAAGTTCTGGCGACTATCCAAAAAGAAAGAAAATGCATCTACCAACCTTCGATGGACAAACTTCTTGGTCAATCTATAAGAAACAGTTTGAGGTAGCCGCGGCAACAAATGTCTGGGACGAGGAAGACAAATATATAGTTCTGATGCGTGCCGGGAAAAGAGGAGAAACTCTGCAACAGCTCCAAGCAGACATCGAACGGTTGGCACATCTGGCATATCCGGCTGCAGGGGATGAAATCATCAACCAACTCGCAACAGAAGCCTTTGTCCGTGCTGTATCTGATATCAACCTTCAGCGAGCAATTCGAACAGCTGGAAAACGCACACTTCCTGAGGCATTAGTGTTCGCCTTGACCATGGAGGCAGCAGAACAGGCCTCTCAAGGAGTCCATAGAGTAAGAGAAATAAAAATTGAGGAATTTTCATACCAGAGAACAGCGTTGCAATGGAACCAGCAAGATGGACTTGCTCGATGCTGGAATTGTAACAAGACTAGACATCTCCAACGTCAGTGTAGGTTACAACCTAGAAGACCTGCATATCAATATTTTGGCAGCAGAAATGCAAACAATAACGTCAATACTCCAACTCTACCTGTTTCCTAACCGGGAAAAGAGTAAGAACCAACTTCGAGGGGCAGAAGCTGGTTTCTGGTATCGATGGCCCCAGAACCACTATTCAGGTCTCGCAGACTAAACGAACGGCAAGAAACAAGTGGCTACGATCGACACCGGTGCCACTGCCTCCATTGTTCAAAGAGACATGGTGAAGATGACATGGCTGCATAACACCAACACCTATCGTCTGAAAACTGTAACAGGAGGGGCAGCCAGAGTGTACGGGGAGATTTGTCTTACGATCCGTTTGGCAGAACTGGAGTTTTCACATCTGTTTCTGGTAGCAGATATATGTGACGAGTGGTGATTTGGGTAGCCATCGAAACCTTATGGTGGAGCCAGACTCTGGGCAGTCTTCCCAAAACATCATCCTAGGGAAGACTCTTGTGGCACCTTACAACAACATGGTGGCCGTACGGATACTTAACATCAAACCGTACGAAATCAATCTGAGGAAAGGAGCAGTTGTGGGAAAGTGTGAATCAGCGTCCGCCATAAACTGTCCACAAAAGTGGACACTCAACAATCAGTGGAGCCGAGGAATTTGAATTCTATGAAGGCAAAAATTGGCCGAAGGCCTTAGTTGAAGAAATGATATCGACGATGAAGAAAGATGGGCTAATAGAAAATTCTAAAAGTCCTTGGGCATCTCCATTCGTCCTTGTCAAAAAGAAGGATGGAAGTACTGGATTCTGTGTGGACTATCGGAGGCTGAATGATGCAACAAAGAAAGACAGCTACCTCCTACTAAGAATCAGCGATACTTCGGATGCGATGGAAGGAACTGAATGGTTCTCAATCTTGGACTTTAAAAGTGGCTACTGGCATGTAAAAATCCATCCACAAGATTGAGAAAAGACGACTTTCTCAACAGGAAATGGTCTCAGGCAGTTCAAAGTAATGCCTTTTGGACTATTCAACGCTCCAGCAACATTTGGGCGTTTGAGGGAGTGCGTTTTACAAGGACTTACTTGGAAGTCATGCCTGGTCTATCTGGACGATGTCATCGTTTATGGTAAAACATTTGATGAGTATTGTGGAAACCTCAAGGCCTTGTTCCAGACGCTTCGAGAAGCAGTCTTGAAATTCAATCCAGACAAGTGTGCATTCTTCAAATCTGAGGTAAATACTTGGGACATATCATCTCGTCCCAAGGAGTGAAGACTGATCCTGAGAAAGTGGACACTGTTAAGAATTGGCCAACTCCACAAAATAAACATCAGCTTCGGAGCTTTCTTGGTCTCGACACGTACTATCGTCGTTTTGTTAAGGATTTTGCTGAGATCATGAAAAATTTTCCATCAGCTTACCGAAAAAAGCAAACTATTCAAATGGTCAAGTGAGTGCGAGAAAAGCTTTCAGGTACTCAAGCAGCGCCTATGCAATACACCTGCTCTGGTCTATCCAACACCAGGAAAATCTTTCATCATCGACGCTGACGCAAGTAACGTGGGAATTGGAGCCGTACTGTCACAAGTTCATGATGGAGAAGAGAAGGTTATCGCCTATTACAGCAAGGTACTCTCATAGCCAGAAAGAAATTATTGTGTGACCAGAAGTGAACTTCTAGCTCTAATTTCGGCTACAAAACACTTCCATAAGAATATCTATGGACAGATGTTCCTTCTTCGAACAGAGCATGTCGCACTTAATTGGCTTTTGAATTTCAAAAATCCAGAAGGTCAAGTGGCAAGGTGGATCGAGAGATTGCAGGCATACGACTACCAGATTCAACATCGAAGAGGAAAGTTGCACTCAAACGCAAATGCCTTGTCTCGGAGACCCTGCAACCCCAACTCCAAGCATTGCACACGTCAAAAAGAAAAGGAGGTGGCTGCCATCCAGCGATTAAGAATCGATCCCATTTACGGTTGGAGTAATGAAGAACTGAGGACCGCCCAACAAAAAGACTCGGATATTGAACCCATTCTTGCATGGAAAGAACACCAGGAGAAACCAGAATGGGGTCACATCTCCGATAGAAGTTCAACTCTTTAGGCGTTTTGGGTACAATGAGACTCACTTCATGCGCAAGAAGGAGTACTAAGACGTAAGTGGGAGTCCACAGACGGCAAATCATATGTGATGCAGCTAATCGTACCTCAATCCAAAGTTAATGACGTTCTTCAAGAGATGCATGGGGGAGCTTCCGGAGGACATTTGGGGATCAACACTGGAGAAGGTAAGGCAGCTATTCTACTGGCTACATGCAAGAGAAGACGTTGAAAAATGGTGCCGAGAATTTGATACTTGTGCTGCAAGCAAGGGACCAGCCAGGAAAATCCAGAGTAAAATGCAGCAGTATAACGTGGGCACGCCTTTTGAGAGGATTGCAATAGGCGTTGTGGGACCTTTTCCAGAAACCGAAAGTGGAAACCGATACATCCTGGTAGTAATAGACTACTTCAGCAAGTGGCTTGAGGCATTTGCCATCCCAAACCAAGAAACTAAAACAGTCGTGGATCAGATTGTTTTCAACTGGATAAGCAGGTTTGGCGTACCGATGGAACTCCATTCAGATCAAGGAAGAAACTTTGAGTCCAAAATCTTTCAGAAAGTTTGTACACTCCTTGGCATCGGCATATTCCATTATTCTTGATGGCCTATCGAAGTGCAGTACATAGCTCAACAAGACATACACCAACAGAAATCCTGCTTGGGAACACAATACGACTGCCAAGTGAAATAAAATTTGGATGTTATGCTAATGAGCCCCAAGAAATAGACGACTACGTGGAAGACCTGAAAGAAAACCCTCTTGACATTCACGAAAGGACAAGGGCAAATATAAAGCCATCAAGTGATCGAATGAAAACACGATACGACACAAAAGCAACAACAAACGTAATCTAAATGGGAGAACTTCGGTGGTTTTATAGTCCCCACCGTCGGATGGGACTTTCACCAAAACTTCAACAAAATTGGGAAGGCCCGTATACTGTTGTAACACGAATAAATGATGTCGTCTACCGCATTCAGAGAGGACTTAGAGGTAAAATTAATGTAGCTCACAGGGACCGTTTACACCGTTATAGTGGTGAAGGATGAGATAGATTTGCTCGGGACGATCAATCTTAAGGAGAGGGCAGTGTAACGACTGTCATATTTGTACTATAACGACTCTCGAATGAACTATAACCACTTTCGAATAAAAGAAACACCGAATTTCGAATTAGACAAAACCAAACACAAACCAACCTACGGAGAGCTTTGGTGAGTTTTCGAACTTCCAATACTTAACGTCAAATTGAAAGTGAAATTTCCGCTATAGAAAGCTCTGGAAGCAAATACTAGAACCCTCACGCTTTTTCGGGAACCTTGTGAAAAGTATAAAAGCACATGTCTGACCGGCAGAGGACGCAGTTTATTTTTAATCGTGAATGCGTAAAGTTGGTTGTAATAAAAGTAAAGTGGTGAATTAATTTCAGTGTTAAACAATAAATTGTTTTGTGTTAAGAAAAGTAAAGTGTTTTATTTTGTGAAGTAAATAAGTGGAGAATTTAAATATAAAGTGAATAAGTTTTACTAACGAATCTGGGAAGATATTACAATATTTTTCTACACCACTTTTCGCAGTGTCGAACAACTTCTTCAATTTGTCAATGAAAATACATTCCTTAGTTTTTTGCGCATTCGAGTTCTTGCGTATACATTTTTTTTTGTAAATTAAGCCAGTTGCCATAGTTTTTTTTTGCATACGCTTTTCCACAAGTTGGAATACCTTCCCTCAACCATATTTCTTCGAGTTTTTGTATCGTATCTTGAAAGATTTTTTTTTCTTAGGTGAAGAACTTTACTTTGGTAATTTCCGCCCAACAAAATTTTCATTTGGCTCACCAATCAAATAAATTGATTTATTCATTATAATAACAATTGAATAAATGATTAAATATAAAATAACAAATTTCGAAATTCTTAAATGAAAATGATAATCGAAAGCCCCGATTTATTATTCTCAATTGGATAAGATCATGTTAGTAAAACGAGCATGGCTTACAATAACAGTGTTTTCTACTCATTTCTTTTTTTCTTTTTTCTTTAATTATCATGTCAATTGCGTATCTATCCTTGTTTTACGCAACTGATAGCATTTAAGCAATAAAGTAACATCTTTTTTTGCATACCTACGTAGGTATGTATATAAATACCACATCAACTAAAAATAAGCTATATACCATAAATAAATAATATAAAGATGGGAATCCTCGGCTGTCAAACTGATTTGCCTACAAGCTCCGACCGTGGTGAATGTCATAAAGTTGCACTAGTAACCTTTACCACACTAACACTAATGCAACTTACTGATTTTCACCACAAATCGTCGGTTTTTTTTAAATTTGTCAGTTATTTTAAAAACCCAATGGACATGTTCATAAAGTATAAAAGCAGGTGAAGTGAATTTTTAAGTGCTCACTTCCCTTTATATAATTTTATTTTAAAATTGCATTGGCTACCTAAATTCAAAGCGTTCTAAGATAATAAAAGACATATTGGTAGTAATAAATAATTGAATAAATAAATGTATGTTAATTGAACCATAGTGGGAGGAAATTTGTTTGTGAAATATGAAATTTCATAGTAAATATGTTAGCCTTTTTACACCGAACTCAAAACGAGGTTTTCGCTAAAATATTGGCTTTGGAAAAAAACCTTATCGAAAACACAAGGTTTCACATACATTTTTTTGAGCTTCAGGTTTTCGTAAAACACAAGTTTAATATAAAACCAGTCGAAAACTTGTTGGAATTCAGAGATGAACAAAACAAACCTACCTTTTAAAAAGTTCAGTGCCTAGTAAAATGTCAAAAAAGAAACTGATGGGATGCTTTTATATGGATCATATTTATATAAATAATCACCATTTTACATCCATAAAAGTGAAGAAAACAACAAAATGAAAAGATAAATGTAAGTGGTTGGTGAAAGAAAAACTTTAATGTCAAACGAAAACGTATAGTGTAATGTTTGGTGTGAATGGTTTTTTAAAAGTTTTTGCCGAAGTCTGGTTTTGGGGTTTGTTGGGAAAATCCTATTATTCCTTAAATTCGTATTTCTTACTGGAATACTTCCACATATTTATGATCTCCACAGAAACGAACTATCAAAATTAGTCTGGATAATAATAGCTACGTTTTATGCATGTCCGTGGACTTTGGGAAAAAAAACGACATCGGGACATTTTAACATTTGCCTTGGTCTGCCATTTTATATAACCAGCAAACATTTAACATTTAATTATTATTTGTTCAATGTAATTTGTTTTTACTTATTTACAGCACAGTGATTTAAGATTTTGTTTCACTCATACATTGAACAAAAAAAAAAGACTGGAAAACTATGCACCAAGCACCAAATTCTTTTAGTTCGCTTCCACCAAGGTGAGGACTCTCCCGTCTGACGGGAGAAGTTAACGAAAACTAAACGAAGAGTACCACTTCGCAATTATGTGTGCGTCATATGGATTACTTGTTTTCGCCCGGTTTCCTACGACCACTACGTTGGCTATTCTAGTTCTACCTTAAAGGCTCTCCCAAACCAACGCGAATTCGCGGCGACGGCGAATTTTTGTTGTTGTTTATCGTTGTGTATTTGTCATATTTTTTACTATTGTGAATGATTTGCTGCGAATCGCTCCGCAATCGCGTTGGTTTGGGAGAGGCTTAATTCTGAATTAATATTGTTGTTGTTGTATTTGACTAGTAAATTGCTTTGTTTTGTTGTCGTTTTTTTAGACAGAATTATTTTGAGTTACAAAAAACACAACTAATACTATAATATGTATTGAATTTTCTTTTTGCTTAAAGGTTCTCCCAAACCAACGCGAATGCGGAGTGATTCGCAGCGAATCATTCACAACAGCAAAACATATGACAAATACATAACGCTAAACAACAACAAAAATTCGTCGTTGCTCCCCATTCGCGTTGGTTTGGGAGAGCCTTAATTATGTAACCAGGTAAAAAGAATCGCACATTTTATCAAAATATGTATGTTCAAATTTTAATCAATGGTTCATTAAATTTAATTCACCAAATCGGTGAATTAAAATTGGATTAACTTAGGTTAAATGATGGTTAAGGCCAAGTAAGTGATAGTGGAGAATCAGGGCCAGTTTGTTCACATTAGATTAAATTTGAAGTAAGTAAGTCACAGAATCTGGTTAAATGCATCTAACCTACCAATATTGGCCAATTAGCGATTTCTATAATCAACAACTCAATTTTATTGGAACGGCAAACCATTTGGCTGCAATTCGTTTAAAAAAATTATATTTAGGTAAACATATGGATGGTGCAGTCGTACCTTTCAATAATATTCCATTAAAAAAAGTGTGTTTGCACCCTCAAAACAAGAATTTTTAGAACACATCCCCTGAGGTGAATTCAGAAATGTCACAAAGTTTATGAATTCTTAAAATTCAATGGAAAGTTGGTTGCCGGAAATTTTTGATAAAATTAAAAATATTACTTAAAATTTCTGGCACAACTAAATATTTGTTGTTATTATTTAACAAAAAACGAAAAAATTAATAACAAATATAAAAAGATAAATAAAATAACGATGCAGAATGGCAGACGCACTAAAATAAAAAAAAACATGATATCAAGTTTGGAAAAAAATTGGTCTGTCAAAACAAATTAAATTCACCGCGTTAAGTTGTTGTTGCAATTCACATCTATTCATCGACACGGAGTCGGATTACAAAAACAACAATGTAAACAAATGGGTTTTGGAGGGTGAAACGTACGAAAGTTTCCCATCTTTACATTGTTTATTTATGCTATATACGTTACGTACTTACATGTTTTATATATATGGAGTAAAAGTAAGTATTATGAACTACGGAGCCAATGTGGCTTTTCTCGCAACCCAGAAATACAATCGGAGGAACTTTTCATAATGATGCGGAAACACGTTAAACTCAGATATATTCAAGCCGCCAAAATTAAAGCGTTTACGAGGTTTGTAAAATTTTCTACAATTGGGCAGTGGGTGCAAAAATTGTGAAACCCATTTTTTTTTTTAATTTTTCGTCCTTATTCGATGTTATGAACAAAGCCCTACCACAATATCTTCAATTAATAATAAAAAGCAAATTTCATGTTTAAGAAATGTATGATAATTTTATCGGATAAGTTTGACTTACAATAACTTTAAAACTGCTGGATTAACAATAAAGCATGTTAACATCTTTTTTGTAGAGAGTTCAATTTACTACAAAAAAACGTGTATGTAGTTAGTTTAAAAACTTATAATTATTAAGTTAAAAAATTCCAAACACAAACAGGTGTTTTTTCCCATACAAATCGGTTGGAAAACCGAAATCTGCGAGGAGGCATTTCTAAACATGAATATTAAGAGCTGAATTTTTCACAGGCGTTGCTTAACAGAAACTTTTGAGCCTGTTTGCAAGAAAACAAAGACAAACATTTTTTTTGAAACAGTCTAGTAAATATAAAGATGGGGATGGGAACCATCGACTTTGTTCATAATTTCAGTTTGCAAACAAGTTGAACAAAACAGCTCATAAGTGTGATAAGGAGAATGGGATTACATAGTCTGTGTTTTTTTTATGATTTTACCTCCTTGTCACCCTCTTTACGTTTTTAATTCAATTTCATTTAACCATTTGTGAATAAAATAGAATTACAAACACAATAATGTTAGCAAACAGATTTGGGGGGAGCAACGAACGGAGATTTGACGTCTTCATAGTGGATTATTTTGTATTACTTGTTATACAGTTGTATTTAAAAAAAAGTGGTCAGCTTCATAATATAACAATTCTTAACATAGCGTATCGACATTAGAAAGTTATTTCCAATTGAAGAATTGTTATATTATGAAGCTGACCACTTTTTTGTATAACAATATAACTATATAACAAGTTATACAAAATAATCCACTATGAAAACGTCAAATCTACATTCGTTGGTATATCAAACCCCAAAATCTGTTTGCTTACATTGTTTTGTTTGTACTTTTATTTCATTCACAAATGGTTAAATGAAACGGAATTACAAACGTAGAGTGTGACAAGGAGATAAAATCCACTGATCTCTATAACACAATGGATAGCGTATCGACATAAGAAAGTTGCTTCCATTTGAAGAATTGTTATTTTATGAAGCTGACCACTTTTTTGTATAACAATATGACTGTATAACAATTTATACAAAATAATCCACTATGAAGACGTCAAATTTCCGTTCGTTGCTACCCCCCCCCCCACCCCGAAATCTCTTTACTAACATTATTGTGTTTGTAATTTTATTTCATTCAAACAAATGGTTAAATGAAACGGAATTACAAATGTAAAGAGTGTGACAAGGAGGTAAAATCGTAAAAAAACACAGACTATGTAATCGCATTCTCCTCATCACACTTATCAGCTGTTTTGTTCAACTTGTTTGCAAACAGAAATAATGAACGAAGTCGATGATTCCCATATTCCATCTACATATTTACTATTACCTATTTAAACACCTTCCTATTGATATAATTTTAGTGCCATTGGAAAATAATAGCACAAACAAAATGTACCCAGTGAATAACTTAATGAAAAAAAAATTAAAAAATAAACTCCCACATAGTTTTTTCCTTTCATATCATTAGTTTGTTTCTCTTTCTTCAGATTGAAATTTTGGTAACAGGTTTTTTTGTGTTAGTGTAGACGTCAAACTATGAAGCCGACCACCTAATTGTCATCTTCAAATGGAAGCAAAAAAACTGTTATACATTATAAGGAATACTCTATCCAGTGTATATAGAGATTAGTGGTAAAATCATTTAAAAAACACAGACTATGTAATGGCATTCTCCTCATCACACTTATCAGCTGTTTTGTTCAACTTGCTTGCAAACTGAAATAATGAACGAAGTCGATGGTTCCCATCTACATGTTTACTATAACCTATTTAAACACTTTTTTAATTATATAATTCCCGTACCATTGGAAAATAATAGCACAAACAAAATGCACACAGTGAATAACTTAATGAAAAAAAAATAATAAAACAAACTCCCACAAAGTTTTTCCCTTTCATATCATTAGTCTGTAAATGTAGATGTCAAATTATGAAGCCAACCACCGAATTGTCATCTTCAAATGGAAGCAAGAAAACTGTTATACATTATAAAGAATACACTAACCAGTGTATATAGAGATCAGTGGGAATCACATTTATAAGTAGTTTTAAGTAGCTTTAAATAGTTTTAACTAGCTTAAATTTAGTTTTATGTAGATTGTAAGTTTTATATTAAACCCAAAAATAAATATATAGCTAGATACCGAGATTTTTTGCAAATTCTTCTCGGTAATTGAAACCGACCTGAATTTTAGTTTTAAGATAGTTTTTAGCCCAAAAGGCCTTAGCATAAAGTTTTTATATTGTTTTACTTAGAGTACCCGTATGGAGCCAGTAAGTTGGCTATAAGATATTGATAGCCTTAAGACAGTTGTAAGAAAATGGAAAAAAAATGAATTTGAAAAAAAACGTAGTTATGTGTAGGTTAATTAATTGAACGTAGGCTATCGTGATACAATTTCACAGCGTACTTCGTTCGATGCGTTCACGTTTGTTTCACAATTCACAACTTATCAGACATACAGTAATGCCTAAAACAGATGTGCAGCACGTCTGCACGCATCGCTGTGTGCAGCGCCGCACTCAAAACACATGTGCATACTCTTAAATATTTATCATACACAAGACTCCAACACCCTTTTAGTATGAAATTTGTTGGAATTTAGCAATAATTTTTAGACAGAAATGTAGTTTTGTATTTTAACTATATTTCAATATCTTAATCTTGTAGACCCGAGCATTAGAAGCAAAGTTTTAATTTTTTAAAGCTAAGGAAATCGACGTTTTTTAAAGATTTTGTTTTTTTTAGATTAAAATCAATTTTATGTTGGAAAATTAAGATAAGTGCCCCTGTCATGCCTACCATTACATTTAACTATAAAGGAGTATTTACATATTTGTGGAGGAGTCTTGACTCAATTAACATAAACATAAACATAATTTTTTAAAATTGTGAAATTTTTCATTCATATTTGCATTATTAAAAGTGAAAATCAAACCAATATGGGACTCAATCTGCTATCTAGTATGAAAACAACTATATATTGTAAAAAAAATTATACAAGAATGTGGCTTAACATTTATCCTTTCCATAAAGACCTTAACTTTGAAGATTGAATAGTAAAAACCGAAATTATAACCTTTCCAATCAATTAACTTGACTGCTATTTGTGCATAACAGAACTTTTCTCCACTGAACCTAGTCATCGGTCGACGAACAACAATTTATTGCTGCGACGCTGCGCAGCAATTTTAGGAATAGAGACATCGTGCAGTTCTGGGCTGCATGCAGCTCTTGAGTTTCCTGCTCAAATAAGAACCTTTGTTATTTTATTTCGCTGCATAAAAAAGGCTGCACGTGTGTTTTAGCCATAAGGCTCAATTCCCATATAACGCATCTTCCATTTCTTTCATCTGAATTTAATTATGAAAATTTCTAGTCTGAAAATTCAGAACAAACGTAACCAAAACGTTAGCAAAAGTCATCTGAATCTTCAGATATTTTTTAACTTTTTCGGGATTAGGAGCCCGAATATCTGAAACCTTGGGTGCGTTCATCGACAGAAATCAGAAAATTCACTACGGAATTGTAACGTTGAATGCACCAGAAATCTGAAATTTCAGCCAATTGTTTTATATAAAAAAAAAAAACAAAATCGTTGCATTATATAGTACTTTCGAAAATAGTTGAAGCCACACTTTTCACTTGTAACCAAAAAATCTAAACAGTTATTATTACTCCAAATGAACGTCTTCATCGTGTTTTTCCACAAAAAAGGAATAATTAAGCCTATTCTACCACATCAGTTATTCTGCTATGAATTTTCTGTTATGAATCGTAAAATTAGGCCTATTCTGCCAAATCTGTTACTCTGCTATGAATTTTCTGTTATAAATCATAAAAGATTTCCAACATAAAAGATCTTTTATGATTTGTATTCAGGTGTTCGAACTTTTATAAAAATCTGTTATGAAACTTCGAAAACGAAATCAGTCAACGAACAGACCTAAAATCTGTTGTCATAATCAGCTGTTCTGTTATAAAATTTATTGTTGAAATTCTGAGCAGTGATAATTAGCTTAACACAAGTAATAATATTAAATTAATCTTTTATTTATTTATTAAAACAAGTATAATAAAAATATTTCTAGATGTTTAATAAATTAGTTTTTGGTGCGGTCGTGATAAAGAAACACACTAGGACTACTCAGGACACTCAACAGGCTCCACTTAGCCGATTTTACTAGTCTACAAAAATAATTTTATTTTATTTGATAATTTGTTTATAAAAACATATCTACAATATATTTGTTTACGTTTTTAAGAACATTTCGTTGACGAAATAAAAGATAAATATCAATTTTTACTTGATATACGTGTGTACTTAATAAAATCTTTTATGATAAAAGTCACAGAAGCTTGTCTTCTATTCTTTTATGATTTATAACAGATTGAATAACAGATTTTGGCATGCTGAATACCAAAAATGTGATTTGTAAAAGATTTTGCTATGAGTTCGAAAGTTTGGCAGTTCATAACAGATTTCTTAGCAGATTAAATAACAGATTTACGCCAGCAGAATACCAAAATTAAAATTGATAAAAGATTTTTTAACATCTTAAAATTTTGTATGGAAATTCATAGCAGAATAACAGAATAGCAGAATAAAAGATCACGCCGAATAGGCCTAAATATTTTTACTATAAAAGATCTTTTATGATTGGAATTCAAATATTCGAACTTTTATAAGACTCTGCTATGAAACTTCGAAAACGAAATCAGTTAAAGAACAGACCTAGAATCTGTTACCAAAATCAGCTGTTGTAAATAAAATGAAAAATAATAAAATGGGTGGCCGACATATATTTACATTCGTTTTTTAATATTAAAGCTGTATTTGACACGGAATTGTTCTATTTGTAGTAAGTAAATTTGTCCAATAGAATTTCTGCATTAAATATATTCAATGCAAAAAGCTATATGAGATGCACATCGGGGAGAACAAACGGATTACTTTTTTATCTTCGTTGCACATTAAAAGTGTTTTGTGCTTTCGCCTGCAAAAAAATACCTGTTTTAATTTGTTCATTATTCATTTACAAAATATGTGATAGTAGATTTTAACACTTGTATAATTTTAAAACATTTTGTTAACGAAATAAAAGAAAAACTGCGATTTTTACTTCATATACCTTGTTTATTGAAATCTTTTATAATAAAAGCCAGAGGTTTGTCTTTTATTCTTTTATATTTCATAACAGTTTTAATAACAGATTTTGGCATGCTGAATACCAAAAACGTGATTTGTAAGAGATTTAACTATGAGTTCGAAAGTTTAGCAGGTAATAACAGATTTCTTAGCAGATTAAATAACAAAATTCGCATGCAGAATACCAAATTTAAAATTCATAAAAGCTTTGTTGACAGCATAAACTTTTGTATGGACATTCATAGCAGAATAACAGAATAGCAGAATAAAAGATTTTGCCGAATAGGCCTAAATTATTATAAATTAAAATGGGGAAAACGTTTACTTTTTGTTATTTTGTTAAAGAAAAACTAAAGCCGAAATGCCATGGAAAAAACTACTTTTTCCCATATTTTTTATTTTAATCACTTACAAGAAAACAAAGATTAAAAAGCACCAGGCCGAATACAGAGCACAAAGAAAGCTGCATCCACTATTGAGCTAAATGACACGATTCGTTTGTTTCGTTTTTCGTATTTTTTACAGTGATTACACACAACCACAAAAGTCCTTTCGTTTTTCTGATGTTTAAAAAATATTAAGTTCATTTACTGGAAAAGAGACAGTAATAATAATTAAAAATATTTTTAAATCACTTCTCTGTCAATCTTATACTATGTTCCCACCAAAATGAAATCCGAGATTTCAGCTGAAAACTTTCGAGATTTCAAATTGGCGTTCACACTGCCTAAACCAAGATTTCGAATCATTTAAACACAAACAACTACCATTTGGCCAGTTTATATTTCTTGAGCGCTCAGTATGTTTCCTCAATTTTTGGACAGAGCAGGAGAATAAAATATAAACAGCATTCCTCACATAGAAGTCAAAACAACTCCCTTTTTCTTTTCTTCATATGTAATTTGCTGCGACAACAAATAATTGAGCAAGCGAATCCAAAAAAATTCAGTCTCTGTTTTTAAGAGGAAAAGTGAGGAATTTTTAGAGGAATCCTGCTTATATTTCTGAGCGCTCTGAGTCCCCTGAGATCTCAGAAATATAAAGTGGCTAATTGTGTGCTTATGTGTTTGTTTCTCTCCTCTCAATTGTCAAACACAATATCATACTCTCTCTTTTTGCCTGCTTGACGTTGGAGTGCAAAATCTTAATTTTTATCAAAAAGTTTTTCACCTTTCTGTTGTGAAAGCTGAAAATGGGTCCGTTCATAAAGAAGAGCTCGCATCGTTACTAGATTCCATTGAAATTTCAACGAAATCTCGCATTCTGAAATCCCAAAACTGTATGGGGAAATGTGAAGATTTGGACGAGATTTCGATCCGGTGGGAAATAGTATTATATTTATTTAATCACGAAAAACAATTTTAAAGCTCATTACTAAAAAACTATAAGCATCCCGCGCCTCTACTCGTTTGTCAAATCATAAAATCATAAAAAAATCTTAAACTTTTCATACGTGCTTCCGTTTTTTTCATTTCCTCTACATTTTATTTTTTTGAAAATTTCTGCGTCACCCCGCCATCTCTTTCTTTTCAAGAAGTAGAAATGAGATGAAAAAGAGAGACACCAAAGGTCATTGGACTGTCTACTCCAACTTATTTTAACATTCATCCAACTTCTTTTGTTCAGACACAAACTAATGTGAACACAAAAGACTCACTTTGACGTTGAGAAGTCGTTGAAAGAAAACAGAATTCTGAGCTCATTGATAGATTAACTAATTTTGTTTTCATTCCAAAACTTGGCAGAGTAAAATCGCATCGCCACCTCCAAGTGGTTCCCGCTGATAGCCAATCAGGTGAACTAACGACGAGCGTTGGATCTATTGGATCCAAGAGCTGAGGCACCTGAGTTATCTTCTCAGGAACTAGGAGCATAAGATAAGACATCGCTCTGAAGAACCTCCATGTTCCGAGAGCGTCTGACATATAATGTGCGGGTCTTTGGTCAGCGTCTGATCCCATAGGGGCGGTTGAATTTGAGACCTTGAAAACAAGAAATATCTAAGCTATTTATGGTTAACAAACAAACAAATATGGCAATGAGTAAAACAAAAATATATATATTCCCCCGGGTGGTAATCCAGATAAACTGGTAAGTCCACTCTCTCCGGAGATCAGTCCTACGGATTCTGGCAAGAACCAATTATTGGTAATAGGAAATAGACGGAGTACTAAAACACTAAGGACTCCACCATAAATATTTTCAAGGGTTACTCCATCAAAAACCCCTATGCAAAAATCAAATGACAAAGAAGTCATTAACAAAAAAAGAACATAAATCTATGAAAAGATCGAAATAAAAGATCCGCAGTGTTGCAAAAAAAGCAACGAGATCCACCAAGCTGAATCCGAAAATTATTTCAAGGAATAGCAAAAAGAAATAATAGCCAGAAAACAGCTTGAATTCCTCGTTGAAAGTCTTCAACAACATCTTAAGAGACTTGAAGAAAAAGACAGTTTGCTAGACAAGAAAACTTCAAATGACAACAAAACTAGTCCAAAAATACTTGTAGTGAAAGCCCACCAAAAATCATTTAGTGTCATGCTGATGAGGATGAGATCCTTTTTGATACATATGGTAATAGAAACAAACGTAAATCCAAGAAACGGAAAGCAGAGGGAAGCCCAGAGACCGTTCAAAAAATTAAGCAGGCAGATTCAATGGCAGATATTTCTGCAATAATGAAAACATCAAATAATGAAATAAGAGATAAAAGAAGTTTTATGCTAAAGGTACTTGGCAAACTACACCACCTCCGATCATGATTTCCGGATTGCCAATGTTTGGTGAGCTTAAGAACATAGTAGAAAAATGCACTAATAAGACATGTAAATATTCATCATACAATAAAGACAATTAGAAAGTTATTGTTGAAAACGCCGATACATATAGATCTATCACTGAAGAACTGACCAAAAAGAAAATCAGTGGCACTCGTAGGAAAATAATGCTACAAGGTCGATAAAGGTAGTAGCAAGAGGCCTCCACTCTTCATGTGTTACCAAAGATATTGTCGAAGACCTTATTCAAAAGGTTTCCAAGCTCTCGATGCGAGTAATCTTATTAAAAATGAGGTAGTCAAAGACTCCACTGGGGTATCAACGACAACAAATAGATCTCTACCTTTATTTATGCTCACTTTTGAAAATAAAGAATACAAAATAAATACAGTATAAAATCAATTATGCGCATTGTTGTCAAAATTGAACCACTGCGAAAGTCAAAAATTATTCCACAATGTAAACGCTGTCAAGCCATTGGGCAGGCACAAAAATACTGCAATCGTGAGTTTGCTTGTGTTAAATACGAAGGCAAGCATGCAACTAAAAACTGTCCCATGGGCAGAGAACAGAAAGTAAAATGTGTTAACTGTCAAGGCAACCATCCTGCAAGTTAAAGAGGAAGTCCCAGTTGCTAAAAACTCCAAGACACAAAAAGAATAAACAAAACTGGGAACAAGCTAAGAAACGCAATAAACAAAAAAGCAATAGTTGAAAGCAAAAAAGTAGCCGTTGAAAACAAAACTAAAAATCAACCGCAAAAAGCAATTGCACTAAGCAAAAGTGATGAAAATAAATCCTATTCCCAGATTGATAAAAATGTGCGGAAAACGAAGAAATATCTATTAAAGAAATGCTTGAACTTATCCTAAAAAGGATTGACAAACAAGATTTAAACATAAAGCAGCTAAGCGAAGAAGTCGCTCTTAAGAAACAATGATGGACAGAACACTCAAAATCACAACATGGAATGCAAACGGTCTTTTACAACATGTATCAGAACTAAACATTTTCTTAGACATAAAGCATATGGACATTTGTTTGGTGTCCGAAACTCACCTCGCTATAGAACAAAATCTTGATAATAAATTACCTAACTATACGTGTTATCACGCTCCGCACCCAGCTGACAAAACTAGGGGAGGATCAGCAATACTAATAAAAAAGTGCTTAACACACTATGAAGAGCCTAAGTTTACTATTGAAAACATGCAAGTAATAACAATTAGTATTGGTATAAAAAAGAAAGAGTTTAAGATAGCAGCTATATACTGCCCTTCGAGGCGCTCTCCAACTGAAGAAGATTATGCAGAACTCCTAAATTTGTTAGGACATAACTTCCTTGTTGGTGGCGACTTCAATGCTAAACACACCCGATGAGGATCTAGGCTCATAACAACGAAAGGCAAACGGCTATATCACGCAGGCCGTAAATACAACTGTGAATTTTATTCTTCTGGCTCGCCAACAAATTGGCCATCTGATTCTAACAAAATACCTGACCTTATAGACTTTTTCGTAGTAAAATTTATTAAACGAATACATATAAGTGTCGAAGGTAATTACGATTTATCGTCAGATCATACTCCAGTAATATTATCACTGAGCAAAGCAAAAATAATTGAAAAAAGTAGTTCTAAGCTCGTGAATAAAAGAACAAACTGGAACAAATTCAGAGCTAGACTTGAAAGTTTTATAAACCTAAGATCACCTATGCAAACAATTGAACAGATTGATCATGAATTAGAACAATTTATTGCTGATGTGCAACAGGCTGCAGAATAAAGTACTCCAACAATTTCGAACTTAAGAGAAAAAGCAATAAAAAATCCTGTCGAAATAAAGGAGCTGATTTTGGAGAAAAGAAGAGCTCGAAGAAAATGGCAAGCTACGAGATTTTCAGGTGAAAAGGCAGTTTTTAACCGTCTCAACAATGAACTAAAGAAAAGAATCTGTGAATTTAAAAGTGATTCATTAAGTAGATTCCTGAATAGTCTGACGACGGATACTTCTACGGAATGCTCTTTATGGAAAGCAGCTAAGCTTTTAAAAAGAACACAGACAGAAAACCCGCCAGTAAAATCTCAAGTTGGTAAATGGACTGGAAGCTCGTAACAAAAAGCTGATCTCTTCACTGAACATCTCGCAAATGTTTTTAAGCCATTCCCAGCAAGCACAGCTACAGATCCTTTATAGTTTGTTTATAAAAACGACAAATGTGAAATTTCCTTTGTCATACTCAAAGAAGTAAGAAGCATGTGTCAACATAAATTGTCTAACAAAAAATCACCAAAACAGAGCCTTGCTCCATCACTTCTATCTTCGGAATGACATCACGCAATGGCGCTCAGAGAACCTTGGTTTCACCGGGTTCAATGAAGATCATTTGGCAAACGCCATAATCGCCGAGTGAAATGGGCCCAGTTCCCTGTTAATTACGAAGGTGGAGCTCCAGCTCATCTTCGATTCATTAAAGAAGAAGTCAGCAGGAGTCGATGGCATATCCAACGTTGTACTTCGACATATACCTCAAGAAGCAGTAGACATTTATACCACTCTGTTTTGCAACGCTCTGAATAATGCATATTATCCAGTGCGTTGGAAGACAGCTGTGGTGCATCCTCTCCCGAAAAAGGGAAAGGACAACTCCAATCCGAAGAATCTCCGGTCGATATGTCTTCTTCCGAGTATCAGCAAGGTATTCGAAAAAGTTATCAATAGAGCTCTGTCTAAGTGGGCAGAGGACAATAATATCATACCGGACAATCAGTTCGGTTTTAAGGCGGAACATGACACCATTCATGCCGCGTCGAAACTCGTTTCTGATGTCCAATGGAACAAATCTAAGAAGCAGTGTACGGGTGCTTGTCTGGTTGATTTGGAGAAGGCCTTCGACACCGTATGGTTAGAGGGTCTTTATCTAAAGCTGATCAGGCTTGGCATTAGTAAAACACTATTATATATGCTTTATGATATGCTCAATGGCAGAAAGTTTGTTGTCAAAAGTGGCAATGTAACTTCTGCCAAAACCTTTAATATTAAAATGGTCTTCAGCAGGGAGCGGTCAACTCGCCGATTCTATTCAGCATTTACACCAGCGATCTGATAAGAAGTCAAACTAAGGCAATTGCGTATGCCGATGATCTAATTGCGTACAGAACAGCTCCAAAAGTCGAGGTCATCAGGATTCTCTTGCAGCGTGACTTCGAGAAGATTCAGCGATGACTGGAAGTTGAAAATCAACTTTCAGAAATCAGAAACTATCTTGTTTAGGACTCCGTTGCTTAGGGCCACAAGGGATATGAGAAAGAACTGGCGCAAGCTGGTGATTGTAGGGCCAGATGGACATCCACTGGCGAATAAGAGTGTAGTAAAGTACCTTGGCATCTGGATGGATCAGTATTTGTATTTCGATAGACATATAAATACTACTCTGGCCAGGGCTAGGAGAGCTTTTGCCCTGACGAAACGGTTGTTTTATAGCAGCCGGCTTGACAGCAGGGTGAAGGTGATTTGCTACATGGCCCTTATCCGGCCGATGATTGCCTATGGATGCATGGTTTGGTTCAACGTTGCCCCATCTCAAATGGAAAAGATTCGGGTGTTTGAGAGGCAGTGTCTTCGACGCTGCCTTGGATTGCACAGAACACCAGAGTTGGAGTAGAAACACTACTATTCCAACCTGGCTCTATACAACGGGGCCAACATAAACAGGATAGATAATTTCTTGCGGAAGCTTATTCGAGGTCACATTGCAAGAACGATGTCCTCGTCTAACAGCTTAATTTTCGGGGCTTATTACCCTAAATACGAATACTACGAGAGTATGCGTCTAAGCGGCTTTATTCCGCCCGATGCATTCCTCCACCTAGACAGTCGGAGGTTGATCCAGGATAGAGCGGCGGTTCCGCTAATCTACCACGTCAGCCGTAGAACTGTAGATCGGCGGCTCCCTTACAGTCGAGACGTCCTCGCAGAAGACGGAGCTGAGCACCTTCGGTTCAGTAGGACTGTGTCGGAACGGGACCGAAGAGATAGGGTAAGGCAGGAGAACCAGTTCTGGTGGTTAAAATATGAAGAATGAAGTCCCTTAAGATATCTAAAAGTTGTCTATGGTTTTTCTCTGTCATGGCCGACTTACATAGGTTTAGGTAGTAAGTTTTAAGTAGGGACAGTCAGGGTGGCACCAAAAAAAAATTATAAAATTAAAAAATATACAAAAAAAATTATAAAAAACCGGAAAATGCTTGCTGTGGCAATTCTAGTTTGTAAGTAGCTTATAAGCAGGTTGTAATTAGTTTAAAATTAGTTGTAAGTAGTTTTAGGTAGCTTTAAGTAGTTTTAATTAGTTTTAATTAGCTTTAATTTAGTTCTATGTAGTTTGTAAGTCTTATATAAAACCAAAAAATAAAGACATAGATACCGAGTTTTTTTGTGAAATTCTTCTCGGTAAAAAATAAAACCGACCTGGATTTAGTATTAAGATAGTTCTTAGGCCGAAAGGCATTAGCATTAAGTTATTCTAGTTTAACTTAGAGCGCCCGACTGGGGCCAATAATTTAGTTTTAAGATATTGATAAGTAGGCTAGTTTTTATGAATTTTTGTCTAGCTTTAAGATAGTTCTAAGATAATTGAAAAATAAAAATGAATTTACAAAAGAAACAAGAAAAAAAAACAAAAAATCACCAGGGTACGATCTCATAACTGCTCAGGTTTTGAAAGAAATGTCTTCAATAGCCTTAAAAAAAACTCCAATTTATAATAAATGCATTCCTTAAAGTAAGATATGTGCCACATAATTGAAAGATTGCAGAAGTCATCGTTATACCTTAACAAGGTAAGCCACCAACAGAAGTAACATCTTATAGACCTATATCACTCATACCAATCATGGTAAAAATTTTCAAAAAACTGCTCCTGAAAAGACTAAGCAAAATAATAGAAGAAGGAAGACATATTCAGAGCCATCAGTTTAGATTTAGAAATAAAAATCCACAGTGAAATAAGTGCATCGGATTACGGATGTTGTGGAAAAGGCACTTGAAGAAAAACAAGTATGCTCGGCTATATTCTAAGATGTTGCTCGAGCCTTTAACAAGGTTTGGCACTTGGGACTTGAGTACAAACTGCATAGGGGTCTTCCTAGGCAGTATTTCTAAACTTACAAAAGAAAATTGAGGCCATTGTATCAGCAGGAAGTGTCCTAGGACCAACCCTGTATATGTTATATACAAGGGATATTCCACTGGACATCAACGCTATCATGGCCATCTTTGCTGTTGATATTGCAATACTGGTGCCAGGTACATCCATTATGAAGGTTACACAAAATTTGCAAAATACAGTCGATAAAGTTAGTGATTGGATGCAAAAATGGCGAATCAAACTAAATGAAACAAATCGACGCATAAAAACTTTACAAAACAAAAATAAACAATTGATTCAAAATAGCTTTTTATGGCCTTTAGTCCTACAAATTGGCGTTTCGTCCGGCTTACTCACTTGGACTCATCAGAGACGTAGTGAGGGCCTTGTCATACGCAATTTGTATTAAGTTCAGTTCAACTTACATGAATTCTTTTACAAAAATCCACTGTAAACTATATCCAACAAGATATAAAAAAAAATAAACAATGTTCCTATTCTTATAAACACTACAGCAGGGGCCCAATTCCGCAAGAGTGATTTTTTTCTGTGTACACAGAAAATTGTGTACACGTCAATTTGTGCAATTCTGCAAGAGGGAGTTTTAAAATTTTGACAAATATCGTATGCACAATCAGTCAAATTTATTCACACTTGTTTTGGGCGTAAACGGAATGTGTTCACGGACAATCATTCACACTTGCGGAATCGGGCCTTAATACCTTACTCCAATGCTGCCAAATACCTTGGAATGACTTTGGATGCAAAGCTTAAATAGAAAGAGAACATCAAAAAGAAAAGAGAAGAACTAAACTTGAAGTACAGAAAAATTTACTGGTTCCTAGGAAAGAACTCTGACCCATTTATCCAGAACAAACTAATATTATATAAGCAAGAATTGAAACCCGTTTAGACATATGGTATCCAACTATAGACGAAACGTCAATTTGAAGGACTAAAAGCCATAAAACAGCTATTCTCAATCGAAAAATCATCTGTCAACCTTTTAAAGATTGGTCCTGATTCACTGGTGGTCTTAGTGCGGTAACAGTTACACACTACTCAGTACAGATTCTTAGCGAGTGTCTTTTGAAGATTTCCATCGAATAAAAAAACCTTTAATTAAATTTAACATTGAATTCCGTAGTATTTGTTTCCCAGGGAATAAGTACAAAAGAGAAAGCAGTTGTCACAAAAGAAAACGTCAAAAAAAATCCAAACATTTTCAATAAATTTAAAAAATCCTAACTGACACGGCCATCCCTTTTTCACTATAAAGTGGAAGTGAGATAATGTACAGAGGCAAAAAAATTCGGAGGAGTCAGTCCAATGACGGTGTTCACATTGAACTGTCAACTTCGACTTATTTTGACATTCATCCAACTTCTTTTGTTTAGGCACAAACTATTACCTCGGGTAATTCACGATACATTCTCTTATTTCCTTGCATATTATATATGTTTACCATTGTTTATTTGGGCAGAGCTAACCCCTTTTTATGCTATTACCATTTATTTCCTCTCTAACTTTACTAACTCTTTTAAATCTGTGGTGTTTGGTAGAAACATGATAACTCCAAAAGTTGAGTTTTCCAGAAAAAGCATTAAAATATTTATTGCAATGTTGTAAAAAAGCTGTTTGAAATAATTGGAAGCTTTCTATTTAATGATGTATATATTTAACTGATTTTCCAATGTACATTTAAGATTCTTTAAAAAAAATAATATTTTTGGAGTTTCTGGCAGTTATCATGTTTATACCAAATACAAAGGAAAAATATATGAGCCAAATCGGGAGTTATCATGAAAGACAGTTTGTAATTTTTATATTCGATTTTTATTTTGTTTTGTATGCACATTGAACATAACACAAAGTCATTATAAGATCACATATAGCTAAAGTGAAATTGAAGAAAAATTTTATTCTTCGTAATTTTCATCGCTGTCACTCATATAAGAATAGGCTGTTTGCTACAGAGAATGTTTAAAGATTTTGTAAAAGTCATGATAAATTGGGTCGATCCAGCAGATCCTGGACATCGTTATTTTTCTTGATGTTTACAGGAACCCTTTCGGGATCGGCTAATGGAAGGTTAATTTTGTCCAGGGAAAAAGGTTTGCCTCTCCTCTGCATGGAAAAAAATCTGAACGGTTCAGATATATTCAATGTATACTTAAATGCGACAACTTTGCTGGATGCTTTGAACTCTTGCCAAGAAATCTTATTCCAGGAAAAAGTAGTTTTATCTGTGGTAGTGCTTCTTTTTTTAAATCGAAACATTATTGGTAGTATAGTATTTCGATTTTGACCAGGACACGTATCACAATAGAGGATAAGCTTTTCTACACTATACCGTTTTCTTTATTTTCCAGTTTTTATTCAAAAAATAATCGCAGCAGTAATAAGCTAAAAGGTATTTACAGCTTCGTTGTCCACATCAGTATGGTAAATAATAATAAATAATAATAATAAAAATAAATGATCTTGGGAAATAACAATACTATTGCTCTTACAAGACAAGCCATAATAAGTGTTGCCAGATATGATTACAACAAGAGAGTAGCACAACACACATTTAATTAGCACAAGTACTTAAGTATTAGATTAAGTACATAGATTCGTATGTATCATTAATTTTTAACTCTTAATTTGTGTGGTACAAACTCGATAAGTACACATATCAGGTTTATACCAAATATAAAATATGGAAATGTTACTTATCATCTTTTGACCATATATTTACACCGATTTCTAGTGCCGCTACAGCTTTCTTCTTTACACTAATGAAAATATAGGTGAAAAGAATCCTAATAGCATTCAAAACAGAAAAAATCGATTTTTGGAGTTATCATGTTTCTCCCAAACACCACAGACATTATTTTCCCGTTAATTTTTTTTTACTTTTTCTCACATATGATTTATTACCAGAATTGACAAGCTCATAACTTCATCATTTAATCATAATTAATCTTTTTTTTTAAATTGACTAAAATCGTTGCAAACATAAATAAGCATTAAAGAATAATTACCAAATAGTTAAAAAAAAAGAATAAAAGCAAAGGATCTTAAAAAAAAAGTTAGATATAAAAAACATGTTCAGATATCAATTAGTTGTATCTCCTTTCAAATGCTTCACTTAAAAAGTATTCTTCCAATTTTCTAACTGAAACTCATAATAAGCGTATTTATGCAACTTCGTAAAACCATAGATAAGTTTACAAATTGGATAAGTTTATCTTTTGGTAAGTGAACTGTCAAATTTTGTATGGGAAATGATTTACACAATTTAGTTAAACTTATAAAAGGATTTTGTTGTGTAAAAATAACCAAACTGGTGAATCTTATCAAAACGTCATTGTGACTCTTACCCTGATTGAATTACGTAGCTTTTTATCAAATGTTCAAAAAAGGTCGTTCATGCAAACTTTGCGTAAACTTATCATTTTACACAATTTGTAAACTTACGATGTTGTATGAATACCCTTAATGTATCTTAAACCTAAAAAAACTATTAAAAGCAACACCTTCTGGTGTAATTGTACCTGAGAACAAGAATTTGACTATACCCTCCGTATACTCATATCTCTCGATCCATTAGGGTTTAAGTTATTTAATTTTAGTGTATTGTATTCATATCGTGGCCAAACGTCACACTCAAATGTACTTATTACTCCTGAGCACGAGCAAATTCAGTTCCTAAGCGGCAGCCACGAGGCACTCATGTAAAGCGATGAAGCAGGCAGTACTTAACCGCCACAGTATCTAAACATTGTTAAGAAAAAAAGGGCCGACTTTCCTTTACGACGTCCTGATTTCGAAGTTGATTTTTTTTTTGAGGGCAACTGCTCTTCCATCTCATCTTTTTTTCGTTTGCACTCATTATGTTGAAAAAAAAATCAGACGCAAAGAATCATTGTGTAATAGGGGACAAAGCAAAATGTGTTAACTGTCAAGGCCACCATCCTGCAAGTTACAGAGGATGTCCAGTCGCCGAAAAATCCCAAGACACAAAAAGAAAAAACGAAACTGGAAACAAGCTAAGAAACCCAACTAACACAAAAGCAATAGTTGAAAGCAAAAAAGTAGCAGTTAGAAGCAAAACAAAGAATCAACTAACAAAGCGAGTGCCTATAAAGGGAAATAGAACCAAGATTGTTGAGGATTCGCGAGCGGACGGGCTGCTAGAGTGGTGGCACGGGGTCATTGAGAGGTGGAAGCATGAATGACGCAGCCGAAAGAGTGCCGAGGGAGTCTACGAAGGGGGCTTTTGCAATGGCATAAGGCCAGCCATTATTTTATGAACTCTTACTTGTTGGATTCCATCCTTGGTGTACTGAGACTGGAGCCAAACGGTGTAACATTGTCCTGCGAGTGAAGCGTTCGATTCGCTGAGTTTCAGCTTGCTGATTCGTGAGCGCTCACTTGTGGGTGGAAAGAGAACTGCGCGAGCTGAGGAGCCTATAGCGCAGGTTCGGAGGCAGTAAAGTTTGTTCCCACTATCATGCAAGGGTAGAAAGAGGTTGCATAGTGGGACTCCTTCGCGTCCTCAGTGTGGCGACGCACTGGGCACGGGTGAGGCAGAATGGACTCCTCCGCGGGGTTTTCGGGTATCCAAATGGTGTTTGGGTCGCTTGAATTTTGGGTTAATTTAAGGGCTCCTCCTTGATGATAATATTAACCCCAACTGGTTCCATATATCTGCCAAATCAGGGAATAGGTATTTGTATCTTGTGGTGGGATGTGTGGCAGGGTCGATAAAGTAAGGGAACATTCATAGGTTAGTTGAATGTCAAACGTCGAGGGTATAGTCGGTGCTAGGTGTTAATTTGTGCGGTGGTAAGACTTTTTTTTTGGTATGGTAAAGTCGAATAGTCAGTGACGGGTTAGATTTTCTTGTTTTTTTTTTTAAGTGCAAATTTAAGCGTAAAGTAATAGTACATCGAGGGATGGAAATTAAAAAGAATAATTTATGATGTCTTAAAAGAGGTAAGTGCTAGTGAAAAATTTTCTGTATTTCCTTGGCAACTTAAACTTTAACGGTTATCTATAGGTTTCGTGGAGAACGGCGGGCGGTCATCGCCAAGGGCACTAATCGGTGCCGCCATATTTTTGTTGGCCATACCCAAAAATCATATTCGACGTGACTGACGGTTACCATAAAGGGGCAAAATAAGAAACATTCAACAACATCTACGGAATTTTGCAAGATAAGTACAACCATTTTAATGCATTAATATATTAAGTGTTATACAAACAAGAGAAATACTTTAAATCTAATAAGCATACCCTACGCGAAAAAACACATAAATTTAACGAAATCTAAGGGTAAAGTGCCGCTGTAACTTTAAGTCGGCAGGGCGCAGCTAGATTTCTCCGAGTAGTATCGCGACGGTAATTAACGCGAATGCGTACAGCCCCCCTACAGAGCGCTCTTTAGGTAGGTTAGGGTTATAAGACAGTTGGTATTCGCAAGTGATGGACGAGGTTAGACTCGACCCCATAATTTATTGTCGGTGGGTGGTGTGTTGGTGCTGGGCCCCCTTTTTGTTTTGAGTAACCAGAGGCGTGCCACACCTAGTGCGACAGAAAGGTCCACCAACGGAAAGTGCAACTTTGTCCCTATTTTCGCAATTTTGGTTACATTGTTTCCTTTTTTATCCTGTTTTGTTTGTTATTTATCAAAATTTTAATGATTTTTAATACTTTTTTGCTACTGTTATTTTATCAGACATCATTTAAATTTTTCTATACCTCTTTACATTTAACTTTTTATGTTTAATACACCTCCATTCATTTGGTTTCTTTAATTTCCATTAGTTTCCACACCTTTTTTTATATTCGTATATCGTTATAGTAGGTCGTAAAGAGTTTTAGCATTAATAGATATTTTTTTTTTTCATTGAATAAATGAAACTTTATAAACCGAAGGTGTTTTTCTGGATCCAACTGGAGTCCTAAAGATGATTTGGTAGGTTCTTAAGATTTCAGGGGGTATGGAGGACGAGCAGAATATGGACGGTGAGGTGTGACGTGGCAGCTAATGGTAAGCGTATAAGGGGAATCTAATGAGAGTTCGGTCCCCAGATTCCAGGAGTGGTGAGGGAAGGTCTATCAGTATCAACACCGACCGATACTCTGGGGGTGGTAGCCATACGTACGAGGGAGTGCGAAAAGTTTAGCCGTGCGTTGCCAGCAAGCCACTGCACTTCCACTGAACAATCGGACCCTTCCATTTCCTATCCTCTTTCATTTCCTTCCGTTAAGGTCTCTGGTTAGCCCTATTATAGGCAAATTATTTCCTTTTCCGCTTCCAGTCTAAATCCCTTTTCCAGTTCCTTTTTCTTTTCCTTTCAAATTCCCGATTCTTAATTCCAGGTCCTCATCCTATTGCCCAGTTACAAACATGCAAGTACCAACAATAAGTATTGGTAAAAAAAAAGAAAGAGTTTAAGATAGCATCTATATACTGCCCTCCGAGGCGCTCTCCAACTGAAGAAAGCTATGCAGAACTCTTTAATTTGTAAGGACATAACATCCTTGTTGGTGGCGACTTCAATGCTTACACTCAATGGGGATCTAGGCTCATAATAATGAAAGGTACGCGGCTATATCAAACAGGCCGCAAATACAACTGCGAATTTAATTCTTCTTGCTCACTAACATATTGGCCATCTGATACTAACAAAATACCTGACCTTATAGACTTTTTCGTAGCTAAAGGTATTAAACGAAATCATATAAGTGTCAAAAGTAATTACGATTTATCGTCAGATCCTACCCCAGTTAAATTATCACTGCGTGAAGCAGAAATAATTGAAAGAAGTAATCCTAATCTCGTGAATAAGAGAACAAACGAACGAACGAATTCAGAGATAAACTTAAAAGTTTTATAAACTTAAAATCCCCTTTACATACAATTAAACAAATTGATCATGAAGTAGAACAATTTATTGCTCATGTGCAACGAGCTGCAGAAGAAAGTACTCCAACAATTTTGAGAACTCAAGAGAAAAAGAAATAAAGTATCCTGTCAAAATAAAGAAGCTGATATTGGAGAAAAGAAGAGCTTGAAGAAAATGGAAAGCTACGAGATTTCCAAGTGATAATGCAGTTTTTAACCGTCTTAAAACGAGCTAAAGAAATTAATTTGTGAATTTAAAAGTGATTCACTTAGTAGATTCCTAAATATTCTGACAGCGGATGCTTCTACGGAATACTCTTTATGGAAAGCAGCTTAGCGTTTCAAAAAACCACAGAATCAAAACCCGCCAATAAAATCTCAAAATCGTAAACGGGTTGGAAACCCGAAACAAAAGGCTGATCCCTTCACTGAACAACAGATGTTCAAGCAACAATTACAAATCCCTAATAGTTTGTTTATAGAAACTACAAATATAAAATTCCCTTTGTCACGCTCAAAGAAGTAAGAAGCATGTGTCAACATAAATTGTCTAGCAAAAAATCACCAGGGTACGATCTCATAACTCCTCAAGTTTTGAAAGAAATGCCTTCAATAGCCTTCAAAAAACTCCATTTTATAAAAAATGCATTCCTTAAACTAAGAAATGTGCTACATCATTGGAAAATTGCAGAAGTCATTGTTATATCTAAACAAGGTAAGCCACCAAAAGAAGTAACATCTTGTAGACAAAAGTTTTCGAAAAACTGCTCCTGAAAAGACTAAGCAAAATAATAGAAGAAAGAAGACAAATTCGAAGCAATCAGTTTGGATTTAGAAATACACTACAAAAATACTGAAATCCTACGTTACGAACAGATTCTTTAGAGTAGGTACGACCAAAATTACTCGGAACTAAAGAAAATTCAATAAATTTATTTTTATTTCGCTTACTTCAAGCTGGTTAGATATGAATAACAATAATTAGATACATTCATAATACATATAAATACACTTCTCAATAACAATAAATATATACATTCTCATAATATATACATAATGTAATAAAACTTAATCTAGACTTAAAGTTAAGAAATTACGGCACTGTGGGAAGTGTAAGAAAAGGTTACTACTTAGGGGGGGGGGGGGGGTGTGTGTGTTAAGATCAAGGGAATTGTAGGTGCCATCTTAGCTAGCATTGTATTTATTTATTTATTTATTTGCCTTAATTAAGAGCAGATACAATATATATTATAACATAATTCAATAAAGTAAATTTAAATAAGAGAGAAAAAAAAAAGAAAAATTGAGGATTTAGGGTGAGAAACTGTATAGAGAACGTCTAAGGGAGGGGGAACTAAGGGAGAAATCAAGGATATGTTGAGCTGTGTTTGCTAAACGTAACATTCTAGACATTGGGTTAAAGTGGCCGTAGTTGGTGCGGTGAGTTGGGATGTGAAAGAAGGGGATAGATCTTAAATTACGGGGATTGGTATTAATGTTTATTAACTGAAGCAAAGCTGGAGAATCAATGGTACCAGTGATAAGATTGTGGATGAATAAAATGTCAGCAACAGTGCGACGATGAGCAAGGGTTTGAAGGTCTATTAATTGTAGTCGGTTTTCATAAGGGGGTAAAATAAAGGGATCGGACCAGGGCAAGCTACGCAAGGCGAAACGGAGAAATCTTCTTTGAACACTTTCAATTCTAGCTGAGTGAATGGTATAAAAGGGAGACCAAACCTGACTAGCATATTCAAGGATTGGTCTAACGTACGTGGTGTATAGAGCTTTTGTGACGTAGGGATTAGAAAATTCTTTCGACCACCGTTTGATAAATCCAAGGGAAGAGTTTGCTTTTGAAATAATAATATTTATATGCGAACGGAAATTTAATTCCTTATCGCATACTATCCCGAGATCACGAATAGAGGAAACGATAGGGATAGGTACATTTCTAAAGTGGTAAAATCGAGGATGTGAAGGTGACCGTTTTCGGGAGAAAGTCATGGACTGACATTTATCTATATTCAGTTCTAAGAAGATTTTATTACACCATATTAGAAAAGTGTCAAGGTCAAGTTGGAGAAGGGATGAATCTTGAGAGGACGAGATAAATTTTACTATTTTGATGTCATCTGCATAAATAAACAGATTTGAAAACGAAGTTATTTTACCCACGTCATTAATGGCGAGGACAAATAGGAGAGGGCCAAGATGGCTGCCCTGAGGAACGCCTGAAGTAGCAAAGATTGGGTTAGACACCACACTTCTAAAAACAACACTATATGTACGCTTTTCTAGGTAAGATTTTACCCATTGAATAAACAGCGGTGGGAAACCAAAGGCTTTGAGTTTCAAATAGATAATTTTATGACTAATCTTGTCAAAAGCCTTACTGAAGTCAGTAGTAATAACATCGACATCGCACCCTTTTTCCAAAGCCGAGAGTGTCATGGTAACGAATTGGGTTAGATTAGTGGTGGTGGATCTACCCTTTAAAAAACCGTGCTGTAGTGGAGAAACAATGGACTTGCAGTGAAAAACAAGAGTGTCATATACTATGCTTTCAAAGAGCTTGGGGATAGCGGAAAGTTTAGCAATCGGTCGATAGTTTGAGATTTGGCTCTTGCAACCTTTCTTGAATATTGGGAAAATGAACGATTCTTTCCATTGAGAGGGGAAAATTGCTTGGGAAATGGAGAGTTGAAAAAGATTAGTCAGGGGTTCGCAGAGTGAATTAGCACATTTTTTGAGAAAAACTGCTGGGATGCCATCAGGGCCAGGTGAAAAGTCATCCCTCAAAGAGTTTAACTTCTCACAGACGGTAAGGGAACTTATGTTTAGAGAAACGAGGGACGTTTGTGAACTATTTGACAAAAACTTGTGGTATTCAAGATCAGGTTCATTTGGCACATTGATGTAGGATTGACTAAAAAAGGTAGCGAAAAGGTTAGCAATAACTTTTGCGTCAGAGGAAGATGTGTCGAGAAAATTGAAGGTTGGAGGAAGACCATCGGATTTTCTTTTCACGTTAATAAATTGGTAAAAACGCTTTGGATCAGAGACGAGACAAGACTGCATATGATTTAGGTAAGAATTGTAGAGAAATTGGGATAGAGTAGAGAATTCAGAGGAAGCTTGTTGGTAGTGAGAAAAATTTGATGGCGTCTGGAATTTTAAGTAATTTTTCCATAACTTATTTCTAGTATTACGGAGAATTTTCAACTCTTTAGTGTACCAGGGAGGAGATGCTAAACAGTTTTTTTGTACCGTATAAGGAACACATTGGATAAGACATGCAAAGATAGATGTGTAAAAGAAGGAAATAGCGATATGAATGGGGGTATTGAGGTTAGTAAAAAGGTTGAAGTTAATATTGGCAAGAAGAATATTGAGTTAATTAAAGTCGGCTTTGCGGAAATTGAAGAAGGAGGAGTTTTCAGATTCAACAACTGGGCCGCTTTCAGAAAGACAGAGGATAATAGATAAGGGAGGATGATAGTGATCAAGGGTAGAGAGAAGGTGAAGGCTGTTAGAGACAGTGCAGTTAAATGGGTCTGAAGAAAAGACGAGGTCAAGTTGTCTTCCTAAGTTGTTGTAGATGCCACTTACTTGGAATAGGCCTGATTCAAGTAGACGATCAGTGAATAAAATTTCTTTTTCTGAGGAGGGATTAGAGGGAACAAAACATGATTCATCTTCTGACGGTAACCAGTTCAAATCAGGTAAGTTAAAGTCACCGAGGATAATAAAATCATCATTAGATGGAGCTCCTTCGATCAAGAAACTAATTGAGTCCACGAATTGTTGATAAACAAGGCTGGGTTGAGAGGGGCGAATATAACAACAAAGAAGGTAAAAACACTTCTTGGTTATAGACAGTTTAATACATACATATTCATAAAAAGGAGACTTTGAGACATCAACCAAAGATGCGTTGAAACGACTATGGACAGCAAAAAGAACACCACGCCCGGCTGGAGCAAGATCACTTATTCGACCATCCGCACGAAATATAGAAAAATCCGATGTAAATAATTCACTATCCAGAAAATCAGGGCAAAGATTTGTTTCTGTGAGTGCAAAGATATCGAAAGGAGATTTTGGGAATTAAGATATACGTTAGAAGTCTTAGTGCGGAGGCCTCTAACATTCTGATAATAGAGAGAAAGGCTGATAGTGGACACAGGTTGCAAAATAGGATTACAGTTAAAGACTTGAATTATGGTTTTGATTGAGGAAAGGTTGATGTTTTAAATTTAGATGTGAAGCATATGTTGCTAGATCTTTTGAGACCGTGGAAGGCGAGATATTAAAGGTTTCATGGAAGCGGGTATATATTTTGTTTAGCGCATCAGGATCAGTTGGAAGGCCTTCTTTTTGGATTGATACTATGACATTCATTTTGGTTTTTCCATTTATACAAACACTTTCAGACTTGTTGTAGAGATAGGAGAGATATAAACGAACATTTTCATAGAGCTTACTGTCTCGTAACCTAGCCATTACATACCGACCCTCAATCTCATCACTAGTAGACAAAGAGGCGGAAAATTTAGATGTGAGTTTAGCAGCAGGTGCGAACATTGGATCAAAAACTAGAGGAGGTACATGGCGGTCAAAGATGGGATTAGAAGAATTGGTGATATTAGAAACGGGAGAAGTAGTGAACGATGGAGTTCCTGGATTAAAGGTTGCAAACATTGGAGAGGGTAAATGGCAGTCGAAGATGGGATAGGAAGGGCTAGTAGTTCTAGAAATGGGAAAAGAGGTGAGTGAAGGAGATGCTGGATTTGTGGTATGGGAATGAATAAAGTTTCTATAAGATCCGCTAGAGGAGGATTTATTGTGCATAGGAGGTGAGGGACTGTGATTAGTATTAGGGAAAAAGGGAACTCGAGAATTTTGAGAGATAGTGGTATTTTTAGGGAATCTAGAGGTGGAGGAGTTGGGTTGAGGGAATCTAGAGGTGGAGGAGTTGGGTTGAGGGAAAGAGTTTGTACGGGATTGGTGGGGCTTAGATCTATTTACAATTTTATTTCATTTATGAGATATATTCAAAACAGTGGATGGATGAATTTGAAATTTTTTATCTAACCAGCGAGATATTTTTATTTTACCTTGTAAGTATATAGGTTTATAAGTTGAACAAAATAACCATTGATATCTAGTAGGAATATAAACTTTAAAACTTGATGAGTTTATCTTGCGGCATTCTCCAATAGTAATCTTACAGGTACGCAGAAAAAGATTTCGGATCCATGAATCATCAACATTGATAGGTGTATTTTTTAAAAAGTAAGAATCGAATTCGTTGAGATTTTTTAATTTGTTAAGCCTAGTATTCCAGGCGCTTACAGACCAAGTACAACCAAATTGTATGATAGTAGGCTCAGGTATATCAGGACATTCGAAGCAGGAACTAGTAGATAAATTCTGAGTATCTCCGTCAGATGGAGGAGGAAGCGAAAGGGAGACCGGTTGGACGTTAGCGGACTCCGTTATTTCGGTGAAGATAGACGTGTTGTAGTGGCGTTCGATTGGTTGTACATTTATTGGGATTTCATCGAGTTTACTTGAAATTGATTTTACTTCGTCAATTATATTAATATGAGAAGCGCGCGTTACCGTTAGCTCACTACTAATCTTGTTGATGCTTGAAATTAAATCAAGAAGGATTGAGTTAAGTTGGCAGGAGGCAGACGCGACGGAATTTGAGGTACTTTGTAGAGATATTTCTAGATCAGACCGAATGGATTTTATGTGGTCAAAAATATTTTCCAGAGGGTACGAATTAAGAACAGATACAAGTGTGGAACGTAGTTCACTGTTTATATTATCAAAGCGGCAAGGTGTGTGTTCAACCCGCGAATTAAGGATCTTTAATATTGACGAAAGTTGTTTTTCCACAATAGATTGGTTGGCAAAGAAACGTTTAGCAAGTGATTCTAAGGAACTTTCGAGGGTTTCAATGCTCTTGGAGAAATCGTAAAAGTGATGAAATTGCGCGAGCACGTTCTTATGAAATCGATTGTTATCAGTCATTATCGAATTTGTTGAGTCACTAACACATTTGACGGCGAGAAGAACATGGGAGAGCGATATATTTTTACATTCGTCGCAAAGGTAGATGAAATGATTCTGATAATCTTTTAGATGAGCACATGATTTTTTGCTTAGGCCGAGGCAGAGGGGGTGAAACGATTTACTGCAAAGACCACGACACGTAACGCGTTGAGGATATTTGCTATCGAGAAGGCAATTGGTTGAGTCACAAGGATTATTCTCCATTATTTTAAAGTTTTGTTAAACACGGATTATTTTATTAAGTCGAACACAAAACAAAAAAAAAACAAAAGTTAGTGTATTTTTTTGTTTGACCTTAGTGTACTCTGAACTGAAGATGGTTTTGTTTTTTGCTAATTCAATCCACAAACCAAAATCGCAGGTAGTCGGTAAGGTTTTGTTTGTTGATGTGGTGAGATGGTAGAATGGTCGATAATGATGTTGTAATTATGTAAGTAAACAACAAAATCCAAAGAAAATGAGGTGTAATACCAAAATATGAAGTGCTTGGCAGAACTATACTAAAATGAACTCACCCATAAGGTAAGTCTGAAAGCAAATAGAGATCAGCTTATTAGTTTAAAGATGAGGTAAGGTATTTGCTATTCAGACAGAATCGGCAGCGTAGGCGACGATAAAGTTGGTTATAAAGCTGGCTGTAGGTATCGCAATGGCACTGACGTTGAATTGGTTGCCGTGTATAAAAATGATATGAAAAGTTGGGATACAATGTAGATCCAATTATGCTTCATAGGCAGATCATATACTAAAAATGTTTCACTCACCCGGAGAAAAGGCAACAGAGAAAAAATTAAACTAACGGGGGTGCAATATATATGAGAGAAGTTTAAAGAGTTCTCTTTTTCATAGATTGAGAGTAAAAATTATGTATAACTAAACGTATATTTTTAAAGGCAATTTTTAATAATATTCTGATTACAAGAATAATTATTTAAAGAAAATTCACTTTTTGCTGTAGTAAATCACATTTAAATGAATGTTTTTAATAAAAATCTGATAATAAAAAGTTTATATGGTAAAATGCACTTCGATTTTAATAAAAGGCGGGGGTAAGGCTCGATTAAAATGAATAAAATGCGGAGGTAAATTTGTAAGAACTTCTTGACTCGATGAGTACACAACGAGGTATGAGTCAAGCCAGTATATCACAAAGAAGTGTCCTAGGAACAACCCTGTATCTGTAATATACAAGGTATATTCATCTATTTATTTATTTATTGATCTACAAGCTTTTACGACTAACAGATTGTGAAATAAGTATTCCTGGAACGTAAAGATCTTAACGGTGCATAAATTGGAATTATAAAAAGTAAGGCAGGGCATCTTATATGATAACATAAAATATCCCCCTCAAGCATTATACCATGAATATTTCGCCTTGATTCAAGAGATTTAATTCCAAGAAATAAAAATCTTGCTTTATAATCCGGAATAAAACTCCATTTCATTTTATAAAATATAAATCTCGTAAAACGTCTCTGGATTTTCTCAATTCGGAGAGAGAAAGTCTTTAAAACGGATCCCATATAACGTCTGCATATTCAAGTATAGATCTTACGAGAGCCGTATAAAGGGATAACAACGCGTAGGGATCACTAAAATCACCACAATTTCGCTTGATAAATCCTACAAGTGAATTTGCTCTTCCAACCACATAATCGACATGAGTTTTCAAAGAGAAAGTTGATTCAAGCATAATGCCTAAGTCCTAAATTTTGTATACACGTGAGAGTGAGTTAGACTCAATCATATAATCAAAGCTTATCTGAGTATTAGACTTAAAAAAGATATAGCGCTACTTTTTTTTGTGTTTAATTTTAAGAAATTTAAATTGCACCATTCAGAGACTTGATTAATATCAGATTGTATAAGATAACAATCTTCTACACTGTTAATTCCTAAAAAAAATTTAAGATCATCAGCATAAAGAAGGCACTGTGAATATTTTATTACAGATGCAATATCATTAATAATAATATTAAAAAGAACTACATTCAATAGATCTTGAAAAAGAATTATTTATTATACCTTTTTGAGACCCACCAATGAGGTATGATGATATCCAATTCATGAAGAGTGGAATCCAAATAGTTCTTTTTTACGCAATAGAATGGAGTGGTTTACCGAGTCGAAAGCCTTACTAAAATCTGTGTAAATTGCATCTTTTTGACTCTTTTTTTCAATGGATTTTATAATATAAGCTGAAAATAGAGTCATGTTTGTTGTGGTAGAGCGCCCTGACACAAAACCACGCTGCAATTCGGATATAGATTCCCTGGAATTCAAATTTGGCTTTCACAACACTCTCGAACAACTTAGGGATTGCAGATAGTTTGGAGACACCTCTGTAATTTTCTATTAGATTCTTAGATCCAGATTTTTGAATAGGCACAAGGTAAGAGATTTTCCACTCATTAAGAAAGTTTCCTTCCGAAAGGGATTTATTGAATAAGCTAAGCAAAGGGGGCTATCCCTACTTATTATTATTAATATTCTTTTCTTCTTCTAATATACAAATTATTTGTAACAGTTTTATTACTCATTACTTTGCATTCTGGAGCAATGTAATAAAATACATTCTATGCCAATCATAATGCATCGTCACCAAAACGATGTCCTTGCACTTGATTTTGTTGGTCAAAGGGAACAACAAAATTATGATTCAATAATATGGTTGTACGTATAATGTATCAATGAAATTGCATTTTACTATGCGGCTCTGTTCACATTTGGTATTGTTAATGTTTTGATTGTGGCTCTTTAAGAATTAATGTTTTGATTGTGGTTCTTTAAGAATGAATGTTATTACCATAGATAAGCAATGTAAAGATGGGAAACCTTCGTACGTTTCACCCTCCAAAACCCATTTGTTTACATTGTTGTTTTTGTAATTTGACTCCGTGTCGATGAATAGATGTGAATTGCAACAACAACGCGGTGAGCTGGATTTCTTTTGACAGACCATTTTTTTTCCAAACTCTTTTGATACAATTTTTTTCTTATTTTAGTGCGTCTGCCGCTGTTTTATTTATTGTTTTGTATTTATTATTAGTTTTTTCGTTTTTTATTAAATAGTCACAAACAATTTGTGCCAGAAAAAATATTACTCAAAATATTTTCAATTGCACCAAAATTTCCGGCAGCCAACTTTCTATTGAATTTAAGAATTCATAAACTTCGTGACATTTTTGAATTCACCTCAGGGGGTGTGTTCTAAAAATTCTTGTTTTGAGGGTGCAAACACACTTTTTTTAATGAAATAATATTGAAAGGTACTACTGCACCGATTTGGTGAATTAAAATTAATGAACCATTATTTAAAATTTGAACATATTTTTATAAAGTGTGTGTGTATTTAAAATTTGAACATATTTTTATAAAATGTGCAATTTTTTTTTATTCATTTATTCAATTCAATTTCTTGTAACTCAAAATAATTCTGTCTGAAAAAAAAGAAAACAAAACAAAGCAATTAACATGTCAAATACAACAATATTAATAGAGAGTTGGTAGAACTAGAATAGGCGGAAGCCAACCGAGGAAACCAAGCGAAAACAAGTAATCCATATGACGCGCACATAATTGCAAAGTGGTACTCTTCGTTTAGTTTTTCGTTAACTTCTCCCGTCAGACGGGAGAGTGCTCACCGACCGCTCTTTCATAAGTGGACGTGTATAAAATCAAAATGGTGGAAGTGAACTAAAAAGAATTTTTCGCTTGGTGCATAGCTTTCCAGGCTTTTTTTTGTTGAATGTATGAGTGAAACAAAATCTTAAATTTGATTTTATTGAATTCAAACCAAATCGATATTTCGTGGTTTCGCAAAGTTAATAATTTAAGGATATAACTTTGTGCTGTAAATAAGTAAAAAAAATTAACATTGAACAAACAACAATTAAATGTCACATGTCTGTTAGTTATACACAATTGCAGATCAAGGCAAATGTTGAAATGTCCCGATGTCTTTGTTTTCCCCAAAGTCCATATGGACATGCAAAAAACGTAGCAATTATCACCCAGACAAACTTGTACTGTTCGTTTCTGCGGAGGTCAGAAATCTGAGGAGGTATTCCATAGCAAAAAATACAAATTTAAGGAAAGGAACTTCACACCAAACCCCAAAACCGGTTTTCGGCGAAAACTTTTCAAAAACCATTCACACCGAACATGACACAACGTTTTCGTTTGACATTACAGTTTTTCTTTCACCAACCACTCACAATTTTCTTTTGTTTTTGTTGTTTCCTTCCATTTGATGGAAGTAAAATTGTGATTATTTATATAAATATGATCCAAATATCTGAAAATTCAGATATGAAAATTCAGACATTTTTTTCATTGTATGCAAAAAAATGTGAATTTTCAGTCGAAAGCCAGCTGTTTTAGTTCTGTCAAAATAATGCATCAACTTTTGGTTTTTACATAGCAAATAGTTAAATTAGAACTTTTATATTATTTGATAATTAAAAGTTGATGATGAGTGATTCTTAACACTTACACACACACTTTTGAAGACGAAGTAATGTGTAAATTAATTCATAAAATGTAAGTTAACGTCATAAAATTTAACAGCGTTTTTCGTTCCATGCGTCCACGTTTGTTTCACAATTCACATTTATCAGACAAACAGTAAAGTTGAATTCCCATTTATATATTTTTCCGTAATTTTTTTGGCATAACGCATCTCCTATCTCTTTCATCTGAATTTTCAGACTAAAAATTCTTATCAGAAAATTCAGAACAAACGTAACCAAAACATAAGCAAAAAATTCATCTGAATTTTCAGATATTTTTTGACAGCTAACCAATCAGGAGCCCGAAAAAATAAGATATCTGAATGCCCTCATCCATATACAAATTTTCTTCTTTTCTTTTTTGACATTTTACTAGGCACTGAACTTTTTAAAAGGTGCGTTTGTTTCGTTCATCTCTGAATTCCAACAAGTTTTTGACTAGTTTTATATAAAACTTGTGCCTTATGAAAACCTGAAGTACAACAAAAATGTATGTGGAAAACTTGTGTTTTCTATTAGGTTTGAGTTCGGTGTGAAAATGCTTACATATGTATTATGAAATATCACATTTCACAAACAAATTTTCCCCCACTTCGGTTCAATTGACATACATTTATTTATTTAATTATTTATTACTATCAATATGTCTTTTATTATTTTAGTACGCTTTGAATTTAAGTAGCCAATGGCAATTGTAAAAATAAAATAATAATAAATAAAGTAATAAAAGGGAAGTGAGCACTTAAAAATCCACTTCATCTGCTTTTATACTTTATGAACATGTCCATTGGGGCTCATGAGATTTTTAAAATAACTGACAAATTTAAAAAAAACAGACGATTTGTGGTGAAAATCAGTAAGTTGCATTAGTGTTAGTGTGGTAAAGGTTACTAGTGCAACTTTATGACATTCACCACGGCCGGAGCTTGTAGGCAAATCAGTTTGACAGCCGAGGATTCCCATCTTTATATTGTTTATCTATGGTTATTACGTTACATCCCTCCCCATTAAAAAATGGTGTTTGCTTACATTTCTAAAATTTAAAAAAATATCATGTCTTTTGTTAAGTCCATGATATTTGGATTTAGGGTTGTGCTATTTATTGTTGTGTGGTTATTATTGTAAGATCGTATTTCTAGCTTTAATTAAATTATTATTATGTATTTCATAATTCTTATCGTCTAACAGAATAGTACTGTTTACACCGTTTTGTGATATAATTTTATATGGTCCTCTTGAGGGTTTGTCAAATTTTCTTTTGCTTTGATTTTTTAAATATAAATAATCACCTACGATAAAATTTGATCTATTAACATTTTTTTTGAAAATTCTGTTTTTTATATTTATCATTAAATAAGTTGTTTTTTGCTTGTTCATGAGCATGTTTTAGTTTACATTTAAATTCATTCAAGTAATTATCAATATTATAAACTGTATCTTTTTTTTCTATTACTTCACATTGAAGTGTACATAACTTTCCAAAGACTAGTTCAAATGGTGAATATAAAATGCCACTGTGTGGTGTTGAGTTATAACAATAAGTATAATATGGTAACCATTCTTCCCACTTATTTTTATCCCCTACTTTCATAACATATTCATTAAATACCCTATGATTTCTATCTATTGATCCCATTGTTTCATGGTGAAAAGGTGTGGAAACTATCTTTTCTATCTTTAAAAGTGTACAAATATTCTTTAGCAATTCATTAGTAAATTCTGTTCCTTTATCTGTTTTTAGTCTCTTATAGCATCCATATTTAAGAATACATTTTTCGACTATTGCTTTTGCTACAGTATTCGCTTTAGTTTCTACCGGGAATGCTTCTACAAATTTCGTTAAATCACATTTTACCGTAAATATGTATCTATAACCTTTTGATGGTCTAGGTGGTCCTACAGTATCAATTGTTATTGTTTCAAATGACATACTGGGTGTATCTGTAATTACAATATTTTCTTTTGTGTATCTAGTTATCTTTGTTTCATTGCATGTTTTGCAGTTGTTAACAAATTTCTAAAGTATTTAATTCATATTCTTCCAAACATATCTTTGTTTCAACTTATTGACGCATCTCCTGATACCGCAATGTTCTCCTATTTTGGAACTATGATATTCTTCTATCAATTTGTGCATTTCTTTCTCATCTATTATCTGCTTTGGAGGTTCAAATTATAATAAATCTAGACATTTATTCTCATTTATATTTTCTTGCAGCTTATTAAATATTTCTTTAAATTTTTGTATGCATACTTCATTAAATATTAGACTATTTAGTTGTTGCTTGCTAGCACTAGTCTTTTAACACCTGCATTGTTCATTTTGAATATTAGCTTTCTCAGAATCAATTTTATCTCTGATAAAGATTTATCGCTATATTCTACATCCCAAATATGAAGGTAGCTACTCTTCGTATTTAAGTCCAAGGCTTTTGCACAATTTTTTGTTTCGTTTAGTATTATCGGTTCGAATATCTCCCTGTGACAAGACTGCTCCTGACGCGAAATTGGAAGCGTCTGTTGTTAGTATGAAAGGTTTTTTGAAATCTGAATAACTAAGTATGGGAGGAGTCATGAAATTTTGCTTAAGTGTGTTAAAAGGTTTTTTCACAATCTTCTGTCCAAGAGAATATCTGTTTCTTTTTCAGTAACTGGTTCAGAGGTTTAGCTGTTTCTGCAAATTCTTTTATAAATTTTCTATAATAGTTACAAAATGCTATAAATCCTCTTACATCATCTGCGTTTTTAGGCAGTGGATAGATTTTAATTGTTTCATACTTCGTTGGATCTGGCTTTACTCCATTTGGTGTTTTCAGATGACCCAAATAAATTACTTCTGGTTTCAAGAAATTATATTTTTCTAAGTTTAGTTTCAAATTATATTTACGAAGCCTTCCTAAAACTTTGATTGAATTTTCGTTGTGATCTTTCCAATTCATGCCAAATACTATTACATCATCAACATATAGAAAAACTGAGGCTTGTAAGCCACTAAGGGCGATCGACAGCATCATCTGAAAACTATTTGTTGAGATTTTCAATCCGAAAGGTAGTCTTTTGAATTGGTAATGACCTTCATTTGTTGAAAACGCCGTTAATTGCCTAGAATGTTTGTTAAGCGGAATTTGATGAAAAGAGCTTGTCAGTAGTATAAACTAGAGGGTTCTAGGACACCGGTATCACCGGTATGGGTTCTGATCTATGCTATACCGGTATGGGTTCTGATCTATGATATACCGGTATGGGTTCTGATTTATGCTATGGGTTCTAGACCATGCTTAGCAGACGTATTTGGGTTCTGATCTATGCTATGCTAAATACTGGTGTTATTTTGGGTTCTAGACCATGCTTAGCAAACGTTAGAACGCAAAAACGTAAAATTCACGTTCACGTTAAAACGCAAAAACCTAAAATTCGCGTTAAAACGTAAAATTCACGTTCACGTTAAAACGCAAAAACGTAAAATTAGCGTTTACGTTAAAACGCAAAAACGTAAAATTCACGTTCGGAACGCAAAAATATTGGGATGCATTTCCAACAGTTTGATTCTAATTGGGAATAATTATCAGTGGTTGGATTTCTAGCACCATATGTATTTTTTTCATTTCAACATTAGTTGTGGGATGGATTTTCAGTAATAAATTGGTTGTGGGGTATACTTTCATATATAACTTTTTAGGCTTTCGCGGTTGTTAATAGACATAATAGATAATTTTATGTATACTTTCATAGTTGGATTTTTTGAATAGCACAACATTAGCACCTGCACGGCATGCAATATAAAATTGATGTGTGCATTGGATAAACATATTCTTAATAGGATGTTCATATGCTTAAGATCAAATAAGAACTAGCATTCCAAAATACTTACTTCTGTTGGTTGTGCTGGTTAGAATTATATACAATGCAAGAGAGTTTCAGAAGAGTTTGATTAAAAGACACATTTGTTTTTCTTTTAACGATATTTATTTATATTTAATTTTAGATTTTAATATTTAACAAAAAATGTATTATTGCTGCTAGGGGGCTTACATCAAACCTCCCTTTAGATGCTTTTATTTGTAATGAATGCAGCAGGTGGGCCACTGCCACAAGGCTGTAAATGTTGGTAGTATCCACATTACCAACTTCCTCCCAAGCGGCATCCTGAAGCTGCTGGAACTCCCAGCATTGGCTATTGGCAGCCATATTTTGCTAGCCACTCTTCCATCTTTTGTGTAATTTTTATACTTGCGTCCTGATGATTCATGTTGCTTGTATTTATTTTTGCTATAAACTGATGATTATGATGATAATGCTCAAAGTATTTATACAAAAAAAAAAGAGGGCAAAAAAAAAAAATACACATACAAACATAAGTATTTGTATGCAGACCATTACAATCCACACATTTTCAGAGACCCTCTGATTTTCGTAGCACACTTTCAATAAATTTAAAGGATGTTAAAAGTCATCAGAAATAAAAATCAAATAGGATCAACACTATATTTCTGTAAGGATGGATGTCAACAATTAAAATTTACGATTATGATATTTGCATTGGTATATCAAAACCCTCATGCATCGATAGCATCATGTCAATCATCGGACTAATAGAACTTGACCCCTCTATCTGATGCTTAAGAATTTTTGAGTGGAATTTATTTTGAGGATGTTTAAAGTCAACGGATATACAAATATTTTAAAAATATTTAAATAGGGTTAGCACTATATTTCTATAAGGATGAATGCCGGCAATTAAAATTTACGATTATAATACGTGCATTGATATATCAAGACCCTGATACATCGTTACCATCATGTCACTCATCTGACTAATAGGACTTGACCATCTATATCTATTGCTTTAGGATTTTTCCTGGATTGAGGTAATAATTAGTGTAACAAAAGACTAATACCTCACTACCATCATATCATTCATTTGTCTAATAGCACTATACCTCCTTTATCTATTGCTTTGCTAGCATCATGTCAATCATATTACTAAACCCTGTCCCTTATCATTAAAATCCTAAAAAATGGTCCAAGGGTTATTTTTATTGCGGAATACAAATGTATGTCAATAAGGTCAACACATTATTTTATCTATAGGGATGGATGCCGACAATTAAAATATGCATTCATGATGATCGCAATACATAAATTTATCCAACTGCTTCCTTATTTACACCGATGATATCCCAAGTGTCAACAATACAAATTTATGATAAGGTTAACTGCATGAATGAATGCGGGGAAAAACTCTATTGTTCTACTATTAGCAATCAATATGATATAAGCATGCATTATTACCCCCATACTTCTTTTCATTAGTTACTTTTCACCCCAAAGAAACCTTTTGCAATGTGTAATACGACATTTAGGATCATATCCTGTATATGACTACTTTCCTACCCTTAATAGCAAATGAATAAACATACAAATATTATGATATTCCTATATTATTTTGAAGTGGTGATGTAAATTAAATGGAATGAGCAATAATAATAATAATAACATATGCTTTTTTTTAATAATATTGTATTTTATTAATATATTTTCTGGTTTTATTTTTAGGTTTACATTAAAAAATAAAAAAAAAATAATAATAATCCTTGGACAATTCTGTTAACAAGTTGGTCAAGTAGATTGTATTCAATAATCCGATCATGAAGCAAGATGCAATAAGCTGAAGTATTTGCAGGAATGTTTTTTGATGTTCTCATCTCACGTTTTCAAAGTCTCATTTTGATGTCTGCAGTCTATAACAAAAATTGGAGCACGGGATTTAAATAGATCCCAAGAAAGCAAAGGTTCAGTGTTGGTTTTATTGTAGTAAGTTCTTTGAAAATCCGTATACATTTTGTAGAACAAGCTATATCTATTTCTTTCGAAAGAAATATTAAGATCTTCATGACGATATACATCAGAGTTTAGATACACTTTTAAGTCTGTTAAATCACAATGGTCAAACGTTGTAGGATCAGCAGACATTTTTTTATTTTTTGCAGTTTGTAGTGCAAATGCAATGTATCGAGGTTTTTCTATTTGCGTTGTTGTTTTAACGTTCCAGATGTGATGGTCAGAGCTTGATAACATGGGATACTCATAGAGATCCCAGTTTCGGAAAGCAATTTTCATAAAACTATTTGCATTTATAGATTTATATAGATTTAATTTTATCGAATCTGATAAAGTCACGTGTGGTACTCTCCACTGTACCTTATGTAGTTTTACTTGTACATTTTCATCAGTTGGGGAGATTATAGCGTTTTCATCCATCCTAGAACGTGTGAGAATTAGATCATGACGAGCATTGGGAATAATTTTTTTATAATCTTCAGCAAAACCCAAAAGCTTATTCAATGGAATGCAGTAGTTAAAATGAAATGGGTTCAAATAAATAACTGAATCAGGAGACCATGAAGCATTTAAAAGCATATCACTCTCATTTTTTGTCAACGATAAATAGTTTTTGATTGTTGTTGTAATCCCCACATTTCGATTGTATTCAATTTCCTTTCCATTCAGCTCATAACGTATTTCGTCGAAGAGAAAGCCATTGCATTGTTTACAAGTCTTGTGCTGACTATTTCTTTTCCATCTGTCCTCGATAGTTACCCTTCAACATATACAAAACTTTCCGAAGGAAGAACATTAAGATTTTGGTGTTGTATGCAAATCTGAACGATGTCATTTTTTTCAAAATTGTTTTGATATGATAAGTAAGTATGATATTCATATTTAGAAACACTTTCATAGATTTCGGGCTCTTGGAAAATGTTCAACATATTGTTATATTTTGTTTTTGATTTTCAATATTTTATGATATACCCCAATGAGAGTAAAAAATCCTGATTATGTTTTGTAAGATTATGTGTTACCAAGCTTGATTAAGTAATGAATTATTTTCGGCGGTGTTTTTATATGGGATTGTGGTGATTATATTTTCATATAAAATCATGGCTGCGGTTGTAAATGTAATCGAGCCGTTAATGTCTCTCCTCTAAAATTTATAACTTTTCCGTCTTGATCTATAAACTTTAAACACAACGATGTTATTCGTCTGACGTTCACGGGTAAATAAATGACATTTTTTTTGAAATTCTATGATTTTATAGCCTGGACTTACTTTAACAGCAAATTCATGTAAAATATGAGCAGGTTGATTGTTAATATACGTTCCATCTATAATATTACATTCAATGCGTATGGCATTAACTCTATTTATATCGACGAAGAGATCTGATTCATATTGCCTATTTGCCTTCAGCAGCTTCTTACTAAATCGTAAAAGAGATCCAATTGAATTCGGTTTAGAAAAGTCAATATCTTCCGAGCTGAAAATTTCACATTTTAGAGTGTTTATATTGGTCTTGATTTTAAATTCCCTTTTTTTAATTTTTTTTTTTGTTTATAACGGGTGATTTTTTAGCTGGTTTGGTTTTGGCAACACTGGTTTTGACAGCTGACGTGTGTTTAGTACCTTGTGTCACTGTCAAACAGCTTCAGTTTGGTTTGCAATTTAACCATGGATCGTCTTACAAATGAACAACGCTTGCAAATTATTGAATTTAACTATCAAAATTCGTGCTCGGTTCGAAGTGTTCATCGCGCGCTGCTTCCATTTTATGGTCGGCATTCTCGACCTTCTGAGCAGTCTATTCGGAAGATTGTGACCAAATTTCGCACCAAATTTACTTTGTTGGACATTAAACCACCAACACGTTTACGTACTGTGCGTAGTGAAGAAAATATTGCGCCCGTATCAGCTAGTGTGACAGAAGACCGCGAAATGTCGATTCGGCGCCGTTCCCAGCAGTTAGGCCTTTGTTACAGCACTACGTGGAAAATTTTGCGGAAGGATTTGGGCGTAAAGCCTTTTAAGATACAGCTGGTGCAAGAACTAAAGCCAGCCGACCTACCACAACGCCGAATTTTTGGTGAATGGGCTCTTGGAAAGCTGGCCGAGGATCCGCTTTTTTATCGAAAAATTGTGTTCAGCGATGAGGCTCATTTTTGGTTGAATGGGTACGTAAATAAGCATAATTGCCGCACTTGGAGTAAAGATCAGCCAGAAGCATTGCAACAGCTACCAATGCATCCCGAAAAAGCCACTGTTTGGTGCGGTTTATGGGCCGGCGGCATTATTGGGCCATATTTCTTCAAAGATGATGCGAATCGCAGCGTTACTGTCAATGGTGAACGCTACCGAGCGATGATAACAAACTTTTTTTTTCCCGAAATGGAAGTTCTTGACTTGCATGATATGTGGTTTCAACAAGACGGTGCCACATGCCACACAGCACGCGAAACAATGGCGCATTTGCGAGGCGAGTTTGGTGAACAGTTAATTTCACGTTTCGGGCCGGTCAATTGGTCGCCTAGATCGTGCGATTTGACACCATTAGATTATTTTTTGTGGGGGTATGTCAAGGCTAATGTCTATAGGGACAAGCCCGCTTCGATTGACGCACTGGAAGCCAACATCCATGCATTCATTCGTGAGATACCGGCCGATATGTGTGAAAGAGTATGCCAAAATTGGACTCAGCGGAAGGACTACCTGAGACGCAGCCGCGGTCAACATTTGCATGAAATTATCTTTAAACATTAAATTGCAAGGTTCAAACTATCGATTCAAATAAATATTTCATTCATTTTTTCGAATTTTTTGTGTTTTTTTTTTTTAAGTTCTAAACCTCTTAAAAAATCACCCGTTATTATTAAGTTTTGTTTGTATTAAATTATTTATATCTTCTATCTCATATGAACATAGTGAGATAACATTATCACCCACATGTATCAAATTATTAAACTCATCTACATTTGGTATAGAGTTATATGTTTGAAAATCTATAAGCCCGCAAACATAATTAGATTTCAGTACAATTGGTGGAAAATATTCTGCATTGAGACTTGATTCATTCCCACTTAATGTTAATGTTAGCGACATCCTGGTTAAAAGAAAAATGAGACAGTTTTGATGTGTTCACATGGTTTTATTCATTTTTATTTAAACTTTTGAAAACATTTCAACATTGGTCTAATAAAAATCTTAAGCATAAATGTCCACATATAAATGTATCAAAATCTTGTTCTCGAATATAATTATAATTTATTTAATTACCAAGATAGTCTATTACTTCAGTTGTTGGTCTTAAATTACCAAAACTATCAAAATACTTTATAATATTATATTTTTTATTTCTAATATATGCTACCCAATGAGTACCCATACCAGCTTCACTATCCAAATTTATAACGCCACACTCTTGATCCGTAGAGGTTTTTGGTAATGAGTCTCGCATAAAAACTCCTCTAAAGTGCTTGAGACGTTTCTTTCCAAACCGTAGAATATCATGATTATTTAAGGGTCTCTTAGGCAGCAAATCAAGCAGTTTTCAGAAATAAACCAAGACTATTTTTATATGGTTTCAAGTATAACCCCTTCCCTTGAATAGCGACTGTTTCCATAGCCATGTTGCATGCCAGAAACAAAATAATATAAGAGATTATTTTTGCATGGGTCGTCATAATGGAGTTGATAGTTTTTACTTATGTCAGTCCTATACCCATATACCAAAACATTTAATTAGAGACAATGCCAATTTTATTATTCTTTCAAACAAGATGAATTGAATTTGATGCATGTTTACAAAGATCATATAAACTCTGATATGATATTTAATCAGTTTAAAGAATTATGTTCTCAGTGTTGGGCTGATAATTTCGGTTTTCTGGTTATAGACAAGGAAATCACCATTGAAAAAGGTCGATATAAAAACAGTTTTCACAAAATTGCAATACTATAAATATACATTTATCATTTGAAAGCAACACATTACATCAGCACCACTGTTTGGAGGTACTAGTCCATCATATAATCATAATAAAATAAATATTTAAATACTGTCTCATATTTTGTACTATAGAAAATGGATGAAAGTGTGTTAAATGATCTAATAAAAACGCGAAATGTGCTAAAAAATAAATATTTTCAACTAAAAACTGGTAAAATGATGCGAGAAACTGAGTTGGAAAACACTTTCAAACCCATCGTTGAGCCGTTGAAAAAATTGGTTGAAAATATTAAAAAAGAAGAATCCCAACAAGAGGATAATATTAAAACACCGAAACGTCGTAAGCTACATTTCAAATCTTTTAATGAAAAGGATGAGGAGGACCATGAGCGAGCAGAATCACCTTCATTAGAATTGAATAGTCCAGATAATACTTTTTTATTCAGTACACCAAAAAATTTTGATAGTCCTAATAAATCATCGTCTTTCAATCAACAAAAACTATTGTCAGAGTCGAATCGTGATACGGCCTATGGACCATATTTTGATGCAAACACTCAATCTGTAAAAATAGGAAAATGTAGCTTTAAAATGAGTGATAAGAATATTATCATTGATGATGAAATTTTTACTCGAACTCCGGGTCTCATTGAATTGGTGTTAAAGAAAAATCCTTGTTAGCAAAAATAAACTAAGGATGACTTAGAACAATATTCGAAAATCCTCCAAAAAACTAATGCATACAGAATGAATCATGATAGTTCTTCTCGAATTAAGAGTAACAGAGGTGTGAAATACACGCAAATAATAAAGGCTATTGTCGCTGAACTTAAAAATGATAATGCAAAAATAGGAACATCCTATTCTAGTATTACTGAAATGAAATACACAAACAAAGATATTGAATACTGTATACTGGAATGATCCAAATGAACTTGTGGATAGACTACGACTTTTGATAGCATCTAAAAATGCTGGTAACGATACCCATCAAAATGAAACCACTTCCATAATTGAAGAATTAAAGGAATCAAATATTATATATTAGTATCATACTAAAAAGAAAACTTAACATTTGAACAATGAACGTCGACAAGTTCGGTAGGAACTTTAAACCTACTCCAAAAACCAGAGGTATAGTGGGTCCTCCAGGATTGGGATTTAAACTCTTACCCTCTGGTGAGAGGGCTTCAATTATTGAAAGATTTAATAGAACCTTTAAGGAAAAAATGTGGAAAGAATTTAGTTTCAATGGAAGCTATAAGTGGATAAATATTTATAAGAAATTGCTTTATGATTATAATCATTCTTACCACCGAACCATTAAATGTAAACCTGCAGATGTAAACAAGAAAAATTCAAAGTCAATGTTAGCACTTTTCAAAAATAAGAAAGAAGTGTTTAGTAAAAGAAAATTCAAAGTTGGTGATAACGTAAGAATTAGCAAGTATAAACATGTATTCGAAAAAGGTTATACACCCAACTGGACTACTGAGGTTTCTAAAATAAGAAAAGTCCAAGCAACAAAACCTATAACATATCTTCTCGAAGACTTTCAAGGAAAACCTATTCAAGGAGGCTTTTATGAACTAGAACTGCTGAAAACTGATTGTGGTGATGTATATCTAGTTGAAAAAGTTCTACAAACGAGAGGAAATAAAGTTTTTGTAAAATGGTTGAGATTCCCACCAGAACATAACTCTTGGATCGATAAAAACAAAATTCTGTAAAATTAATAAAAGAAATGAATTTGATTTTTAAAAATTTTAATTTTACTTCTTTTTCTTATATGTATATATTTATTTAGGTATATATATGTATATATATATACATATATATGTATATATATGCTTATAAATTTTATTAACAATTTAATATTTTTTTTTTGTAAATTTAAGCTCAAACGTTGATCCACGTTGATATGTTTTCTCTAAAGCATAAGAGCCTCCTCCAATTAGTAATATGCTTTCTGTGGACAGCTTTGCGTAATAAAAGAGTTGGGTAATATCAAAGGGTTTATCAATATTATTCCTCTCAACAAAGAGAAATATATATCCATATCAACAAAACTATTAATAAATAGTGAGCAGAGCGAGTTTCTAGAATTACGGTTCTTAGACTCATTTAGATTTTTACCTTCAAGTATAGATAAGATAGCAAAAACTCTTGATGAAAAAAAAGATTTTAAAATTTTATCAACATTTTTCAAAGATGATGAATCTATTCAACTTATGACTCGTAAGGGTGTTTTATGTTATGATTATTTAGATTCTATAGAAAAATTAAGTGAGACGGAGCTTCCTCCAATAGAATCATTTAGAAATTCTTTGGTTGAAGAGGATTGTAACCAAGATGATTATAATTATACTGAGAAAGTTTGGTCACATTTTAAATGTAGTAATTTAAGAGAATATCTTGAACATTATTTAATTACAGACGTCTTAATTTTAGCAGACATTTTTGAAAAATTTAGAATTGATTCTTGAACTTATACAATTTATGGTCTAGATCCCTGTCACTATTATACATTGCCAGGTTTTTCGTGGGATGCTATGTTGAAAGAAACAGGTGTTAAGCTTGAACTTTTGACAGACATTAACATGTATGACTTTTTCGCTAACGGCATAAGAGGAGGTTTAACACAATGTAGCTTGCGACATTGTTAAGCAAATAATAAATATATGGTTGATTATGATTCAAGTAAACCATCTGATTATTTAATGTACTTGGATGCTAATAACTTATACGGTTGGGCCATGTCTGATTATCTCCCACATTCAGACTTTAAATGGGTTGAACCTCCAACTAATTTAGATGAGATTAAAGACATTGGTTATGTTTTAGAAGTGGATCTCGAGTATCCCCTAGAAATACATGATAATCACAATGATCTACCATTCTGTCCTTCAAACATTTCATTGTCTGGTAAATCCGATAAAAAATTAATTGCTGATTTGAATAATAAAGTTAATTATATAATTCATTACAAAACATTGATTGCCTTGATAATGGTTTGGTGCTTAAGAAAATTCATAGAGTGATGCAATTCAAACAATCTCAATGGCTTAAAAAATATATTGATTTAAACAATGAACTAAGAAAAAAAGCCACCGCAAAGTTTGAAAAGGATCAGCGTAAACTTTGCAATAATGCTGTATTCGGAAAAACTATGGAAAATGTAGACAAACGAAAAGATGTTCGAATTGTCGATTCAATAGAAAGCAAAGGTACCCATCTCGGTAGTCGCGCTCTTATAGCTAAACCTAATATTCATAGCATATTAGAATTTTTGGAAACCATGGCTGCTATTCAGTTGAAACGAGTTCACAGTGTATATAATAAGCCTATATACTTAGGTTTTTGTGTTTTGGAGATTTCAAAGTATAAAATGTACGACTTTCATTATGCATACATGAAACATAAATTTACTGACAACCTACATCTGGCCTACATGGATACCGATTCATTTATTTATAAAATAAGAACAGATGATTTATACAATGATATAAGAAATGACGTTTCAACAAGACGGTGCCACATGCCACACAGCACGCGAAACAATGGCGCATTTGCGAGGCGAGTTTGGTGAACAGTTAATTTCACGTTTCGGGCCGGTCAATTGGTCGCCTAGATCGTGCGATTTGACACCATTAGATTATTTTTTGTGGGGGTATGTCAAGGCTAATGTCTATAGGGACAAGCCCGCTTCGATTGACGCACTGGAAGCCAGCATCCATGCATTCATTCGTGAGATACCGGCCGATATGTGTGAAAGAGTATGCCAAAATTGGACTCAGCGGAAGGGCTACCTGAGACGCAGCCGCGGTCAACATTTGCATGAAATTATCTTTAAACATTAAATTGCAAGGTTCAAACTATCGATTCAAATAAATATTTCATTCATTTTTTCGAATTTTTTGTGTTTTTTTTTTAAAGTTCTAAACCTCTTAAAAAATCACCCGTTATTATTAAGTTTTGTTTGTATTAAATTATTTATATCTTCTATCTCATATGAACCAATAGGAAGTGAGATAACATTATCACCCACATGTATCAAATTATTAAACTCATCTACATTTGGTATAGAGTTATATGTTTGAAAATCTATAAGCCCGCAAACATAATTAGATTTCAGTACAATTGGTGGAAAATATTCTGCATTGAGACTTGATTCATTCCCACTTAATGTTAATGTTAGCGACATCCTGGTTAAAAGAAAAATGAGACAGTTTTGATGTGTTCACATGGTTTTATTCATTTTTATTTAAACTTTTGAAAACATTTCAACATTGGTCTAATAAAAATCTTAAGCATAAATGTCCACATATAAATGTATCAAAATCTTGTTCTCGAATATAATTATAATTTATTTAATTACCAAGATAGTCTATTACTTCAGTTGGTGGTCTTAAATTACCAAAACTATCAAAATACTTTATAATATTATATTTTTTATTTCTAATATATGCTACCCAATGAGTACCCATACCAGCTTCACTATCCAAATTTATAACGCCACACTCTTGATCCGTAGAGGTTTTTGGTAATGAGTCTCGCATAAAAACTCCTCTAAAGTGCTTGAGACGTTTCTTTCCAAACCGTAGAATATCATGATTATTTAAGGGTCTCTTAGGCAGCAAATCAAGCAGTTTTCAGAAATAAACCAAGACTATTTTTATATGGTTTCAAGTATAACCCCTTCCCTTGAATAGCGACTGCCTCCATAGCCATGTTGCATGCCAGAAACAAAATAATATAAGAGATTATTTTTGCATGGGTCGTCATAATGGAGTTGATAGTTTTTACTTATGTCAGTCCTATACCCATATACCAAAACATTTAATTAGAGACAATGCCAATTTTATTATTCTTTTCAAACAAGATGAATTGAATTTGATGCATGTTTACAAAGATCATATAAACTCTGATATGATATTTAATCAGTTTAAAGAATTATGTTCTCAGTGTTGGGCTGATAATTTCGGTTTTCTGGTTATAGACAAGGAAAGCACCATTGAAAAAGGTCGATATAAAAACAGTTTTCACAAAATTGCAATACTATAAATATACATTTATCATTTGAAAGCAACACATTACATCAGCACCACTGTTTGGAGGTACTAGTCCATCATATAATCCTAATAAAATAAATATTTAAATACTGTCTCATATTTTGTACTATAGAAAATGGATGAAAGTGTGTTAAATGATCTAATAAAAACGCGAAATGTGCTAAAAAATAAATATTTTCAACTAAAAACTGGTAAAATGATGCGAGAAACTGAGTTGGAAAACACTTTCAAACCCATCGTTGAGCCGTTGAAAAAATTGGTTGAAAATATTAAAAAAGAAGAATCCCAACAAGAGGATAATATTAAAACACCGAAACGTCGTAAGCTACATTTCAAATCTTTTAATGAAAAGGATGAGGAGGACCATGAGCGAGCAGAATCACCTTCATTAGAATTGAATAGTCCAGATAATACTTTTTTATTCAGTACACCAAAAAATTTTGATAGTCCTAATAAATCATCGTCTTTCAATCAACAAAAACTATTGTCAGAGTCGAATCGTGATACGGCCTATGGACCATATTTTGATGCAAACACTCAATCTGTAAAAATAGGAAAATGTAGCTTTAAAATGAGTGATAAGAATATTATCATTGATGATGAAATTTTTACTCGAACTCCGGGTCTCATTGAATTGGTGTTAAAGAAAAATCCTTGTTAGCAAAAATATACTAAGGATGACTTAGAACAATATTCGAAAATCCTCCAAAAAACTAATGCATACAGAATGAATCATGATAGTTCTTCTCGAATTAAGAGTAACAGAGGTGTGAAATACACGCAAATAATAAAGGCTATTGTCGCTGAACTTAAAAATGATAATGCAAAAATAGGAACATCCTATTCTAGTATTACTGAAATGAAATACACAAACAAAGATATTGAATACTGTATACTGGAATGATCCAAATGAACTTGTGGATAGACTACGACTTTTGATAGCATCTAAAAATGCTGGTAACGATAACCATCAAAATGAAACCACTTCCATAGTTGAAGAATTAAAGGAATCAAATATTATATATTAGTATCATACTAAAAAGAAAACTTAACATTTGAACAATGAACGTCGACAAGTTCGGTAGGAACTTCAAACCTACTCCAAAAACCAGAGGTATTGTGGGTCCTCCAGGATTGGGATTTAAACTCTTACCCTCTGGTGAGAGGGCTTCAATTATTGAAAGATTTAATAGAACCTTTAAGGAAAAAATGTGGAAAGAATTTAGTTTCAATGGAAGCTATAAGTGGATAAATATTTATAAGAAATTGCTTTATGATTATAATCATTCTTACCACCGAACCATTAAATGTAAACCTGCAGATGTAAACAAGAAAAATTCAAAGTCAATGTTAGCACTTTTCAAAAATAAGAAAGAAGTGTTTAGTAAAAGAAAATTCAAAGTTGGTGATAACGTAAGAATTAGCAAGTATAAACATGTATTCGAAAAAGGTTATACACCCAACTGGACTACTGAGGTTTCTAAAATAAGAAAAGTCCAAGCAACAAAACCTATAACATATCTTCTCGAAGACTTTCAAGGAAAACCTATTCAAGGAGGCTTTTATGAACTAGAACTGCTGAAAACTGATTGTGGTGATGTATATCTAGTTGAAAAAGTTCTACAAACGAGAGGAAATAAAGTTTTTGTAAAATGGTTGGGATTCCCACCAGAACATAACTCTTGGATCGATAAAAACAAAATTCTGTAAAATTAATAAAAGAAATAAATTTGATTTTTAAAAATTTTAATTTTACTTCTTTTTCTTATATGTATATATTTATATAGGTATATATATATATATACATATACATACATATGTATATATATGCTTATAAATTATATTAACAATTTAATATTTTTTTTTTTGTAAATTTCAGCTCAAACGTTGATCCACGTTGATATGTTTTCTCTAAAGCATAAGAGCCTCCTCCAATTAGTAATATGCTTTCTGTGGACAGCTTTGCGTAATAAAAGAGTTGGGTAATATCAAAGGGCTTATCAATATTATTCCTCTCAACAAAGAGAAATATATATCCATATCAACAAAACTATTAATAAATAGTGAGCAGAGCGAGTTTCTAGAATTACGGTTCTTAGACTCATTTAGATTTTTACCTTCAAGTATAGATAAGATAGCAAAAACTCTTGATGAAAAAAAAGATTTTAAAATTTTATCAACATTTTTCAAAGATGATGAATCTATTCAACTTATGACTCGTAAGGGTGTTTTATGTTATGATTATTTAGATTCTATAGAAAAATTAAGTGAGACGGAGCTTCCTCCAATAGAATCATTTAGAAATTCTTTGGTTGAAGAGGATTGTAACCAAGATGATTATAATTATGCTGAGAAAGTTTGGTCACATTTTAAATGTAGTAATTTAAGAGAATATCTTGAACATTATTTAATTACAGACGTCTTAATTTTAGCAGACATTTTTGAAAAATTTAGAATTGATTCTTGAACTTATACAATTTATGGTCTAGATCCCTGTCACTATTATACATTGCCAGGTTTTTCGTGGGATGCTATGTTGAAAGAAACAGGTGTTAAGCTTGAACTTTTGACAGACATTAACATGTATGACTTTTTCGCTAACGGCATAAGAGGAGGTTTAACACAATGTAGCTTGCGACATTGTTAAGCAAATAATAAATATATGGTTGATTATGATTCAAGTAAACCATCTGATTATTTAATGTACTTGGATGCTAATAACTTATACGGTTGGGCCATGTCTGATTATCTCCCACATTCAGACTTTAAATGGGTTGAACCTCCAACTAATTTAGATGAGATTAAAGACATTGGTTATGTTTTAGAAGTGGATCTCGAGTATCCCCTAGAAATACATGATAATCACAATGATCTACCATTCTGTCCTTCAAACATTTCATTGTCTGGTAAATCCGATAAAAAATTAATTGCTGATTTGAATAATAAAGTTAATTATATAATTCATTACAAAACATTGATTGCCTTGATAATGGTTTGGTGCTTAAGAAAATTCATAGAGTGATGCAATTCAAACAATCTCAATGGCTTAAAAAATATATTGATTTAAACAATGAACTAAGAAAAAAAGCCACCGCAAAGTTTGAAAAGGATCAGCGTAAACTTTGCAATAATGCTGTATTCGGAAAAACTATGGAAAATGTAGACAAACGAAAAGATGTTCGAATTGTCGATTCAATAGAAAGCAAAGGTACCCATCTCGGTAGTCGCGCTCTTATAGCTAAACCTAATTTTCATATCATATTAGAATTTTTGGAAACCATGGCTGCTATTCAGTTGAAACGAGTTCACAGTGTATATAATAAGCCTATATACTTAGGTTTTTGTGTTTTGGAGATTTCAAAGTATAAAATGTACGACTTTCATTATGCATACATGAAACATAAATTTACTGACAACCTACATCTGGCCTACATGGATACCGATTCATTTATTTATAAAATAAGAACAGATGATTTATACAATGATATAAGAAATGACGTTTCAACAAGACGGTGCCACATGCCACACAGCACGCGAAACAATGGCGCATTTGCGAGGCGAGTTTGGTGAACAGTTAATTTCACGTTTCGGGCCGGTCAATTGGTCGCCTAGATCGTGCGATTTGACACCATTAGATTATTTTTTGTGGGGGTATGTCAAGGCTAATGTCTATAGGGACAAGCCCGCTTCGATTGACGCACTAGAAGCCAACATCCATGCATTCATTCGTGAGATACCGGCCGATATGTGTGAAAGAGTATGCCAAAATTGGACTCAGCGGAAGGGCTACCTGAGACGCAGCCGCGGTCAACATTTGCATGAAATTATCTTTAAACATTAAATTGCAAGGTTCAAACTATCGATTCAAATAAATATTTCATTCATTTTTTCGAATTTTTTGTGTTTTTTTTTTTTAAAGTTCTAAACCTCTTAAAAAATCACCCGTTATTATTAAGTTTTGTTTGTATTAAATTATTTATATCTTCTATCTCATATGAACCAATAGGAAGTGAGATAACATTATCACCCACATGTATCAAATTATTAAACTCATCTACATTTGGTATAGAGTTATATGTTTGAAAATCTATAAGCCCGCAAACATAATTAGATTTCAGTACAATTGGTGGAAAATATTCTGCATTGAGACTTGGTTCATTCCCACTTAATGTTAATGTTAGCGACATCCTGGTTAAAAGAAAAATGAGACAGTTTTGATGTGTTCACATGGTTTTATTCATTTTTTATTTAAACTTTTGAAAACATTTCAACATTGGTCTAATAAAAATCTTAAGCATAAATGTCCACATATAAATGTATCAAAATCTTGTTCTCGAATATAATTATAATTTATTTAATTACCAAGATAGTCTATTACTTCAGTTGGTGGTCTTAAATTACCAAAACTATCAAAATACTTTATAATATTATATTTTTTATTTCTAATATATGCTACCCAATGAGTACCCATACCAGCTTCACTATCCAAATTTATAACGCCACACTCTTGATCCGTAGAGGTTTTTGGTAATGAGTCTCGCATAAAAACTCCTCTAAAGTGCTTGAGACGTTTCTTTCCAAACCGTAGAATATCATGATTATTTAAGGGTCTCTTAGGCAGCAAATCAAGCAGTTTTCAGAAATAAACCAAGACTATTTTTATATGGTTTCAAGTATAACCCCTTCCCTTGAATAGCGACTGCCTCCATAGCCATGTTGCATGCCAGAAACAAAATAATATAAGAGATTATTTTTGCATGGGTCGTCATAATGGAGTTGATAGTTTTTACTTATGTCAGTCCTATACCCATATACCAAAACATTTAATTAGAGACAATGCCAATTTTATTATTCTTTTCAAACAAGATGAATTGAATTTGATGCATGTTTACAAAGATCATATAAACTCTGATATGATATTTAATCAGTTTAAAGAATTATGTTCTCAGTGTTGGGCTGATAATTTCGGTTTTCTGGTTATAGACAAGGAAAGCACCATTGAAAAAGGTCGATATAAAAACAGTTTTCACAAAATTGCAATACTATAAATATACATTTATCATTTGAAAGCAACACATTACATCAGCACCACTGTTTGGAGGTACTAGTCCATCATATAATCATAATAAAATAAATATTTAAATACTGTCTCATATTTTGTACTATAGAAAATGGATGAAAGTGTGTTAAATGATCTAATAAAAACGCGAAATGTGCTAAAAAATAAATATTTTCAACTAAAAACTGGTAAAATGATGCGAGAAACTGAGTTGGAAAACACTTTCAAACCCATCGTTGAGCCGTTGAAAAAATTGGTTGAAAATATTAAAAAAGAAGAATCCCAACAAGAGGATAATATTAAAACACCGAAACGTCGTAAGCTACATTTCAAATCTTTTAATGAAAAGGATGAGGAGGACCATGAGCGAGCAGAATCACCTTTATTAGAATTGAATAGTCCAGATAATACTTTTTTATTCAGTACACCAAAAAATTTTGATAGTCCTAATAAATCATCGTCTTTCAATCAACAAAAACTATTGTCAGAGTCGAATCGTGATACGGCCTATGGACCATATTTTGATGCAAACACTCAATCTGTAAAAATAGGAAAATGTAGCTTTAAAATGAGTGATAAGAATATTATCATTGATGATGAAATTTTTACTCGAACTCCGGGTCTCATTGAATTGGTGTTAAAGAAAAATCCTTGTAAGCAAAAATATACTAAGGATGACTTAGAACAATATTTGAAAATCCTCCAAAAAACTAATGCATACAGAATGAATCATGATAGTTCTTCTCGAATTAAGAGTAACAGAGGTGTGAAATACACGCAAATAATAAAGGCTATTGTCGCTGAACTTAAAAATGATAATGCAAAAATAGGAACATCCTATTCTAGTATTACTGAAATGAAATACACAAACAAAGATATTGAATACTGTATACTGGAATGATCCAAATGAACTTGTGGATAGACTACGACTTTTGATAGCATCTAAAAATGCTGGTAACGATAACCATCAAAATGAAACCACTTCCATAGTTGAAGAATTAAAGGAATCAAATATTATATATTAGTATCATACTAAAAAGAAAACTTAACATTTGAACAATGAACGTCGACAAGTTCGGTAGGAACTTCAAACCTACTCCAAAAACCAGAGGTATTGTGGGTCCTCCAGGATTGGGATTTAAACTCTTACCCTCTGGTGAGAGGGCTTCAATTATTGAAAGATTTAATAGAACCTTTAAGGAAAAAATGTGGAAAGAATTTAGTTTCAATGGAAGCTATAAGTGGATAAATATTTATAAGAAATTGCTTTATGATTATAATCATTCTTACCACCGAACCATTAAATGTAAACCTGCAGATGTAAACAAGAAAAATTCAAAGTCAATGTTAGCACTTTTCAAAAATAAGAAAGAAGTGTTTAGTAAAAGAAAATTCAAAGTTGGTGATAACGTAAGAATTAGCAAGTATAAACATGTATTCGAAAAAGGTTATACACCCAACTGGACTACTGAGGTTTCTAAAATAAGAAAAGTCCAAGCAACAAAACCTATAACATATCTTCTCGAAGACTTTCAAGGAAAACCTATTCAAGGAGGCTTTTATGAACTAGAACTGCTGAAAACTGATTGTGGTGATGTATATCTAGTTGAAAAAGTTCTACAAACGAGAGGAAATAAAGTTTTTGTAAAATGGTTGAGATTCCCACCAGAACATAACTCTTGGATCGATAAAAACAAAATTCTGTAAAATTAATAAAAGAAATGAATTTGATTTTTAAAAATTTTAATTTTACTTCTTTTTCTTATATGTATATATTTATTTAGGTATATATATGTATATATATATACATATATATGTATATATATGCTTATAAATTTTATTAACAATTTAATATTTTTTTTTTTGTAAATTTCAGCTCAAACGTTGATCCACGTTGATATGTTTTCTCTAAAGCATAAGAGCCTCCTCCAATTAGTAATATGCTTTCTGTGGACAGCTTTGCGTAATAAAAGAGTTGGGTAATATCAAAGGGTTTATCAATATTATTCCTCTCAACAAAGAGAAATATATATCCATATCAACAAAACTATTAACAAATAGTGAGCAGAGCGAGTTTCTAGAATTACGGTTCTTAGACTCATTTAGATTTTTACCTTCAAGTATAGATAAGATAGCAAAAACTCTTGATGAAAAAAAAGATTTTAAAATTTTATCAACATTTTTCAAAGATGATGAATCTATTCAACTTATGACTCGTAAGGGTGTTTTATGTTATGATTATTTAGATTCTATAGAAAAATTAAGTGAGACGGAGCTTCCTCCAATAGAATCATTTAGAAATTCTTTGGTTGAAGAGGATTGTAACCAAGATGATTATAATTATACTGAGAAAGTTTGGTCACATTTTAAATGTAGTAATTTAAGAGAATATCTTGAACATTATTTAATTACAGACGTCTTAATTTTAGCAGACATTTTTGAAAAATTTAGAATTGATTCTTGAACTTATACAATTTATGGTCTAGATCCCTGTCACTATTATACATTGCCAGGTTTTTCGTGGGATGCTATGTTGAAAGAAACAGGTGTTAAGCTTGAACTTTTGACAGACATTAACATGTATGACTTTTTCGCTAACGGCATAAGAGGAGGTTTAACACAATGTAGCTTGCGACATTGTTAAGCAAATAATAAATATATGGTTGATTATGATTCAAGTAAACCATCTGATTATTTAATGTACTTGGATGCTAATAACTTATACGGTTGGGCCATGTCTGATTATCTCCCACATTCAGACTTTAAATGGGTTGAACCTCCAACTAATTTAGATGAGATTAAAGACATTGGTTATGTTTTAGAAGTGGATCTCGAGTATCCCCTAGAAATACATGATAATCACAATGATCTACCATTCTGTCCTTCAAACATTTCATTGTCTGGTAAATCCGATAAAAAATTAATTGCTGATTTGAATAATAAAGTTAATTATATAATTCATTACAAAACATTGATTGCCTTGATAATGGTTTGGTGCTTAAGAAAATTCATAGAGTGATGCAATTCAAACAATCTCAATGGCTTAAAAAATATATTGATTTAAACAATGAACTAAGAAAAAAAGCCACCGCAAAGTTTGAAAAGGATCAGCGTAAACTTTGCAATAATGCTGTATTCGGAAAAACTATGGAAAATGTAGACAAACGAAAAGATGTTCGAATTGTCGATTCAATAGAAAGCAAAGGTACCCATCTCGGTAGTCGCGCTCTTATAGCTAAACCTAATTTTCATAGCATATTAGAATTTTTGGAAACCATGGCTGCTATTCAGTTGAAACGAGTTCACAGTGTATATAATAAGCCTATATACTTAGGTTTTTGTGTTTTGGAGATTTCAAAGTATAAAATGTACGACTTTCATTATGCATACATGAAACATAAATTTACTGACAACCTACATCTGGCCTACATGGATACCGATTCATTTATTTATAAAATAAGAACAGATGATTTATACAATGATATAAGAAATGACGTTTCAACAAGACGGTGCCACATGCCACACAGCACGCGAAACAATGGCGCATTTGCGAGGCGAGTTTGGTGAACAGTTAATTTCACGTTTCGGGCCGGTCAATTGGTCGCCTAGATCGTGCGATTTGACACCATTAGATTACTTTTTGTGGGGGTATGTCAAGGCTAATGTCTATAGGGACAAGCCCGCTTCGATTGACGCACTGGAAGCCAGCATCCATGCATTCATTCGTGAGATACCGGCCGATATGTGTGAAAGAGTATGCCAAAATTGGACTCAGCGGAAGGGCTACCTGAGACGCAGCCGCGGTCAACATTTGCATGAAATTATCTTTAAACATTAAATTGCAAGGTTCAAACTATCGATTCAAATAAATATTTCATTCATTTTTTCGAATTTTTTGTGTTTTTTTTTTTAAAGTTCTAAACCTCTTAAAAAATCACCCGTTATTATTAAGTTTTGTTTGTATTAAATTATTTATATCTTCTATCTCATATGAACCAATAGGAAGTGAGATAACATTATCACCCACATGTATCAAATTATTAAACTCATCTACATTTGGTATAGAGTTATATGTTTGAAAATCTATAAGCCCGCAAACATAATTAGATTTCAGTACAATTGGTGGAAAATATTCTGCATTGAGACTTGATTCATTCCCACTTAATGTTAATGTTAGCGACATCCTGGTGTTCACATGGTTTTATTCATTTTTTATTTAAACTTTTGAAAACATTTCAACATTGGTCTAATAAAAATCTTAAGCATAAATGTCCACATATAAATGTATCAAAATCTTGTTCTCGAATATAATTATAATTTATTTAATTACCAAGATAGTCTATTACTTCAGTTGGTGGTCTTAAATTACCAAAACTATCAAAATACTTTATAATATTATATTTTTTATTTCTAATATATGCTACCCAATGAGTACCCATACCAGCTTCACTATCCAAATTTATAACGCCACACTCTTGATCCGTAGAGGTTTTTGGTAATGAGTCTCGCATAAAAACTCCTCTAAAGTGCTTGAGACGTTTCTTTCCAAACCGTAGAATATCATGATTATTTAAGGGTCTCTTAGGCAGCAAATCAAGCAGTTTTCAGAAATAAACCAAGACTATTTTTATATGGTTTCAAGTATAACCCCTTCCCTTGAATAGCGACTGCCTCCATAGCCATGTTGCATGCCAGAAACAAAATAATATAAGAGATTATTTTTGCATGGGTCGTCATAATGGAGTTGATAGTTTTTACTTATGTCAGTCCTATACCCATATACCAAAACATTTAATTAGAGACAATGCCAATTTTATTATTCTTTTCAAACAAGATGAATTGAATTTGATGCATGTTTACAAAGATCATATAAACTCTGATATGATATTTAATCAGTTTAAAGAATTATGTTCTCAGTGTTGGGCTGATAATTTCGGTTTTCTGGTTATAGACAAGGAAAGCACCATTGAAAAAGGTCGATATAAAAACAGTTTTCACAAAATTGCAATACTATAAATATACATTTATCATTTGAAAGCAACACATTACATCAGCACCACTGTTTGGAGGTACTAGTCCATCATATAATCATAATAAAATAAATATTTAAATACTGTCTCATATTTTGTACTATAGAAAATGGATGAAAGTGTGTTAAATGATCTAATAAAAACGCGAAATGTGCTAAAAAATAAATATTTTCAACTAAAAACTGGTAAAATGATGCGAGAAACTGAGTTGGAAAACACTTTCAAACCCATCGTTGAGCCGTTGAAAAAATTGGTTGAAAATATTAAAAAAGAAGAATCCCAACAAGAGGATAATATTAAAACACCGAAACGTCGTAAGCTACATTTCAAATCTTTTAATGAAAAGGATGAGGAGGACTATGAGCGAGCAGAATCACCTTTATTAGAATTGAATAGTCCAGATAATACTTTTTTATTCAGTACACCAAAAAATTTTGATAGTCCTAATAAATCATCGTCTTTCAATCAACAAAAACTATTGTCAGAGTCGAATCGTGATACGGCCTATGGACCATATTTTGATGCAAACACTCAATCTGTAAAAATAGGAAAATGTAGCTTTAAAATGAGTGATAAGAATATTATCATTGATGATGAAATTTTTACTCGAACTCCGGGTCTCATTGAATTGGTGTTAAAGAAAAATCCCTGTAAGCAAAAATATACTAAGGATGACTTAGAACAATATTCGAAAATCCTCCAAAAAACTAATGCATACAGAATGAATCATGATAGTTCTTCTCGAATTAAGAGTAACAGAGGTGTGAAATACACGCAAATAATAAAGGCTATTGTCGCTGAACTTAAAAATGATAATGCAAAAATAGGAACATCCTATTCTAGTATTACTGAAATGAAATACACAAACAAAGATATTGAATACTGTATACTGGAATGATCCAAATGAACTTGTGGATAGACTACGACTTTTGATAGCATCTAAAAATTCTGGTAACGATAACCATCAAAATGAAACCACTTCCATAGTTGAAGAATTAAAGGAATCAAATATTATATATTAGTATCATACTAAAAAGAAAACTTAACATTTGAACAATGAACGTCGACAAGTTCGGTAGGAACTTCAAACCTACTCCAAAAACCAGAGGTATTGTGGGTCCTCCAGGATTGGGATTTAAACTCTTACCCTCTGGTGAGAGGGCTTCAATTATTGAAAGATTTAATAGAACCTTTAAGGAAAAAATGTGGAAAGAATTTAGTTTCAATGGAAGCTATAAGTGGATAAATATTTATAAGAAATTGCTTTATGATTATAATCATTCTTACCACCGAACCATTAAATGTAAACCTGCAGATGTAAACAAGAAAAATTCAAAGTCAATGTTAGCACTTTTCAAAAATAAGAAAGAAGTGTTTAGTAAAAGAAAATTCAAAGTTGGTGATAACGTAAGAATTAGCAAGTATAAACATGTATTCAAAAAAGGTTATACACCCAACTGGACTACTGAGGTTTCTAAAATAAGAAAAGTCCAAGCAACAAAACCTATAACATATCTTCTCGAAGACTTTCAAGGAAAACCTATTCAAGGAGGCTTTTATGAACTAGAACTGCTGAAAACTGATTGTGGTGATGTATATCTAGTTGAAAAGGTTCTACAAACGAGAGGAAATAAAGTTTTTGTAAAATGGTTGGGATTCCCACCAGAACATAACTCTTGGATCGATAAAAACAAAATTCTGTAAAATTAATAAAAGAAATAAATTTGATTTTTAAAAATTTTAATTTTACTTCTTTTTCTTATATGTATATATTTATATAGGTATATATATATATATATATATATATATATACATATATATGTATATATATGCTTATAAATTATATTAACAATTTAATATTTTTTTTTTGTAAATTTCAGCTCAAACATTGATCCACGTTGATATGTTTTCTCTAAAGCATAAGAGCCTCCTCCAATTAGTAATATGCTTTCTGTGGACAGCTTTGCGTAATAAAAGAGTTGGGTAATATCAAAGGGTTTATCAATATTATTCCTCTCAACAAAGAGAAATATATATCCATATCAACAAAACTATTAATAAATAGTGAGCAGAGCGAGTTTCTAGAATTACGGTTCTTAGACTCATTTAGATTTTTACCTTCAAGTATAGATAAGATAGCAAAAACTCTTGATGAAAAAAAAGATTTTAAAATTTTATCAACATTTTTCAAAGATGATGAATCTATTCAACTTATGACTCGTAAGGGTGTTTTATGTTATGATTATTTAGATTCTATAGAAAAATTAAGTGAGACGGAGCTTCCTCCAATAGAATCATTTAGAAATTCTTTGGTTGAAGAGGATTGTAACCAAGATGATTATAATTATGCTGAGAAAGTTTGGTCACATTTTAAATGTAGTAATTTAAGAGAATATCTTGAACATTATTTAATTACAGACGTCTTAATTTTAGCAGACATTTTTGAAAAATTTAGAATTGATTCTTGAACTTATACAATTTATGGTCTAGATCCCTGTCACTATTATACATTGCCAGGTTTTTCGTGGGATGCTATGTTGAAAGAAACAGGTGTTAAGCTTGAACTTTTGACAGACATTAACATGTATGACTTTTTCGCTAACGGCATAAGAGGAGGTTTAACACAATGTAGCTTGCGACATTGTTAAGCAAATAATAAATATATGGTTGATTATGATTCAAGTAAACCATCTGATTATTTAATGTACTTGGATGCTAATAACTTATACGGTTGGGCCATGTCTGATTATCTCCCACATTCAGACTTTAAATGGGTTGAACCTCCAACTAATTTAGATGAGATTAAAGACATTGGTTATGTTTTAGAAGTGGATCTCGAGTATCCCCTAGAAATACATGATAATCACAATGATCTACCATTCTGTCCTTCAAACATTTCATTGTCTGGTAAATCCGATAAAAAATTAATTGCTGATTTGAATAATAAAGTTAATTATATAATTCATTACAAAACACTGATTGCCTTGATAATGGTTTGGTGCTTAAGAAAATTCATAGAGTGATGCAATTCAAACAATCTCAATGGCTTAAAAAATATATTGATTTAAACAATGAACTAAGAAAAAAAGCCACCGCAAAGTTTGAAAAGGATCAGCGTAAACTTTGCAATAATGCTGTATTCGGAAAAACTATGGAAAATGTAGACAAACGAAAAGATGTTCGAATTGTCGATTCAATAGAAAGCAAAGGTACCCATCTCGGTAGTCGCGCTCTTATAGCTAAACCTAATATTCATAGCATATTAGAATTTTTGGAAACCATGGCTGCTATTCAGTTGAAACGAGTTCACAGTGTATATAATAAGCCTATATACTTAGGTTTTTGTGTTTTGGAGATTTCAAAGTATAAAATGTACGACTTTCATTATGCATACATGAAACATAAATTTACTGACAACCTAGATCTGGCCTACATGGATACCGATTCATTTATTTATAAAATAAGAACAGATGATTTTTACAATGATATAAGAAATGATATAATAGATAAATTTGATACTTCAGACTATCCACCCCAAAACCGCTACGGTATTGCCCAGCTCAATATGAAAAAGTTAGGATTTATGAAGGATGAAAATAATGGTAGAATAATGAAGGAATTTATATGATTAAGAGCTAAAATGTATAGTATAGACATAGAAGATGCAGCACTAATAAAAAAGGCTAAGGGTGTTAAATCAGCAGCTGTAAAAAAATGTCTTTACAAAATTACAGAGACTGTTTGCTACACAAACAAAACTTCTATAGTAAAATGTTGAACTTTAGATCTAAACATCATACTATATACACCGAATGTATAAACAAATTAAGTTTAAGTTGTTCTGATGACAAGAGATTTATATGTTGCAATAATATAAATACACTAGCTTGGGGTCATTTTCGAATAGAACTTGAAAATGAAATATAAAACTGATCTAATTAAAAAATAAAAAAAATATTTAAAAAATTAACAAGTCTTTTTACTTAACGATTCTTTTCTCTCTTCACTCATATGGACCACCTTTCTGAAAAACTTAACACTTAAACACCATGTTCTGTTCATGATTTTGTTCAGTTTCCTATGGTGATTTTTGCGTTCCGAACGTGAATTTTACGTTTTTGCGTTTTAACGTGAACGTGAATTTTACGTTTTAACGTGAACGTGAATTTTACGTTTTAACGCGAATTTTACTTTTTTGCGTTTTAACGTGAACGTGAATTTTACGTTTTAACGCGAATTTTACGCTTTTACGTTCTAACGTTTTAACGTGAACGTGAATTTTACGTTTTTACGTTCTAACGTTTGCTAAGCATAGTCTAGAACCCAAAAATAATACCGGTATTTAGCATAGCATAGATCAGAACCCAAATACGTTTGCTAAGCATGGTCTAGAACCCATAGCATAGATCAGACCCCATACCTGTATAGCATAGATCAGAACCCATACCGGTATAGCATAGATCAGAACCCATACCGGTATAGCATAGATCAGAACCCATACCGGTGATACCGGTGTCCTAGAACACTCTAGTTTATACTACTCTTGTCATATTTAAAATAGAAAAATATTTAGCATTACCTAGTTTATCTAACACATCTGCTAATCTCGTGAGTGGAAATTTATCATCTACAACTTTTTTATTCAGTGATCTAAAATTTACTACTAATCTCCATTTAGTTTATCCGTTTTGGTTTTTCCTTGGAACTATAAGAAACGGTGAATTATATGGACTGATAGACTCTTCTAGTATGTCATTCTTCATTCCAATGCACCAAAGTCTCGACGGAACCTCCAATTCCTCCCGATTCCGAAGGCACCAACTTATTTGTCGAGACAACGAAAGATTCGGAGATAGATTTCTCGAACATATCTTCGAAAAAAGCGGAAGCCACAAGCCATATAGAAGACAAAACGAACTTCCACTTCCGCCGTATAGGATTTAAATTTTGTGAGCGTTGTCATTTTGAATATTTGATATTTATTTTTTTTTTGAACCTCATCTTTATTGTTTTTTTTTATTTTTTAATGTATAATTGTGATTGTAAGTGTTCGCAAGAGTGAGAAAAGGGTGAAAGTGCCGGTGTAACTACAAGTCGGCAGGGCGAAGCTAGATTCCTCCGAGTAGTAATTAACGCGAAAGCGTACCCCCCCCCCCCCCTACAGAGCGCTCCTTAGGTAGGTTCGGGTTATAAGACAGCTGGTCTTCGCAGAGAAGGTGACAGACGAGGCTCGACCCCATAACTTATTGTCGGCGGGTGGTGCGTTGGTGCTGGGCTCATTTTTTGTTTTGAATAACCAGAGGCGTACCACACTTAGTGCGACAGAATGGTCCATCAACGGTAAGTGCAACTTTCTCCTTATTTTCGCAATTTTGGTTACATTGTTACCTTTTTTTTCCTGTTTTGTTTGTTATTTATCAAAATTTTAATGATTCTTAATACTTTTTTGCTACTGTTATTTTATCAGACATCATTTAAATTTTTCTTTACGTTTAACTTTTTATATTTAATACACCTCAATTCATTTGGTTTCTTTAATTTTCTTTAATTCGCCTTTTTTTATATTCGTATATCGTTATAGTAGGTCGTAAGGATACATAGATATCATCAATAAAACATAAATAGATAGTTTTTTTTTCATTGAATAAATGAAACTTTATAAACCGAAGGTGTTTTTCTGGATCCAACTGGAGTCCTAAAGATGATTTGGTAGGTTCTTAAGATTTCAAAAGGTATGGAGGACGAGCAGAATATGGACGGTGATTTGTGACGTGACGGCTAATGGTAAGCGTAGAAAGGGAATCTAATAAGAGGTCGGTCCCCAGATTCCAGGAGTGGTGAGGGAAGGCCTATCGGTATCAACACCGACCGATACTCTGGGGGTGGTAGCCATGCGTACGAGGGAGTGCGAAAAGTTTTGGCATGAAATTCTTTTTGTAGCGAGGTTCAGTGGAGGAGCAAGATCCGTGCGTTGCCAGCATGCCACTGCACTTCCACTGAACAATCGGACTCTTTCATTTCCTTCCGTTAAGGTCTCTGGTTAGCCCTATTATGGGCAAATTATTTCCTTTTCAGCTTTCAGTCTAAATCCCCTTTCCGGTTCCTTTTTCTTTTCCTTTCCAATTCCCGATTCTTAATCCCAGGTCCTTATCCTATTGCCCAGTTACAAACATGCAAGTAACAACAATAAGTATTGGTAAAAAAAAGAAAGAGTTTAAGATAGCATCTATATACTGCCCTCCGAGGCGCTCTCCAACTGAAGAAAGCTATGCAGAACTCTTTAATTTGTAAGGACATAACATCCTTGTTGGTGGGGACTTCAAAGCTTACACTCAATGGGGATCTAGGCTCATAATAATGAAAGGTACGCGGCTATATCAAGCAGGCCGCAAATACAACTGCGAATTTAATTCTTCTAGCTCACTAACATATTGGCCATCTGATACTAACAAAATACCTGACCTTATAGACTTTTTCGTAGCTAAATGTATTAAACAAAATCATATCAAAAAGTGAGTGAAATGTCAAGTGACAAGTAGTGTTCTTTGATCTCTCCGCAGTTTTTTCTTCAATTTTCTAAGTAAACCAACTATAAATAGTTTAAAAATCGCCTAAAAAATAAACAAACGTTGCTCTTTTCGCATAGTGATTTGAAGTTTTATTTTAAAGAAATTACTTTCTATTAAATCGACATAAATTAAATTTATAAAACGAGTGAAATGTCTTCTGGAACTCGTGGTAAAGGTGGTCTAAATTCACAGCAAAATGCTACTCCGACGAAAGGCATTGAAAATTTGTTGACGGGCATAAATACTCGACTCGATAAACTCTCCAATGAATTTAACAGCTCATTAAAATCACTTGAAGAGCGGATTCTAAAACAAATCACAAACATTGAATCTAGTTTAATCGTCGAACTAAGTCAACTTAAAAGTTATTGCTGTCAACTTGAGTCCCGTATAGATTCACTCGAAAGAAATCAAATAAGTGCTGATGCTGTCCTTGTCGGTGTTCCTGCAATCGAAAATGAAAACCTTCACAATATTTTCCACGGCATCTGTAATGCTTTAGAAATCGAGCTTCCAACACTAAAAACTATCTTCAGAGTGCGAGAACCTAAATCTAGACAAAATAGTTCTTCATATGATGGCAACATAATAATAAAATTTAATGATCAATATCACAAAAATTTGGTACTGAAACCTTGTCTGGATCGCTTCAAGAAAACAAAGTTGGGTTTGACATTGAGTGATATAGGCCTCTGTGACTCAAGCAAACAGATTTATATCAATGAAAGTTTAACCAAAACTAACTATACATTGCATAGAGAAGCTCTTAAGATGAAAAAAATAAAACAACTTTTTTCGGTACACACACATAATGGCAATGTTTACGTTCGAAAAGCAGCGGGTGACGATTCCATTCTCCTCAAATGCAGCGATGATTTGAAGAAAATTTCTAGTCGAAGAGAATCTACATATACATGATAGTCAACACCAACCATCTCCCTCTTAAATTTCTACTCAATTCAAATTATTTATTTGTTTACAAAATTCACTAAAAGTATTTATAAGTCTTCTTACTTTCATTCTTCTTACTTTTTTCCCTCTAATACTTTTACTCATTTCAATTAATTGTTTTAATATTTATTTATATAATTATTGAATAATACTAATTTTTTACTTTTTACTATAATATTGTTTATATTTTCTTTTTAAAATCATTTCTGATATCTTTTAAACATTATTTGGACTTTGTATTGTCTGTAAAGCAAACATCATTGGGTTCTTTTGGTTTGTTTTTTTTTGTTTTTTTTTTCTCCTTTTTTATATCATTACATAAACTGTGCACAATGTCGTGGGATGGTTTCACAGTAAAATCAAAGATATTGCTTGATATAATGTGCAAGTACAAAACCGGTTTTAGAATGATTCACTTGAACTCCCAAAGCATTGTCAATAAAATTGACGAACTTCGATTTTTGATTGAGGGGAGCTGTTTGGATGCTATTTGCATCTCGGAAACATGGTTGAAGCCAGATTTATGTGACGACTTGTTCAGGCTAAAGGGATATAAGCTCTTTCATAGTGACCGTGTGTACAAGCCAGGTGGTGGTTCCGCGATCTTTATTAAAAATAAATTTAAATGTAGAGTAATACGAACATCAGCAGTAAGTGACTTTGTTGAGTATATATTCATAGAATTATTCCACGATAATAAGAAATTTTTAATCGGTTCCATGTAACGGGTGATTTTTTAAGAGGTTTAGAACTTTAAAAAAAAAAAACACACAAAAAATTCGAAAAAATGAATGAAATATTTATTTGAATCGATAGTTTGAACCTTGCAATTTAATGTTTAAAGATAATTTCATGCAAATGTTGACCGCGGCTGCGTCTCAGGTAGCCCATCCGCTGAGTCCAATTTTGGCATACTCTTTCACACATATCGGCCGGTATCTCACGAATGAATGCATGGATGTTGGCTTCCAGTGCGTCAATCGAAGCGGGCTTGTCCCTATAGACATTAGCTTTGACATACCCCCACAAAAAATAATCTAATGGTGTCAAATCGCACGATCTAGGCGGCCAATTGACCGGCCCGAAACGTGAAATTAACTGTTCACCAAACTCGCCTCGCAATTGCGCCATTGTTTCGCGTGCTGTGTGGCATGTGGCACCGTCTTGTTAAAACCACATATCATGCAAGTCAAGAACTTCCATTTCGGGCAAAAAAAAGTTTGTTATCATCGCTCGGTAGCGTTCACCATTGACAGTAACGCTGCGATTCACATCATCTTTGAAGAAATATGGCCCAATAATGCCGCCGGCCCATAAACCGCACCAAACACTGGCTTTTTCGGGATGCATTGGTAGCTGTTGCAATGCTTCTGGCTGATCTTCACTCCAAATGCGGCAATTATGCTTATTTACGTACCCATTCAACCAAAAATGAGCCTCATCGCTGAACACAATTTTTCGATAAAAAAACGGATCCTCGGCCAGCTTTCCAAGAGCCCATTCACCAAAAATTCGGCGTTGTGGTAGGTCGGCTGGCTTAAGTTCTTGCATCAGCTGTATCTTAAAAGGCTTTACGCCCAAATCCTTCCGCAAAATTTTCCACGTAGTGCTGTAACAAAGGCCTAACTGCTGGGAACGGCGCCGAATCGACATTTCGCGGTCTTCTGTCACACTAGCTGATACGGCCGCAATATTTTCTTCACTACGCACAGTACGTTAACGTGTTGGTGGTTTAATGTCCAACAAAGTAAATTTGGTGCGAAATTTTGTCACAATCTTCCGAATAGACTGCTCAGAAGGTCGAGAATGCCGACCATAAAATGGAAGCAGCGCGCGATGAACATTTCGAACCGAGCACGAATTTTGATAGTAAAATTCAATAATTTGCAAGCGTTGTTCATTTGTAAGACGATCCATGGTTAAATTGCAAACCAAACTGAAGCTGTTTGACAGTGACACAAGGTACTAAACACACGTCAGCTGTCAAAACCAGTGTTGCCAAAACCAAACCAGCTAAAAAATCACCCGTTACATGGCTCCAAATGTTGCAAACTACAGGTGTGTTGAAAGTCTTTTGGAAGAATTTACAACTTTATATCCAAACATAGTATTATGCGGTGATTTAAATTTGAATATAATGGGAAATCAAAACCCTTTATTTGTTAACATGGTAAAATCATTAAATTTTCACTTTGTTAACTCAATAAACCTCACTCATTTCATGCCGAATAAAACTCCTTCACTTTTGGATATATTTCTAGTTTCAAATATTGATATTATCACTCACTTTGATCAGATTTCTGTTCCCGGATTTTCCCACCATGATTTGATCTTTTTAACATTAGACATCTTTCAATCTTATGAATCGGTTAATACATTGACCTATCGGCATTTTCAATCAATTAATATAGAACATCTCTTTAATGACTGCTCAAATATCGATTGGTCAGTTGTGTATAGAACTTCCAATGTTAACGAGCAAGTTCAAATTTTTCAAGATAATCTGTGTTATCTTTATGACAAACACGTTCCGATTCGGAAAAAAAATATTAAAAATGAAAGTATTCCGTGGTTTACACAAGAAATAAGATATCTAATTGAACAATGAGATTTAACATACGCAAGATGGAGAAGATACCGATGTCCTGCCATTTACAAAGAGTTTAAAATAATTCGCAATAAAGTTACTTTTTTGATCAGAAAAAATAAAACTATTTTTTATGAAAATACATTCAATGCTGATCAATCCAGTTCTTCATTTTGGAAAAATATTCGTAAAATTGGGATAAACCCAAAAAATAAATCTCCTTTAAATCTAAATGAAGCTGAATTAAATGAATTAAATAGGAAATTTGTCATTTCTTGCCCCACAAATCGTGTGAACTTTACAAATGATTCCGAGCTTCAATATATGACAAATACATTATCACTAAGTTGCTTTGATGAGGTGAGTGTAGGTGAGTGCATTCTTGGAACAAAATCGAAGGCAATAGGGCTTGATGGAATACATCCCGATTTTGTAAAAATTCTTTTACCTGTTGTCCTAAAAGTAGTAACCCACATTTTCAACACTTGCATTACTACAAGAATAATTCCCGATGCTTGGAAAATTGCAAAAATCCTACCAATTTCTAAAAAATCGACTTCTAATGTTCTCGAGTTTAGGCCGATTGCAATCTTACCATAGTTGAGTAAAGTATTTGAAGCTTTAATAAGCAAGCAAATAAAGCAATACTTAGAGGTTAATAAGCTTATAACCGAGCTTCAATCTGGCTTCAGAAGTCAGCACAGCTGTACCACAGCTTTGTTAAAAGTAACTAAAGACATACGTTCTGGTATCGATAGTGATATGATGGCACTTATATTTTTTCTTGATTTTTCAAAGGCATTTGATTCAGTGGACCATAAAGTTCTTCTTCATAAGCTCGCATACCAATTTGGTTTTGAGGGCTCAGTTTGCAGATTAGTGGCATCATATCTTGAAAATCGGACTCAAGCTGTGTTTTGTGAAAATAAATTTTCGTCTCCTCTGCCTCTAAGCCTAGGTGTTCCCCAAGGCTCGGTTTTGGGGCCGTTATTGTTTACACTTTTTATTAACGATATTTCAAAATCTATTAAAAATTGTATGCACCACATATTTGCTGATGATGTTCAAACGTATATTGTTTTTCCCAATTCTTCCATTCAGTTAGCTTTTTCGAAAATGAATAAAAATCTCGATTCTATATATCAATGGTCCGAAAAAAACAACTTAAGGCTGAATCCAACTAAAAGGAAGGCATTAATTACTAACCGAACACAAAACCTTAGCTACACACTTCCGTCTTTATTTCTTTATAACAAAAACATTGAGTTTGTACACAGCTTCAAAAATCTGGGAATAATTTTTAATCAACAACTTAACTGGACTGATCATATTAACAAATTGGTATCTAATATTTATGGTATTTTACGTGGACTTTCGCCAACTACTGCTTATCTTTCAACAAACGTCAAAATAAAATTGATAAAGGCTTTTGTAGTACCGATATATCATATGGCTGCGAGCTATTTACCAACATGGATTCTTATTGCAGTAGAAAACTTAATGTCGCTTTTAATAGCTGTGCTAGATATGCTTTTAATTTGAAACGTTGTGATCATATTTCAGGCTTTGTTAAGAAAATTTTTGGATGTTCTCTGAATGCCTACCTTAGCTTCCCAACAATTCTCACCCTGCAAAAAATCATTGTCAATAAAACACCTCATTACTTATTCAGCCTAATTAAACCTGCTAGATCTGAAAGAACTTTACAATTTATTTCACCTAGATACAAATATTTAATAAGTTCTCGCCATTTTTTTATATTTGCGATTTATCTTTGGAACTTGCTCCCTCAAGACATAAAAAAATTAATATGGTCAAAAAAATTTAAAAACATACTTTTTAACCACTTTGCCGAAACCTACTGATGATGTTAATGCTAGATTATTTTAAATATATTCTTGCTTTTTTTTCTTTTTAAGAAATATTGTATTAATGCTTAGCTTATAATTCATTCTTTCATTTAGTTTTTCTTTATAAAATTTAAAATAATTACTTAATTCATGTTAAAATGTTAACTTTTACCTGTACTAAATATAAGTTTCACTTTCATGTACAGTTGATAAACACAAATAAATACAAATAAATAAATATAAGTATCAAAAGTAATTACGATTTATCGTCAGATCCTACCCCAGTTAAATTATCATTGAGCGAAGCAGAAATAATTGAAAAAAGTAATCCTAATCTCGTGAATAAAGAAACAAACTGGAACGAATTCAGAGATAAACTTGAAAGTTTTATAAACTTAAAATCCCCTATACAAACAATTAAACAAATTGATCATGAAGTAGAACAATTTATTGCTCATGTGCAACGAGCTGCAGAAGAAAGTACTCCAACAATTTTGAGAACTCAAGAGAAAAAGAAATAAAATATCCTGTCAAAATAAAGAAGCTGATATTGGAGAAAAGAAGAGCTTGAAGAAATGGAAAACTACGAGATTTCCAGGTGATAATGCAGTTTTTAACCGTCTTAAAATGAGCTAAAGAAAGTTATTTGTGAATTTAAAAGTGATTCACTTAGTAGATTCCTAAATATTCTGACGGCGGATGCTTCTACGGAATCTTCCTTATGGAAAGCAGCTAAGCGTTTCAAAAAACCACAGACACAAAACCCGCCAGTAAAATCTCAAGATCATAAATGGATTGGAAACCCGAAACAAAAGGCTGATCTCTTCACTAAACATCAGCAGCCGAATTTATTAGATTTTCTTAAAATGCCTCTTAGAGGTCATTTAGTTAAGTTTGCTTAAATATTTAAGTTGCCTTTAAATAACGTTACTTAAATTCTCATCTATAAACAATTTTCCATTTCTACTTAACTAAACGATTGAAATGTAACGTAACGTGAGAAAACTCACTAATACATGTTCTTTTCAGCTGTTTTTTGACAACTTGCAAACTAATGCAGACAAAACATGAGCATATGTATTTATAAGAAAGAAAGAGAAGCAACTGGTATACCGAATGCAAACGAAATGAAACATGGTTCCATTTTGGTTTCTGATGCTTTGATGTTTGTGTTCAGAAACTCTATTATTCAATTCTTTGATTCACACCTTGGCCTTATGATAGAAAAACATGTTAATAAATCGAAACAATTTATTTTACAATTCATTACACTAAAGGAAACCACGAATCTTAAAACTTTCATTAGGTACCCACAGCAAAAATATGAAAACTCTACCCACAAACATACATAGGTATACCTATATTTCTGAAATAAAAAAAAACCATTAGTCTCGAATGTCAAAATATATTTAAGATGGCTTTATGTAACCTTTTCTGCCGCGTGGCAGTCACCTTGTTGTGGTGCGGTGGCTTAAGTATCAAAGATTCATCTGACCCACTGATTCTGGGGCAACCCTAATCGGTGGTAATTTTGAGGAGTTACGAACTAAGAACTGCCCCCCCTAATCCAGGGTGTTAAGTGACCCGTGCCTATTGGATGGTTTGCAGCCAGGGGGTATACCGGCTGTATTCTAACGGAACCTCTTTGATGTTGGTCGATTTGAAGAGTAACTACGACCTTACCATACCATGCGGAGCTCTGGTATGGCTCGACCCCATTACTTCCCTAGCTACTCGTGGGAACTATATGCCTAAACTACAAAAAAGAAAAAAAAATTGTTTAAAAGTTCAACACTCTACGGGATGTCACCGCGAGTGAAGCCGCAGATCAAATGGAAAAAGATTTCCGTGGCAATGATCTGAGACCGGATATCAGTAAGTTCTTGAAGAGGATGCCTTACGAGAACTCACAGAACCGGTCCTCAGGAGGAGCGTCGACCTCTTATCAAGGGAGAACACCTCCCGGATTAGAGGCAAACGCAACTCAACATGAAGTGTCTACTAGCATGGGGAGAATACCTTCCGCGCAAGTAGAAGAGAAATCGAGGGCCACTGACTCGGTAAATGATGGGAAGTCACCATCATCAAATACCTCGAAACCACCGATTATACCAACAAGTCAACGAAGCCGATATAATCGGTATGGCCGCAGAAACTTTCCACTTCCAGAACTGGGAGCGCCAGGTGCCCTGGATGACCCACTAAGGAAGGGGTTAAGTGGAGCAGGCACGAAGTGGTACTTCCGATTTCTAGCAGAGGGGATGTCCCCCCAGAAAGCAAGGAATAAGGTGGAAGAGAGGAAAGAGAGGCGCGAAAGCGAAGAAAAACGACTGGCACAGGGTAAGAGGAAAAACAATCACATAACTCCTCCGCAAAGGCAAGAAGCCAAAAAAGCCAGGACGACGAAACATGCGGGACCTAATACCGCGAAAACCGTCGAAGGAAGGCTCTCGTATGCAAGTGCAGCCTTGAGCGTCAGAATAGCTGTCCTGCCGGAGAACTATCCTCAGGTAACCTTGAATGGCAGCGAGCTGTCGGCACTTGAGGAGGCCATAATTGAGGAAATTTCTCTTGGCTGGAAGCATAAACTGAAGTTCAATGGTCTGCACTTCAGAACCGGTCTGCTCCTGGTTGACTGCTCTGGAATTGAAACAGCGGAGTGGTTAAGGGAAAGTGTACCGAAACTGAGCACTTGGAAGGGCATGAAGTTGGTAACGTGCAAGGGAGATGAAATCCCGAAGTTGCACACTATCACGCTGTTCTTGCCAAGGAGTATGGGGCAGGACGACAAGAAATCCTTGGCGTTAATTTAAGCCCAAAACGAGGGACTTGATGTCCAAACCTGGAGGGTGGTTAAAAGCACCAAAGAAGGCAAAGGCCAGCTGCTGGTGATCACTATCGATGCTCGGTCTGTGGAGACGATAGTATAAGCAAACCACCAGCTCCACTACAAATTTGGGAAGGTACCTGTTTACGGCCTTCGGAAAGTGACAGGTCAATGCTCCTTCCATGAACCAGCAATAACCACCCTTGCCCAATTCACCGACGACCCCAACTCTTCCCCACCCCACACCCAAACCCTTGAAACCTTGCCTGGAATACCCACCTCTCCACCGCCTGCCCCTACCCCCTCAATCAACAAATTAAAATCCCGAAGAAGCCAGGCCAAAACACTGGGAATTTCAGGTCCAGACAGAGAGATAGAGGGCATGGACCTCTCTCCGAGTCGAACGGCTCAAGAAGAAACGCTTCCTACAGAAGAGGAGGAAGAATACCTGCTGGCAGATGATGTGAAGTGAATATCCACCATGCAAAGGCGGCTTCGGCCGTCCTAGCAAGGAAGTTCACGGCGGATAACTTAGGGTAAGCACTGATCCAAGAACCCTGGACCTACAAGGGTCAGGTAAGAGGGTTAGCAAGTAGCAACTCAAAATTAATATGGGACACGAGAGTAGACTCACCCAGAACTTGCATTAAAATAAGGAATAACATATCTTTTATATGTCTTTCAGATTTTATGACGAGGGATTTGGGCCCGATACAAGCCCAAATCAACATCGAGGGCAGTACCAGGACAATGGTAGTAGCAGCGGCCTACTTCGCCGGTGACGAAGCCAACATACCACCAATCGAAGTGCAAAGGCTGGTGGATCACTGCACACAAAGGAAGCTACCGCTACTTGTTGGATGCGATGCTAACGCCCACCATACAACATGGGGTAGCACCGACATAAACCAAAGGGGTGAGTACCTTTAAGACTTTATGTTGGTTAAAAATCTAGAAATATTTAACGTAGGGAATACCCCTACTTTTATTACTTGAATAAGAAAAGAAGTTCTAGATATAACTTTTGGAACTCCGAATATAGGCTGTCTTATAAGGGACTGGAGGGTATCTGAGGAGCCCTCGATGTCCGACCACAGAATTATTGTGTTCGACTTGGAAGGCCTTCTTACAGAGAATACCTCTGGGAGAAACCCAAAGAGAACAAACTGGGACTTATACAATACTGTTCTGAAATCAAACCTGGAACGTATAGGCCCAGCTAGCAGGATGATAAGTCACTTTGAATTGGAATATAGTGTTAGTGAATTTAGTGGGGCCATACAAGAGGCATATGAACTCAGTTGTCCCCTTAGACCAAAAATAAGACAGAAAGATGCTCCGTGGTGGAATAATAGTCTGTCAACACTAAGATCCAAGGTAAGAAAACTTTTTAATGAGGCAAAAAGAACGAGGGAATGGCATAGATATTCCGCAGAGCTTACAATATATAACGAGGAGCTAAGGAAAGCCAAGAGGATTAATTTTGCATCTTTTTGTGAGAATATTTCCTCAACCCCTGCTGCTTCTAGATTGCATAAAGCTCTTGCAAAAGTAAAGACAATTTCATCATTAGCTCTACGGTATGATGATGGAAGTTTTACAGAAAATGAAGAGCAGAGGTCTACTCTCCTACTTAATACGCACTTTCCAGGTAGTCTACCTTTAGAAGGGAACTCGGTAGAGAGAACACCTCTCAAACCTAAAAAAGAGGACTGGAAATTAGCTGCAACAATCTGTTCAAGTAAAAGGATTGAATGGGCAATTAGCACCTTTCAACCTTTTAAATCACCAGGTGCGGATGGTATCTTTCCAGCTCTATTACAACAGGGTAAAGATCACCTTATGCCTTATCTAACTAGCATACATCGAAGTAGTATAGCTCTTGGGTATATACCAAGCGTATGGAGAAGAGCTAAAGTGATTTTTATTCCTAAAGTAGGGAAGAAAGATACAACCCACCCCAAGTCTTTTAGGCCCATAAGCCTAACGTCCTTTGTACTAAAAACTCTGGAAAAAATAATCGACAACTTCATGAGATCGGAAGTATAAGTCGATAGGCCTCTTAACGTACGCCAACATGCCTACAGAGCGGGCAGATCTACAGAAACCGCTCTGTTTGAACTCACTAACGTCTTACAGGAAGCTTTAGACGCTAAGGAAATAACATTGTCAGCCTTTTTAGATATAGAAGGTGCTTTTGACAATACCTCCCATGATGCGGTTAATAAAGCTCTTGTAAGAAAAGGTGTGCCCAGCATCATATCCACATGGATTGGTGAGATGTTAGCCACTAGAACAGCTGAGGCACCAGCAGGTCCAAATACGCGGAAAATCTTAACAACAAGAGGCTGTCCGCAGGGAGGGGTACTATCACCCTTGCTGTGGAGTCTTGTAGTTGATGAACTGCTAGAAAAGCTTACTTCTCAAGGCATTAACTGTATCGGTTTTGCTGATGATATCGTCATCACAGCCACAGGGAAGTTTGAGGAAACCCTCTGTGACATTATTCAAAGAGGGCTAGTTATTACAAGGAAATGGTGCATATCTGTTGGATTATCTATTAATTCCACCAAGACGACGATAATACCATTTACGAAGAAAAGACTTCTGCCACGCATGAAACCGGTTGGGGGCGAAGTAATACAAACAAAAAGTGAGGTTAAATATCTAGGTATCACACTAGACAGTAAACTCCTTTGGAATAAACAAGTAGAAATAATCGTCGGGAAAGCCACAAAAGCCCTCATGATCTGCAAAAGACTAGCAGGCAAATCATGGGGCTGCAAACCAAACATCCTTTGGTGGATGTACACCATGATGGTAAGACCCATCATTACCTATGGTGCGGTCGCATGGCATAAGAGAACCGAATTGCTCACAACTAGGAAATCACTAGAAAAAGTCCAAAGGCTCGCATGCTTATGCATAACTGGAGCAATGAGAACTTGCCCCACAGCAGCCATGGAAGTTATCCTTCATCTATCCTCCTTACATGAAGCTATAGCAAATGCTGCAAAGGGAGCCATCATGAGGTTTGCCAAAGAAGGAACCGGTACTGGTAAATGCATTAGTCTCAGGGTTAGGGACTGCATTCCAAAGTCAGCGGTAACAAACCTTATTGACATTCCAAGAGATGGCATGATTAAGAGATACAACTTCGAAAAGAACTTGCAAATGAAGTTAAGTAATAAAAAGGAGTGGGTAGGCGAAATAGTAAACTATACTCTCAAACCAAATGCCATCAAATGGTACATTGATGGATCGAGAACAGCTGAAGGGACTCGGGCCGGAGTCTTTGGGCCTAGAACCAAACTTTCCATACCGATGGGACAGTCTACTAGCATTTTTCAAGCGAAAGTTCACGCCATAGCAAAATGTGCACAACGTAATCTCAAAAGAAATTACCGAAACCAAAACATTGCCATTATGTCAGACAGTCAAGCTGCACTCAAAGCTCTGAGCTCCTACGCAATCAGCTCTAAAGTAGTTTGGGAGTGTGTGAACAAGCTGAATGTCCTGGGCAAGAACAACAGTGTCACACTTCACTGGGTACCTGGTCACGTTGGTGTCCAGGGTAATGAAGAAGCTGATTCCTTAGCAAAAATAGGGGCAAAGACTCCATTAATGGAGGCAGGCAAAATTATTACTTGGTAGTTACAACCGAGATCGATTTAAAGACTGCATCAACCTAACTAGGAACAACCTTAGGATAATATCTGGTCTCCTCACCGGGCACTGTAAACTTAAAAGACACCTAAATATCCTTGGTGTAGTTAGCAGTCCAACATGCAGATTCTGCTGCACATATGAGGAAACACCAGACCATATACTAAGAAAATGCGATGCAATTCCAAAATTACTCGGAACTAAAGAAAATTCAAGCCAGTATATCACAAAGAAGTGTCCTAGGAACCACCCTGTAGCTGTATATACAAGGGATATTATTATTCATTTATACAAACTGCATAGGGATCTTCCCAGACAGTACTACAAAATACTGAAATCCTACGTTACGAACAGATTCTTTAGAGTAGGTACGACCAAAATTACTCGGAACTAAAGAAAATTCAAGCCAGTATATCACAAGGAAGTGTCCTAGGAACAACCCTGTAGCTGTAATATACAAGGGATATTCATTTATTTATTCATTTATTGATCTACAAGCGTTTACGACTAACAGATTGTGAAATAAGTATTCCTGGAACGTAAAGATCTTAACGGTGCATAAATTGGATTTATAAAAAGTAAGGCAGGGCATCTTATATGATAACATAAAATATCCCCCTCAAGCATTATACCATGAATATTTCGCCTTGATTCAAGAGATTTAATTCCAAGAAATAAACATCTTGCTTTATAATCCGGAATAAAACTCCATTTCATTTTATAAAATATAAATCTCGTAAAACGTCTCTGGATTTTCTCAATTCGGAGAGAGAAAGTCTTAAAAATCGGATCCCTTATAACGTCTGCATATTCAAGTATAGATCTTACGAGAGCCGTATAAAGGGATAACAACGCGTAGGGATCACTAAAATCACCACAATTTCGCTTGATAAATCCTACAAGTGAATTTGCTCTTCCAACCACATAATCGACATGAGTTTTCAAAGAGAAAGTTGATTCAAGCATAATGCCTATGTCCTTAATTTTGTATACACGTGAGAGTGAGTTAGACTCAATCATATAATCAAAGCTTATCTGAGTATTAGACTTAAAAAAGATATAGCGCTACTTTTGGTTGTGTTTAATTTTAAGAAAATTAAATTGCACCATTCAGAGACTTGATTAATATCAGATTGTATAAAAAAAAATTTAAGATCATCAGCATAAAGAAGGCACTGTGAATATTTTATTACAGATGCAATATCATTAATAATAATATTAAAAAGAACTACATTCAATAGATCTTGAAAAAGAATTATTTATTATACCTTTTTGAGACCCACCAATGAGGTATGATGATATCCAATTCATGAAGAGTGGAATCCAAATAGTTCTTTCTTACGCAATAGAATGGAGTGGTTTACCGAGTCGAAAGCCTTACTAAAATCTGTGTAAATTGCATCTTTTTGACTCTTTTTTTCAATGGATTTTATGATATAAGCTGAAAATAGAGTCATGTTTGTTGTGGTAGAGCGCCCTGATACAAAACCACGCTGCAATTCGGATATAGATTCCCTGGAATTCTAATTTGGCTTTCACAACACTCTCGAACAACTTAGGGATTGCTGATAGTTTGGAGACACCTCTGTAATTTTCTATTAGATTCTTAGACCCAGATTTTTGAATAGGCACAAGGTAAGAGATTTTCCACTCATTAAGAAAGTTTCCTTCCAAAAGGGATTTATTGAATAAGCTGAGCAAAGGAAAGCAAAGCGATGTCGACATTGTATATTAAATCTATAGTATTGTTATGATGGCGATTGATAGCGACATCTGTTAGACATTATGACAACTAATGTAGGTGAGTTAGAAATATGAGTGGAGACGAAAGAAGTACCGATATTAGTAGAACGGGAATGCTGTATACTAATTGTATGGGAGTTTGACAGAGAGAAAAAAAAGAATAATTTTGTTGAAAATGAAAGAGAAAATTGAAATTAAAGAAGAAATATAAAATAGAAATATAAAAAAGTGTGTGAAAACTTTGTATTTTATCTATTATCTATTTTATCTATTCAGAAAATTATTGAAAAGTGTCTTAAAGGGTTCTCTTTTTTAAATTAATTATTTTCTGACCATTGTGTGCTAGTGTTTAATTACATAGTGATATTTAAAGTTAGTTTTTGTTCATTTTGTTCTTTTATAAATTTAAATTTTTGACACAGGAATTTAGTTTTTCAAACTATTTCGTAAAGGGTTTTCTTGTGATCATTGATAGTGGTATAAATATAAAATATAACGCAAAATAGTGTTAAAGAAACTGAAGTGAAGATTTTCACAATTCGCAGGGTGTTTTGATGTTAGTTGTAGTGTTTAAAAAGTTATTAAGAATTTAGAACTTAATTTTTTTTATTTGGTTTTTGATCTTAAAGTGAGGTAAGTTTGTTAATTGCAAACTTTTTCAAATTTTCATTAACAGGGTATTTTAAATTTTAAACTTTTTTCAAGCATTTCTTTTTTAAGCTAAATATCGAACTAAGTATTTATTTATCTATAAATTGCTTCTTTAATGTAAGTATTTATAAAGCGCTTATTTTTCAATATTTAATTATATATTCTTGCTTGTTTCTTACTTAATAATTTACTTAGTTATAATAATGGCTTTTCTCGCTTACTTTTAAAATTACTTATTTGCTTACTTATTTGCTAACTTATTTATTATTATTTTTGCTTTCTTACCTTTTAAAATACTTACTAATTGCTTTTCTTATTTAATATCTAACCCCGTTTACTTTTCAATTTTTCATTAAGTTATACTCATTTGCTTGACTATTCAAATATTGAATTGATTTTTCTTATTAACCGCTTACTCGTTTAACTATTTATTATTAACTTATCAATTAGCTGTTTCATTTAGTAACTAATTGACTTACTTATTTACTTACCATCTTTTAAAGTAGTTAGCTCAGTAATAGAAAGTAGTTGACTTATTAACTTTCTTTTTCTATATAATAACTTATTTAGTAATTAACTCTCTTCCTTATTTTTTGTTTATTACTCTTTTAACTATCTTTACATACATATATTTTGTACTTACTTATTTTCTAAATAATTTGTTTTTAGTAAATAACTGCTTTTTTATTTTTAGTATCTATTAACTGCATACCTTTTTGACTACTTTTTTACTTTTTAATTTGCTTTATCTACTTAGATTGGTTACTGATTGCATATATCCCTTGTTTATTTATTTATTTGATTTATTGATATATTGCTTGCCTACATACTAATAAATTTAGTAACTAAAATTATTGAACTAGCTGTTTACTACCTGATTAAGCTGCTTATACCCTTTTTTACTTCTGTTTCTGTACTTACATAGTTAAATTGCTAGTTTATTTATTCAATCATCTCTTAACATATACTTTTCACTTTTTATTTGCGATACTTGTACTATATAGCAAGTTTTCTTAACTACCTATTCACCCACTTACTTTCTTTTATAATTTCCTGTTCAGTAATTAATCTACGTACCCACTTCTTAAGAATTATTTTTCAACTTCATTAGCGTTCTCATATTTTCTTTATTTTTTTAAATATCCATTTACATATTTATTTTCATAAATTTACGCTCGTAAATTTATAAAAAAAAGTAACAATGGTTAAATGCTGTTACAAAAATTGCGATGAGGTGCAAAGACGACTAGGTTCTATTTCATTTTTCGGACTTCCTACAGACCACAGAAGAGAAATTTGGATTAGGCATGGGAGTGTTTCACTAAAAGAGGATAAACAAAGCATGTGTGAAAGGCACTTCTATGATAAGGATATTATTGTGAGATGCGCTCGCAAGGTCCTTACTCGCAATGCACTGCCAAAGTCATCTGCATCTATTTGCAATTGCTCTGATAGTGTTGTCGACTCTGTATGTCTTTCGAAGATGGGAGCATGAAGGCCACCTAAGCAGCCGGTGAGTTCTACGGTCACAACACTGAACGTTAGTTCCGTGCCTCCAAGGCCAAACGTAACTCCACCTCTACCTCCACGACCACTTGCACCTCTACCCTCACTTCCACCTTTACGTCAGGCACCGCTTTTGCCTTCATCCATGCCTCCCAGTCCAACTCTACCATTACCCCGTATAAACTTGGCTGCATTCGCTTCCAAAACATATGCCAAAGATTATTCCTTGGGAGATGTTTGTTCTACCGCACCAATTTACCCTTCACAGTTTCCATCCCCAAAGTTACGTTCTTACAAGGCAGCGCGAAAAATAAATCGGGCGAGCGTTATTCCCCGTTATATTTTCCGAACACCTCTAAAACTCAAGAGAAACCGGGAATATAGACTCAAACAAGACTAAGACTTCAAATGGAAGGGTTTTCGGAAGAGTTGCGAATATTCATTCAAGCGCAGCTATTCCACAAGGCAAATGCACCCTGGGGACCCAAAGAAAAAGATTTGTTTTTGAAATTTTTTTTCAAATCCCCATCGTGCTATTCATTTCTGATTAGTACAGGATTTAAATTGCCATCGGTAAGTACAATTTACCGATGGCACTCTGAAATACGGCTACCAGCGGGTCTTAGCAAACCCATTACTGATATGCTAACTGATAGGGCAAAATCCATATCGGCCATGGACAGGAAGAGTATACTGGTTTTCGACGAAATGAGTATACGAAAAGAGTTAGAATACAATATCAAAGATGATATTATTTATGGTTATACTGACTTTGGGGAGTTTGGAAGGCAAAACATAATAGCCTCTAAGGTAATGGCGTTTACTCTTAGAGGCTTGAATACAAATTGGAAGCAAACCGTTGCTTATTATGTAGGAAGCCCAAATGGGGAAATACTTTCCAAGATGATAGTCACTTTAATTACAGGTGTAATCAAATGTGGGCTGACGGTAGTTGCAGCGAGTTGTGACCAAGGTTCCAACAATGTCTCAGCGTACAAACATCTTGGACCACCTCTTTTCTGTGAGCGAAATCCATATGTGGAAATAGAAAATCAAAGGACTTTTCTACTCCAGGACTACCCTCATCTCTTTAAAAGTATAAGAAATACACTTTTAAAATATACAATCCATGTAGGTGACGATGTAGTTGACTGGCGAGTCATAGAAAGAATTTTCGAAGAAGACTCGAAAAGTCATACTTTTAAAGTTTTATTCAAACTAACAAGGGCCCATGTCAAGCCAAATGGGTTTGAAAAGCTTTCGGTTAAGTTAGCTATGCAAGTTTTTAGTGATAATGTTTATAGTGGAATCATGTATGCGTTGAATTCTAACTGTTTCAAAACTGTTGATGAAATAAAAGCCGCTGAGGGTACAGCGAGGTTTATCAAAAGACAAAACGATCTATGTCTTTGATGTTTTGAACACTAGCCAGCGTTATTCTAGGAATCCCAATAAGCAGGTTTTATCAACAACAACTGACACATTGGACGAATTAAAAAAAGCAACGGACTAGGTTTCCACGTGGAGATCCAGCAGTGTTCAAAAAATCCCACCTTGTTTTAAAGGATTGCAGCAAACGCTGTTATGTATTATACAAATGTGGGAATTCTTCAAAAGTGAAGAACAAAGCTATTTCCTGCTCGGACATCTAAACACTGATGTAGCGGAAAACTTATTTTCTATTGTAAGGGACAATAGAGGTTCATATGAAAAATCTCCTTCGGCTTGTAGGTTTATTAGAATCTCAAGCAAATCATCTTCCAGAATTTAAGGTCCAGTGAACACTCCGGATACGAAGATGCTGGGGCAGAACCATTTCTCCAGGGTGTGGACTACGAATTAGAAATAGAAGTTCAGTTAGAAGACGAGGATAGGGACTTCGAGATTGAAGAACCAATCGCAGACAACATTTTGATGAAGAAAGTAGTGTATACCATAGAAGATAACTACAGTGATGATGAAGACTTCAATGATGAAGAAGAAATGGACTTAGATCTGTTTTTTGCTTGTTCATGAGCATGTTTTAATTTACATTTATATTCATTCAAGTAATTATCAATATTATAAACTGTATCTTTGTTTTCTATTACTTCACATTGAAGTGTACATAACTTTCCAAAGACTAGTTCAAATGGTGAATATAAAGTGCTACTGTCTGGTGTTGAGTTATAACAATAAGTATAATATGGTAACCATTCTTCCCCGTTATTTGTATCCCCTACTTTCATAACATATTCATTAAACACCCTATGATTTCTATCTATTGAATGGGATCAATTCATGGTAAAAAGCTGTTGAAACTATCTTTTCTATCTTTAAGAGTGTACAAATATTCTTTAGCAATTCATTAGTAAATTCTGTTCCTTATCTGTTTTTAGTCTCTTAAAGCATCCATATTTAAGAATACATTTTTCGACTATTGCTTTTGCTACAGTATTCGCTTTAGTTTCTACCGGGAATGCTTCTACAAATTTCGTTAAATCAAATTTTACCGTTAATATGTATCTATAACCCTTTGATGGTCTAAGTGGTCCTACAGTATCAATTGTTATTGTTTCAAATGACGTACTGGGTGTATCTGTAATTACAATATTTTCTTTTGTGTATCTAGTTATCTTTGTTTCATTGCATGTTTTGCAGTTGTTAACAAATTTCTTTACAATTTTATTCATATTCTGCCAAACATATCTTTGTTTTAACTTATTGACGCATCTCCTGATACCGCAATGTCCTCCTATTTTGGAATTATGATATTCTTCTATCAATTTGTGCATTTCTTTCTCATCTATTATCTGCTTTGGAGGTTCAAATTATAATAAATCTAGACATTTATTCTCATTTATATTTTCTTGCAGCTTATTAAATGTTTCTTTAAATTTTTGTATGCATACTTCATTAAATATTAGACTATTTAGTTGTTGCTTGCTAGCACTAGTCTTTTAACACCTGCATTGTTCATTTTGAATATTAGCTTTCTCAGAATCAATTTTATCTCTGATAAAGATTTATCGCTATATTCTACATCCCAAATATGAAGGTAGCTACTCTTCGTATTTAAGTCCAAGGCTTTTGCACAATTTTTTGTTTCGTTTAGTATTATCGGTTCGAATATCTCCCTGTGACAAGACTGCTGCTGACGCGAAATTGGAAGCGTCTGTTGTTAGTATGAAAGGTTTTTTGAAATCTGAATAACTAAGTATGGGAGGAGTCATTAAATTTTGCTTAAGTGTGTTAAAAGATTTTTCACAATCTTCTGTCCAAGAGAATATCTGTTTCTTTTTCAGTAACTGGTTCAGAGGTTTAGCTGTTTCTGCAAATTCTTTTATAAATTTTTTATAATAGCTACAAAATGCTATAAGTCTTCTTACATCATCTGCGTTTTTAGGCAGTGGATAGATTTTAATTGTTTCATACTTCGTTGGATCTGGCCTTACTCCATTTGGTGTTTTCAGATGACCCAAATAAATTACTTCTGGTTTCAAGAAATTACATTTTTCTAAGTTTAGTTTCAAATTATATTTACGAAGCCTTCCTAAAACTTTGATTAAATTTTCGTTGTGATCTTTCAAATTCATGCCAAATACTATTACATCATCAACATATAGAAAAGCTGAGGTTTGTAAACCACTAAGGGCGATCGACAGCATCATCTGAAAACTATTTGTTGAGATTTTTAATCCGAAAGGTAGTCTTTTGAATTGGTAATGACCTTCATTTGTTGAAAACGCCGTTAATGGCCTAGAATGTTTGTTAAGCGGAATACATCTTCTAATCTCGTGAGTGGAAATTTATCATCTACAACTTTTTTATTCAGTGATCTAAAATTTACTACTAATCTCCATTTAATTTGTCCGTTTTGGTTTTTCCTTGGAACTATAAGAAACGGTGAATTATATGGACTGATAGACTCTTCTAGTATGTCATTCTTCATTCCAATGCACCAAATTCTCGACGGAACCTCCAATTCCTCCCGATTCCGAAGGCACCAACTTATTTGTCGAGACAACGAAAGATTCGGAGATAGATTTCTCGAACATATCTTCGAAAAAAGCGGAAGCCACAAGCCATATAGAAGACAAAACGAACTTCCACTTCCGCCGTATAGGATTTAAATTTTGTGAGCGTTGTCATTTTGAATATTTGATACTTATTTTTTTTTGAACCTCATCTTTATTGTTTTTTTTTATTTTTTAATGTATAATTGTGATTGTAAGTGTTCGAAAGAGTGAGAAAAGGGTGAAAGTGCCAGTGTAACTACAAGTCGGCAGGGCGAAGCTAGATTCCTCCGAGTAGTAATTAACGTGAAAGCGTACCCCCCCCCCCCCTACAGAGCGCTCCTTAGGTAGGTTCGGGTTATAAGACGGCTGGTCTTCGCAGAGAAGGTGACGGACGAGGCTCGACCCCATAATTTATTGTCGGCGGGTGGTGCGTTGGTGCTGGGCCCACTTTTTGTTTTGAATAATCAGAGGCGTGCCACACTTAGTGCGACAGAATGGTCCATCAACGGTAAGTGCAACTTTCTCCTTATTTTCGCAATTTTGGTTACATTGTTACCTTTTTTTCCTGTTTTGTTTGTTATTTATCAAAATTTTAATGATTTTTAATACTTTTTTGCTACTGTTATTTTATCAGACATCATTTAAATTTTTCTATACCTCTTTACGTATAACTTTTTATATTTAATACACTTCCATTCATTTGGTTTCTTTAATTTCCTTTAATTCGCCTTTTTTATATTCGTATATCGTTATAGTAGGTCGTAAAGATAGGTTAGGTTAGGTTAAGGTGGCTGTCAGGAAAACTGCTGACACACTTAGGCCAGAATAGGCCCATTGTGATACCACATAAAGAATGCGAGGTAATCCTCGTTAATTAAACCAGTTGGAGCTTTTAATAAAGCGATGGAGACTGTGAATGTCGATTTTATTTAAGTCACTGGGATCATTGAAAAAAAAATTTCTTAAGTGTGTTTTGCGTTTTTGAGAAAGAGCAGGGCATGAGCAAAGAAGGTGTGGGATAGTTTCTTCCTCCTCCTCGTCCATGCAGCTTCTGCAGAAATCATTTGAAAAGACACCAAGTCTATTGGCGTGTTTACCTATGAGGCAGTGTCCAGTAATGACACCAATTGTGGAGCTAATATGCAATCTGCTCAGAGATAACAAACATTTCGATCGCTTCGGATCCAGTGTTGGCCAGATCCGTTTTGTCGCCAGACAGGTTGTGATACCTGTCCATCTGCTATTTGTCATCATCATAGAATCTTGCTTAAGCATAAGTTTACATGTAGCGATCGGTATTCCAATATTCATCTTGCAAGGTGATATTGGTGTACTAGTTCCTATCCTGGCGAGTTCATCGGCTTTACAGTTTCCTGGAATATCTCTGTGTCCCGGCACCCAGAAAAGGTGAATGTTGAACTGTTCTGCCATCTTGATTAGAGATGATCGACAGTTTCGGGCAGTTACGGAGTTTGTAGAAACAGATCCTAATGATTTAAGGGCAGCTTGGCTATCTGAGAAGATACGGATATTCAAAGTAGATATTACGTTTTCTTTGTGCCAAGATAAAACTTCTTTTATCGCCAGGATTTCCGCTTGGAACACGCTACAATGATCAGGGAGACGGAAGGAGAGACTAATGTTTAGTCGTTCTGAGTACACGCCACCACCTACCCCCTCTTCGGTTTTTGATCCGTCCGTGTAGAAGTGAATTGCTTCATCTCTCAGGAATTCATTATCTTCCCAAGTGGACCTTGTTGGAATTGTTATTTGAAAATTTTTGCCAAAAACCGGCTGAGGGATGGTGTAGTCGGAGTGTTTAGGGATTGATTCGAATTTGTTCAGAATGATAGTGTGTCCAATAGAGTTATTGGACCATTGAGAAATGGCTCTGAGACGAATAGCTGTGTTCGCCGCCACTTGTTTAGTGTATATATCGAGGGGTGTGATGTTAAGCAGTATGTCTAACGCAGCGGAAGGTGTCGAACGGAGAGCTCCGTTGATACACAAGCAAGCCGATCTCTGTACTTTGTTTAGCTTATCACGATAAGTTATTTTATCTAAAGCAGTCCACCATACTGCCACCCCATAAGTGAGTATCGGTCTGATGACCGCTGTGTATAGCCAGTGGGTGATATGTGGCGACAAGCTCCATTGGTTTCCAATAGCTTTTTTACAGGAGAAAAGTGCCACTGTGGCTTTTCTAATTCTTTCTTGTATGTTTGGTTTCCAGCTCAACTTTTTGTCTAAAATCAGACCCAGATATTTAGCTTGATCTGAGAAGTTAAGTGGAATACCATTTATTGATGGAGGGTCTATGTTCGGAATTTTATATTTCCTTGTAAAGAGGACAAGTTCAGTTTTGTGGGGGTTTACACCTAGTCCACAATTGTCTGTCCATTCAAGTAGTTTGTTGAGAGTGGTTTGCATTAATTCTGTTATGATTTGAAGATGCTTTCCCGATATTGCAATGGCAACGTCATCAGCATATGCAATAACTTTGAAACCATCCGCTTCTAGATTGACTAGTAGGTCATTAATTACGATGTTCCATAAGATTGGCGATAGGACTCCACCTTGCGGTGTTCCTCTGCTAACAGATCTTTTTAACAGAACATTCACCTAATGTTGAGTTAATTATTCTGCTTCTTAGCATTAGGCTGATTAACTCCCTAAGTGAGCTATCTACATTCAAGCTCTTAGGGCAGTTGTTATTGCCATATTGCTGACGTTGTTGAAAGCACCTTCGATATCTAAGAATGCAACCAGAGTGTACTCTCTATGATGAAGGGAATATTCAATAGTGCGTACCAAGTTATGCAAGGCCGTTTCTACCGATTTCCCTTTGTGGTAAGCGTGTTGTGCCATAGAGAAAAGATTGGGTTCTATGGAACTGCGCAGATGGATATCAATCAGTCGTTCTAGAGTTTTGAGAAGGAATGATGATAGGCTGATAGGTCTGAGATCCTTCGGATTTACATGGGAGCTTTTACCCGCTTTGGGTATGAACACCACTTTAACTTCTCTCCATAAGGATGGTATGTGTGCAAGGTTCATACACCCTTCCAAAATTATCTCAAGGATAGGGATGATGATGTCTGAAGCCATTTGCAGTTCAGCTGGTATTATACCGTCAGGTCCAGCTGATTTATATGGATCGAAGCTGTCGATTGCCCATTTGAGTTTTTCTCTAGTAATCAGACCTAGTTTATTTGTTGTTATTTTGTTAGACTCTATTGAGTCATCACTGCATATATTTTGGGAGCTACCTGGGAAGTGAGTATCTAGTAGCAAGTCAAGTGATTCCCCACAAGATTTAGTCCAAGAGCCGTTGATAGTTTTCAGGGCGCTTGGCATAATGGGATTTGACGAGAGGATTTTTCTCAATCTTGAAGCTTTTGAAGAATCTTCTATTTTGTTACAGAAGTTTCTCCAGGAAGTTCTTTTATTTTTCCTCAATTGTTTTTTATACTTCTTAAGGGATTCCTTATATAAGTCCCAGTCAAAGAGTTCTTTGGAATATTTAGCTCGGTTGAAAAGTTTTCTACATTCCTTCCTGAGCGATTCTAGCTCTAAATTCCACCAATGAGGTTTTTTCTTTCCTCTTATTTGGATAAGAGGACAGGATATGTCCATTGATTTGTTGAGAGCTGAGGTGAGATCATTGACTTTATTGTCAAGATCAATTCTGTCTAAGGGGATACGTAATAGGTGAGGTTTAATTAATCTGCTAAGAGTATCTCTATATTTTACCCAGTTAGTTTTCCGATGATTCCGGAAAGCTATCTGTTTCGTAGTTTCATCATTTAGATTGAATTGTATATACCTGTGATCAGAGAAAGAGTGCTCTTCTGATACTATCCAATTCGTGATCTTTTGATGAATCGAGTCGGAGACAAGAGTAATGTCTAATACTTCTTGCCGGTTTCTGGTTATGAATGTTGGTTCATTACCAATATTGCCTACAATGAGGTTAGTACTGAGAATAAAATCAAAAAGTGACTCACCTCGATCGTTTATGTCAGAGCTTCCCCATACTGTATGGTGGGCGTTAGCATCACATCCAATGATGAGGCAGATTTTTTGCCGTTCGGCGTCAGCGATTAACCTCTTTAGCGTGTCGCCAGGGAGAGGGCCCAGGTGGTCGTGGCTGAGGTACGCAGACGCAAGCCAGTAGGTACCTTTCTCGGTCTGGAGTCTGACTGCGGTTACGTCTTTATCGCTGTAATCAGGGAGTAAATATACATTAGTGGTACTTCTTACCAATATGCAGGATCTGGGATCACCTTTGTCCGTTGCATGCAGCAAGTAGTAATCAGAAGTCCTGAGCCCTTGAATTGTGGATTTGTAAATCCAGGGTTCTTGGATCAGGACGACATCTTCCCCATTTTTCTTAATGCGGAGAAGAAGGGAGGCTGAAGCCTGTTTTGAGTGCTGGAGGTTAATCTGAAGTAGTTGCAGCATCATCGCTACTTTCCTTCAGATCCACCCCCACCACGGTTTCGTTGAGCTCCTCTTCAGATTCTGACTCAGAAGGTGACCGTAGGAGATCATCCTCACTGAGCAGAAATTCGGACATGCGGTTAGCCTCCATGTCAGAGAAGCTGTCAATATTGGTAGCCTCAGGAGGCGGGTTAGTAGGGCATATTCTCGTGTTGGAAGTACTCGGTGCATCTACTTCCATTGCTGGTTGGCGATGCAACGAGTATTTTCCTCCACAGAGGATATGACCTGTGACAGTAGAGGTGAAGGTGTTTCCTCATCTTTTTTGTAGACTTTCAGGATAGCGGTAGTCCAACCAAACCTAATAACACCTTGAGTTGACACTAGGGGAGCCAGAGATTCCTTATTGAGTACCATGATGGCAGATCTATAAGGACCAACTGGATCTTCTAGCTTCGCAACCTTCCAGTCGTGAGTAGGGAGAGTTGGATTACCGTACCTGATCATCTTTAGGATTGTATCCTTGCAGGATAGATTTGCTGGGATTCTGATGCGAGCTCTAGGTCTGCAAGGAATGTCTTCCTTAGCCACGACTTCGAGCTTAGCACCAGGCCATAGCCCCTCTAACCTACTAACAGCAAGCTTATATAGATCATATGATCTCTGGTCATCAAAGGCGACGAGTTTGGTCCTACCCTGGTACCACCCTGCATCTTCAAAGACAACAGGCTCTCCTGGATTCTCCATTATAAGAGTCCAGTACGATTCCTGGAGTTTATTTGAGACCGTCGTCCATTGATCAGAAGAGATCATACCATCCACATTGCTTCTGTCGATAACAGCTACAATAGTCTTGTCCTTTAGCACGTCACTAAAGGACAAGTCTTTTTTAGCATAGGAGGTGTTATGCACCTTTGGTTTTTTGGGGTTCGGAGTGCCTCCCTCTACAGACCGTTGTCGCTTCGACGAGAAGTCTTTGCTGGTCGTAGGTTTAGCAAGAATGCTCCTAGCCCAAGTGAGTTTAGCGGATTGCTTTGAGTCTAGATCGGTCGGTGGTATACTTCCAATGACTTTTTCTATTCTCTCTGCGGCCCGCCTCTCGCTGCGTGATGCGTTTTTGTTTCCCTCGCTGGTGGAAGATGAGCTGTTTGTCACAGTTCTGCCATCAGGGAGGGAACCCTCCATCGTGTTCGGACGGGGTCTGCTCTCACCAGTGGTAATATCGCGCGTCGCAGATATTTTTCTTGTCAGAACAGCCCCCTTCGAACTCGTGAGAGGTCTAGGAGTGGGTTTAGAGCCAAGCGTCATGGCTATATTTCCACAATTTTGTGTAAAGAGTGTTTTTGTTTCCGTACCCTTTGGGACTTGACCACCGTCAGCAGAGGAGAGGCTGACAGTCGCAGTCTCACCACTACTAACGCTGGGCAAACCCACCGAGTACGGATTGGATATAGTACCAGCAGGAGGTACACCTCCTCCCTTACTAGTAATAGCGTCTAGACTGTGAGTCGTTTCATCATTCCTAGGAGTGCCTGGGATGATGGTCGGCTCAGCAGTCCCACCTCTCTTCACTTCTTTGTGGATGGACAATTTTGTATTTATCGCTGGCGACTTAACCTTACCTGAGGTCAAGCCCTCGCTGGCAGTCGCGACACCTGCCGACTTTTGAACGTATATCCCCGTTCGATTTTGTTTTCTTTTATTCTTACTTTTGTCCATATTTGTTCAAGTTTTCTAACATTGAGGTTTTTTGTTTGAGTTATGTTGGTTGTGTGACTGCAGCTGGATTGCTGGAAAACCCCACGTAAGCACCCCCACCACGACAAGGTCAACTCGTAGGAGGTGAGGTCGTAGGGATACATAGATATCATCAATAAAGCATTAATAGATAGTTTTTTTTTTCATTGAATAAATGAAACTTTAAAAGCCACGCCAACCGAATGTATTTTTCTGGACCCAACTGGAGTCCTAAAGATGATTTGGTAGGTTCTTAAGATTTCAGGGGGTATGGAGGACGAGCAGAATATGAACGGTGAGGTGTGATGTGGCGGCTAATGGCAAGCGTATAAGGGGAATCTAATGAGATTTCGGCCCCCAGATCTCAGGAGTGGTGAGGGAAGGCCTATCGGTATCAACACCGACCGATACTCTGGGGGTGGTAGCCTTACGTACGAGGGAGCGCGAAAAGTTTTGGCATGAAATTCTCTTTGTAGCGAGGTGAGGTTCAGTGGAGGAGCAAGATCCCCCCTATATCCGGCGAACTTAGCCGTGCGTTGCCAGCAAGCCACTACACTTCATATTTCATATTTTCATATTTCATATTTCATATTTATTCGTATAGACTTATATAATAAGATACAATATCTTTTTGGGTAATATAAGCTTAATTATTTAATTAACATGATGTGTTATAAGCAAAGGAAGATGGTCGGAGGAGATGAAACGGGAATTCGAGAGAAGAATGCGAAGAGTGAGCTTGGAAGAGGGAGCAGAAGATTCAGAAAATCAGATAGGGGAGAGGATTAAGAGAGAGATTGAACAAAGTGAGGAGGTAGGGGGAAGGCAAAGGAAACAGAAAAGGAGAGGATGGTGGGATGAAGAATGTAGGGAGAAAAAAGAAGAAGTAAGAAAGGAGTTAAGGAGGTGGAGGAAGAGTATCGGGACGAAGGAAAAATACAGGGAGCGAAAAAGAAAATATCAAGCGATGATTGAGAGAAAGAAAAGAGAGGAGCAGGATGAGATGATAAGAGAAATTGCAGAGGCCAATACCGAAAACAAAGTGTGGGAAATAATAAATAGAGATAGAAAGAAGAGAAAGACGATGGGGGAAGGGATTGGAGAAGAGGAATGGAAAAAATATTTTATGAGTCTAATTGGAGGGATGGAAGAAAGAGTGAGAATGGGAGAACAGGTAACAAGAAGAGCGGAAGATGAGACCGAAATTAGTAAGGAGGAGATCAGAAAGGTGGTTAGAAAACTCAAAGAAGGAAAAGCAATGGGAACAGACGGTATACCTACCTAATGAAGCGTGGAGATATGGAGGAGAACAAGCTATAGAGGTAGCATGGGGCATCTGCAGGAAGGCGTGGAGAGGAGATGGATGGCCAGAGGGGTGGAAAGAGGGAGTAATTGCCCCGATAATAAAGAAAGGTGTAGGAACAAAGGTAGAAGAATACAGAGGAGTAACGCTCATGCCATCGCTGTATAAAATATATACGACGGTTTTAGCGAAGAGGTTAGAAGAAGAAGCGGAGGAGAAAGGGATGATACCACCAAATCAAACGGGTTTCAGAAGAGGAGTAGGAACGATAGACAACGTATATGTGCTGAACTATTTGGTGAACAAAGAGGTTGCAGAGGAGAGGGGCAAGCTAGTGACACTGTTTATAGATTTAAAAGCTGCGTTTGACTCAGTAGACAGGAAAATTATGATGGAGGCGTTGGAGGAAAGAGGAGTGAGAGAAGGGCTCAGGGAAGAGTAGGGGAGGTCTACGAAGAAACAACGAGTAGAGTGAAATCGGCAGGAGTGATGGGGGAAACATTTTGGACGGGAAAGGGGGTAAGACAGGGGTGCCCGATGAGCCCAATACTGTTTAACTTGTTGACGGTGGATATAGAGGATGAACTGGGTAAAGGGAGCTGGGGAGGGGTAAAAGCGAGAGGAAAAAGAATTTGCTCGCTGGCATACGCAGATGATGTGGTGGTAATGGCGAAAAATGAAGAGGAGATGCAAAGCATGAGAGGAAGACTGGAGAAGTACTTTGAGAGGAAAAGACGAAAGTGATGAGGTTCAGGAAGGGAGGAGGGAGGAACACAACAGTAGACTGGAGATGGAGGGGAAAGAAGATCGAAGAAGTAAAAGAATTTAAATACCTGGGGTATGTGTTCAAAAAGAATGGAGGGCAGGAAGCACATATAAAGGACAGAATAAAAAAGGCAGCAGTGGCCATGAAGGAAGCATGGGGGATTGGATGGAGGAAATTTGAGAAGGATTGGGAGAGGAAGATGTGGCTTTTTGACACTCTGGTGTGGACGGTGATGGGATATGGGGCGGAAGTATGGGGATGGGAGGAGAGACAAGAAATGGAAAGGGTGCAAGAGAGGTACCTCGAGTGGACGCTAGGGGTAGAATGGCAAACTCCAGGGTACATGGTAAGAGAGGAAACAAAACGAGATAAGATAATGATTAGAGCACGGAAAAGGGCATGGAATTATGAACAGAAATTAACAGATGGAAAAGGAAGTGACATAGCAAGGGAATGTTTAGAGGAGATGAAAGAGAGACAAAGAGATGAACGGGGAAGAGGGTCACGATGGGAACAAGGGAGAGAAAAAATAAAAGGAAGAGAAGACAGTATGAATGGATACGAAGCAATAGAAAGAAAAGTCTGGGGAGAGCAAGAGAAGGAAAGAAGGGAAAGAATAAGAGAATCCAGTTACAACATGGTGGATTCCACAATATTTAACAGCGGGTTGGAAGACAGAAAGAACAAGGAGAATTGCAAGAGTCAGGCTAGGGAATGAGGTGAGGGAAAGATGGTACTGGAAACGCGAAGAGGAGAGAATGTGCAGAATATGTGAGGGTGAACAAGAGACATGGGAGCATGTATTAGAAAGATGCAGATCTGTCGGAGATGAAAGAAAATCAATAGGGGAAAGGATGAGGGAATTAATGGACGAAACGGGGAAGGGAGAAGAGTGGATAAAGGAACTAGAGGCAGTGAGAAAGATAAGATGATAGAGAGGGGTGGAGAGGGAGCAGAGTAAGGAAGCGGGAGACTTGTAACCCTTAGGGGAGCCAATACAAATCAATGTAATGTAATGTAATGTGTTATAAGCAATATTAAAAAACCAACAACGTGAAGGCAAATTTTGTAAGGAATTATGATCTGGAATTTTATATTTAGGTACTTCATCGTTTGAGAAATAAATTGAAAAATATTAAAATTAAAATAAAATAAAACGAAAATGAAAGTGAAAGTAAAGAAAAAAGATTAAAAAAGAAGATAAGTTATGAAAAGAAAAGAAGAAGAAAAATCATCACACCGTTAATGTCTCCAAGTAATCCTTGAGTTTCATCCTGAATAGCCTGGTACAGCTTATCATCCTTATAGATCGGGGAAGAGAATTCCACAGACGTATCGCGGCTATAAAAAATTGGCGCTCAGATATTAAGAATACGTAACGTATCGGCACAAGGTCAAAAGATCTAAGAGAACGCGTATGACAGATCTTATTATAAAGGTAAGGTGGTTGATGTGTTTGCAAAATATTGTTAAGTAGAGTTAACGTTCGAAGTTTAAAAAGATTTTCAAGGGTAATGCCATATATAGAAAAACAAGCTTTCTTTATGACAAGCTAGACATACAAAGTTTCAAGTGCAATTTCTTTTTAAGTTCTACATACACTTTAAAATAAATAATCGCATAAAAGCGTAACTAACTTGGTTATAAGCCATCGCTTATTAAATCTGCATTGAAATATCTTTCAATTTCGCTTTTTTTTGGTTCTTTTTTCTTAATTTCAATCAACCGGTCGTATTCTTGCAAAATGTCAAATACTCCACAATCACTAAAAAAAAATAACTACACGAGGTGCTGGAGGATTGCAACAACAAACAAGTGCAGCTTTGAAAGCATCAACAAGCAAGACCGGCGGTGATGAAAACAAATCATTGGAATTCAAGATCGAGAAACAAATTAAAGGATTAAGAGATCTAATTCTAAAAGAAAATTGTAAGTTAACCCAGAAACTTGACAAAATTATAAGCGATTTTGTACAACGTTTTGAAATGGTGGAACAAACCCTAGCACATCTGTCAAAAAGAGTCGAGCGGCTGGAGATTACACCCGAACCATGTGTTGCAGCAGCACCAAACACTTCGTCACTTGCCCAACGCCGAATTTATAAGTTAACGCAAGAAATGTTAACCTCAGCACATATGTAAATGTCCCACATCCAGATTCGCTTCCCACGACTCATAGGAATCACCAGGTGACTACGTGAAGGAATGTGATGACGAGGTGTCTGGAGACAGCACATGCAACGACAAAGTGCAATCTCAGGTTGGATAGATTAAGTTACTTTTTCAGTTAGATTTTAGGAAACAAATTTTGTTAAGTTAGTTCTTAAGTAGCACTCAAATAAAGAGGTTCATCCTCACTAAAATAAAAAGTTTGTTTTTTTTTAATAAATTTAAATTAAAATAAATTTAATTGGCGCCCAACGTGGTTGGCCTGAGAAAGTGTTAAAAAGTGAAACGTGAAATCGACCTAAAGTAGTTCGTCGCGTTCCAAGACCTAGAACATTGAAAGTGATTTGACTTAAAACTTAAAATCGATCTAAAGAAGTTCGTCGGGTTTTAGGACTTAGTTCACTTCAAGTGGTAAAGAAAAAAAAGAAAATCAAACAAAAACTCTAACGTGAAAATAGACCTCAAGAAGCTCGCCACGTTTCGAAGAGTAAATTACCAGTGTTCGTGTCACTTCTTCGGCCAAACCCAAGAAGAATAAATTTGCTATAGTCAGTAGACATAGTAAACCACGAGGGAGTGTGAGACAAGGAAGTGCCTGAGTACCAGCTGTAGCTAAAAAAAAAGGATCAACACTTAACTCACCAGCGTGGGATCATGTTCTTCATTTTTATGTAAGTTAGACTTAAGTTAAAAAAATAAAAAATAAAAGAGTAATAGATAAAAGAAAAAAATTCAATTTTGAATAAATTTTTAAATTTTTTTTGAAAGAAAAATATTTTAAAGAAAACAGAAAAAGGGTCAGAAATTTCAATTGTGAATCAATTTTAAATTTTTTTATTTTTACGAAAAGTTTTATAGTGTAATAAATTTGTAATAATTTTCAAACTAAATATCTCAAATATTCAAACATAATCATGGTGACTACAAGATCAAATACCGATAGTACTGCATTTGAAACCAATTCTGCCGGTAACCCTTCACAAAATCCGCAAATCCTATTCCAACAAATGCTAGTACAGGTGCAAATAATTCCCCGCCATACTCGGCATCCACAAGTCAGAGTATCCAATCTACACCAGAATTGGACATACTCATCACGAGTATCGTCAATCGAGTCCTAAGGGAACAAAGCCAGCCTACTCAAAATAATCCCACCCGAAATATCGAAAGAGACCAAGGTATTGACGCACAATTCGGAACAGACATATCGGAAATGGATAGAATCCCCGATATTGTCAAGTGCCTAAAAATTTTCTCAGGTGACAAAGCTGAATTTGGATCCTGGAGAAAAAGCGTTGAGAGAATTCTCGGAATATATGAACCTTTTAAAGGCACTCCCAAATACTTTGCTATTTTAAGCGTTATACGCAATAAAATTGTGGGAGAAGCGGATATCGCTTTAGAATCTTATAATATCCCTTTAAATTGGGAAAGTATATCCCAATGTTTGATTATGCACTATGCAGACAAACGGGATATTAATACGTTGGAATTCCAAATGGCTTCTCTTGTTCAAGGAAGCAAAACGGTCCACGAGTTTTATCAATTAGTTTACTCACATCTCTCACTTATTCTCAATAAAATATCTTGTAGGGATATGGGCGTTGAAGCAACCAAGGTTCTTACGGAAACTTATAGGTCAAAAGCCCTTGATACCTTTATAAGAGGGTTAAGAGGAGACTTACCTAGATTACTATCAATAAAAGAACCAATTGATCTCCCTCATGCCCTGAACTTATGTTTAAAGTTAGAGAATCAAAACACTAGATCTAATCATATTCAACACCAAATAGCACCAAGAAAACCACAACCACAACCCTTTATACCCCGAAGAAACCCAAATATGATTGGCAGAACTTATTCCTCTGTAGCACCTAAACCAGTTCCGCAGCAATACTCAACATACCCTAATCCTCATCCTTCCAGATACCCGACAACGTCAAACGTATTAAATCAAACCCCAAATTATGGACAACCTCCAAATTATTCAAACCTAGGCTACCAGAACTGGAGCACATATAATAATCAATTAAGACCCATGCGTCCGCAACAACAGAATCTTCAAAAAGGTAATCAGCCTAATATGACTAACATCAAACCAGAACCGAATCCCAGTCTTAACACTAGGAAAGTAAATAACGTGGTTACAAAAGAAAATCAACCACATTTTCACATAGAATCTGTTCCGGAAGACACTCCTTATGAACAAAACCAGAGTGGATTCATCGAAAATCCAGATGAGGAATTACAAGGTTACATAAATACTTTAAATCAATATGATGAAAATGGAACTTCATTTGAACATGACTACTCTACGGACTTTGCAGATATCCATTTTTTAGGCTAGCAGACTCTTCGCTTCCATTTTTTGAATGTAAGACGAAGAGTGGGAACATTTTAAAATTCCTGATAGACACCGGGTCTAGCAGAAATTACATTCAGCCCCAACTCGTTACAACTCCTCTAGATAATAAACAAAACTTTCTTGCAAAATCAATCGCAGGAGATGTTTCAATAACCCAACACACCTTTATTAATTTATTCGGTCAGAACATTCATTTAAAATTCTACATCTTACCAAATTTAAAATCGTTCCATGGTATACTTGGGAACGACAGCCTAAAAGAATTATCAGCCGTCATACATACAAAAGAGAATTTTATGACAATCCTCAATAAGACTAAGGTAAAAATTAAACAACAAAACTCTATGACTATCAATTCTATTGATACAAAATTCGAACATATGTCAAATACTCAGAAAGAAGCTCTAATCACAACTATCAAACATTTTCCCTCACTTTTCGCCGATCCCGACGAAAAATTAACTTTCACGACAAAGGTTCTTGGAGAAATTCGTACTTTCACAGACACTCCGATTTATACGAGGTGTTACCCATATCCTACTTCTCTTAAAGAAGAAATCGAAAACCAGCTTAGGAAACTTCTAGAAGACGGAATAATTAGACCTTCTCGGTCACTATACAATTCGCCTGTCTGGATTGTGCCCAAGAAACCTGATGCTGCAGGTAACAAACAATATAGATTAGTAATCGATTATAGGAAGCTGAACGCGAATACTATCGCAGATCGTTACCCAATCCAAGACATTAACGAAGTACTCGCACAACTAGGCAAAAACCGAATGTTTTCCGTTCTCGATCTAAAAAACGGATTCCATCAAATACCTCTTAAGGAATCTGATATAGAGAAGACCGCCTTCTCAATAAACAATGGAAAGTTTGAATTTGTTAGGCTCCCATTTGGCCTAAAAAACGCGCCGTCAATTTTCCAACGCGCACTCGACGACATCCTCCGCGAACACATAGGAAAGATTTGCTTCGTCTATATAGACGATATTATAGTGTTTAGTAAAAGTGAATCAGAACATTTAAAACATTTGGAAATTATTTTTCAGACGTTATTTGAAGCGAACATGAAAATTCATCTGGAGAAATGTGACTTTTTTAAGAACAAGGTTGAATTCCTAGGTTTTATTATTTCCTCCAAAGGAATTTTAGCTAATCCGGCTAAAGTAGATGCAATTTCAAAATTTCCAGCTCCAAATACCCTTAAGGAGCTACGTTCATTTCTAGGTATGTCAGGATACTACTACCCTGACATCCCTTTTAAGAGGGGAAGGAGGACGTTTGTCCAAAGTAAATTCTGATAAAATAAAAATTAATCTCGACGATAATGCTAGAGATGCCTTCCTGAAAATAAAAAACTCCTTAACTTCGCAAGATATTATTCTCGCATACCCAGACTTTACGAAAGATTTTGAGCTAACTACTGACGCGTCAAATTACGCGATAGGTGCAGTTTTGTCACAAGGTGACAAACCGATAACATTCATTTCGAGAACACTAAATACCACCGAAGAGCATTACGCAACTAACGAGAAGGAGATGCTTGCCATAATATGGGCACTCACTTCTCTAAGAAACTACCTATACGGTACTGCTCGTGTCAAAATATTTACAGACCATCAGCCATTGACTTTTGCTCTCAGTAATAAGAACCACAATTCTAAGATGAAGCGATGGAAGTCAATTTTGGAAGAGTACAACTATGAGATCAAGTATAAACCCGGAAAAACTAATATAGTCGCTGATGCGCTATCTAGGCCACCAAGATGCTGTCAAATAAATGTGTTAACAACAACTCTACATAGCCACGAAAGCTCGAATCAAAACCTTATCCAAATGGCGAATCAACCCATAAACGTGTTCAAGAACCAAATCTTTCTTAATGTCGGTAATACTTCTGAATATAAATTCGAAATCATTTTCCCAACATATCATCGTCATACTATTGTTGAACCAAATTTTACCTCAGAAAAACTTGCCGAAATTTTTAAAAAATATCTCAACCCTTCTGTAATAAATAGAATCAAAGCTGAGGAAGCGATTCTCGGAAAAATCCAAGAAATATTTCCTTCACATTTTAGCCTCTATAAAGTACTATTCTCAAGAAACATGGTAACAGACCTAACAGATGAAAATTTACAAGAAACCGAAATTCTTAAAGAGCACAATCGCGCTCACCGAAATAGCAGAGAAAACAAAATTCAATTACTACAAAGGTTTTATTTTCCAAAAATGCAGGAAAAAATAAAGAACATTACGGATAAATGTCAAATTTGCAAGGAACAAAAATACGATCGACACCCCAACAATATACCCTTACAACCTACCCCTATACCCTTATATCCTGGACAGATCTTACATATTGATCTATATTTCACTGACAATAAAGTTGTACTGACTGCCATAGACAAATTTTCCAAGTATGCTTTAGCAAGAATCGTAACGTCTAGAGCTACAGAACATATCAAGCAACCGTTAAGAGAGATTATATTATCTTTCGGTGTCCCAGAATGGATTGTGGTTGATAATGAGAAATCATTAAGCTCCAATTCCATTCTATTCATGGTTGAAAATTTTTTCAACATTAAAGTGTTTAAAGCCCCTCCATACGTAAGTTCTGTGAATGGTCAAATTGAAAGATTTCATTCAACACTTTCTGAACTATTACGTTGTATGAAAGCCGAACAAAACTTTAGTTCATTCTCCGAAATGCTCGACAAGTCCATTTACGAATATAATAAATCCGTTCACACCACCACAAACAAAAAACCTATCGAAGTATTTTTTGCACGAAATAAAATTAATAACCCCGAACAGTTACAAGAAGAGAGACAAATTGTCACTCAAGCAATCAAAGATAAGCAAACTGCTGATCTTAGTTATCATAATAAGAAAAAGAAAGCTTTTAAAAATTTTGCAATAGGAGATACCATTTATGTAAAAATTAACAAAAGACTAGGCAACAAACTCACTCCTAAATATAAAAAAGAAGTAGTAGCCGAAAACAAAAATTCTACAATAGTAACCAGGTCTGGAAAAATTGTCTATAAGAATCTAATTAAAAATCAAAATTCTTCTTTATAGGTTATTACCGCTATGCGCAGCGGATATACAAATATTGGATTACTCAAAGTCTCAATTGGTTAAGATAAATATTGGAACCTCGAAAATACAGACAGGATCTTTCAAAATAATCCACATAATTGATATTGAACATTACGAAAACCTGACAAGGAATATAGAAAATACCCTGATAGAAACCACACGAAATCACCCCCTTTATCCTTACATTTCCCATGAAATAGATAAAAAAAAAACCTACCTGGCAGGATTGAAAGTTGAAAATAAGAAAAAGAAAAGATCACTTGATTTCCTAGGTACCGCCTGGAAATGGATCGCCGGTAGTCCGGATCATCATGATTATGAAATTTTAACAGAAAAAATGAAAAACGTACTCGAAAACAATAATAGGCAAATGATAATAAACCGTATGACCATAGGAAAAATTAATGAAATCACCAATGTAACAAACGAAATATTTAAAATTGTAAAAAACGAAGTAAAGAATAAAGACACTGAAACATTAAAATTAAAATATGAACTAGATTTAGTAAAAGAAGAATTAATAAATATAGCATACGCCATTCATTGGGCAAAAGTTAATGTAGTGAATTCTTTTATACTGTCAAATTCTGAAATAAAGCTAACAGAAGAATTTTTTAGAAAACAAAATACACCTTTCATAAATATTGACGAGGCACTTGATTTTTGTAATATTAAAATTGCCTCTAATGGTAAGAATTTAATTTATATAATTGATATACCAACAACAGACCCAGATATTTGTACTATGCTTATAATAAAAGCAGTAAAGATGGGAATAAAGATAAACGAAATTCCTTTTAAAAAAATTTTAAAATGTAAAAATAAAACATATGGTATAAAACAAAATTGTTTAGTAATAAGCGAACATTCTATTTGTAATAGTAGAAATATTGTAGATATAAGTAACTCTACGTGTATCCCCAACCTGTTGAAAAGCAAAATACCCACCTGTACTACTATCGATAACCGAAACACACCATCCATTGAAGAAATCTCGGACGGCATATTATTCCTTAACCAATTCAACGACTCGGTAATAATTAACAATGAGGCTATTCGATTAGATGGAACGTATATCATAAAACACTCAAACACCACAATCATTGTGAATGGGAAGATTTTCAAAACCAGCGAGATAACTAAACATCAACCTTTACCAGCTTTGTTGCAACCTAGATCATCAGTGCAAGAGTTCAAAGAGGTACTTTCCCTAGGAATGATAAAAGAATTACAGATGAATGGCACGGAACAGATTGATCTACTGGAAAGGAAAAATGCATTAAATATTGGGATTAACGTATTCCTGGTAATAATACTCCTCATAATAATAACAACTTTCCTTTATGGTAAAACAAAGAAAAACACCAACCAAGAATTCTCACCTAAAAACGAGCAAGGATCCATTACCATAGGAATTAAGGATTTGCCAAATCTAATAAAGCCATCAACGTCGAACGAGGGCGTTCGAATTTAAGCAGGGAGGAGTTAACGCAAGAAATGTTAACCTCAGCACATATGTAAATGTCCCACATCCAGATTCGCTTCCCACGACTCATAGGAATCACCAGGTGACTACGTGAAGGAATGTGATGACGAGGTGTCTGGAGACAGCACATGCAACGGCAAAGTGCAATCTCAGGTTGGATAGATTAAGTTACTTTTTCAGTTAGATTTTAGGAAACAAATTTTGTTAAGTTAGTTCTTAAGTAGCACTCAAATAAAGAGGTTCATCCTCACTAAAATAAAAAGTTTATTTTTTTTAATAAATTTAAATTAAAATAAATTTAATTTATATAAACGAAAGCTTAACGTCATATAACCATATGATTCTCCGAAAAGCTCTTCAACTGAAGCGAGCAAAAAAGTTTTCCAGTGTTTACACTCGAAGTGGGAGAGTTTACGTAAGAAGATCAGGAGCAACTGCAGCAGATAAATCGCTTTTAATACTATCAATCGAAAGCTTAAATTGTATTGCTGATGGAACGAATGAAGACGATGATGAAGGCGAATCGTAAGCAGCTTTTTTTAGGAACTTTAATAACTTGCCTATTTGTTTACTTTTTCTTTAATTTAATTCTTTATTTTTCTAAAACTTTTGTATCTTTGCCCAATTTTTTCCTTAACTTTTGCCATATGTCTGAATTTGTTCGTTTTCTGTGGTGCAGATGGTTTCTTTTGAAAAGTAGTTCTCAAATCTTTTTCCTATTTTATGAAAATGACAAGTCATAGCACAAATAGTTTTTCTTCTCTGTCTTATGATGTAGGCGTCAATTTACGTATAATGCTGGAAGTTCTGAGCAAACAATGTGGTGGCTTAAAGGTTTGTCACATAAATGCTCAGAGCTTACATGCAAAGATAGACGAATTCAGAGATGTGTTTATAGGGTCAAGTATTGACATTATATGTGTTTCGGAAACATGGTTTCAAGCCGATGTACAAAATATTGTATATAGTTTAGCGGGCTACAAATTGCTACGGGCTGAGAGATTTAATCGTGTAGGTGGTGGTACTGCAATTTATATACGAGACTGTTTACATTTTAAAACTATCAGTAAGTCGGACGCATCCTCATTGATTGAATACTGTTTTATAGAAATCCCTAATGGAGAAAGTAATTGTTTGCTTGGAGTTGTTTATCGCCCTAATAAACATATTGACTTTTCCCAACTTTATCTAGAATTGGAACGATTTTCTTCTCTATATTTGGACGTTATAATATGCGGTGACTTCAATTGTAACTTACTCGAGAAAGATACATCCGAATGTTTTGTTAACAGAATAAAAACCTTGGGCTTATATTCAATTAATTGCACTTATCCAACACACTTTACAGCCACCACCTCCAAAATGAAAATAGTATTCGTCAGATTAACTGGCAGACAATATATACAATAGCTTCACCTGACGATCAAGTTAATTTCCTTCAAAGCTCCATAAATCAACTATTCAACCGACATATACCACTGAAAATAAAAAATACGAGGAGCGATAGGAAATCTTGGTTTACAGCAGATATTTCAAATGCTATAAGGCAACGTGATCAAACATACACACGATGGAAACGGTTCCGTCTTCCAGAAATGCTATCATTATTTAGGAAATTAAGGTACAATGTATGTAAAAAAAGTCAGGGAAGCAAAATGTAGACTGTTCTCCAACCGTTTAGACAAAAACCTCCCACCGAAAATGTTATGGCAGAATATTCGAGAGCTTGGTGTTGGCAAGCAAAAAGAACAATGCTCTACTGATTTGTGCCCCGATCATCTCAATAAAGAATTTGCGAAAATTCAAAGCAGTAATCAAAGTGAGTTGCCGGTTGTTGACCCGGTAGAATCGAATGAAGGCTTTCGGGTTGTCGACCCCGATAGTGAACATTCTTTTCAATTTCAAAGAGTTTATGATGAAGATGTTGTCAGTGCTGTACTTAAAATAAAATCTTCAGCCACAGGGTTTGATGAAGTACACCCACATTTCATCAAAATGATCTTACCTCATATTCTTCCTACTCTTACACATGTATTTAATACAATCATAATGACTTCTTCATTTCCGTCCTCTTGGAAAATTGCCAAGGTTATACCAGTGCTTAAAAAACCTGCTACTCGTCTATCACAACAAGAGTTTAGACCAATCTCCATTCTTTCGTTCCTATCCAAGGTTTTGGAAAAACTCCTACACAAACAAATTTCAGTTTTCTTAAAAGCAAATAAACTCTTAAGTGATAACCAATCCGGGTTTAGACCAAAGCATAGTTGTGTCACCGCTACTTTAAAGGTTGCAGAAGATATCAGAAACGCAATGGATGGTGATCTAGTGTCATTTTTAGTGCTCTTAGATTTCTCAAAAGCCTTCGACACAGAAATGTGATCATATTTTCTTAATCCAAAAATATACCTGGCAATGCTATTGAAAGCAACATTCAATTTACGCTTGTGCTCATAATCGCAATTGTAATAAAGTTCACAACCGTACAGCATAATAGGGACAAGTAATGTTTTGGCTAAGATGATTCGTGTTTTTAAGGGTGTAATCTTATAATTGGTCCACAGTATTCGAAGCCCTCCATAAACCCTCCCAATTGTCATTCTGATATGGTTATTCCAAGAGAGCGTCTTAGAAAAGGTTATACCTAAGTTTTTGGCAGAATCGACAAACTCAATTTGCTTATTATCAAAGTATATCTTAGGAAATTCTGATGTTTCAATGGGCTTTCTTGAAATTACCAAGCATTTAGACTTGAATGGATTAACGCTGAGTCCATTTATCCTTGACCATCTATGAACCTGGCATAAATCCTCATTGACCTCAACTGCTGCATTTTCAACCAAGCCTATGGGAAAGCTTTTCCGTATCTGAACATCATCAGCGTACATATCTACATGTGTATTTTGCAAGCAACCAGGCAAATCATTAATGTACATGGGAAATAAAAGTGGTCCCAGTATTGAACCCTGTGGTACTCCCCTGTCCAACATGAGAAGCTCAGATACGGAGGAGTTTGCAAAAACTGCCTGCGATCTGCAATCCATATATGATTGGATTAACATTGCCGAAGAGAAAGAGAAATTAAACAGGTTCACTAGCTTACTGCAAAGCACTTTATGGTTGACTGTGTCAAATGCCTTGGAAAAGTCCAAAAGGATAAGAAAAACTGCATTGTCAGAATCAACTGCTTGTCTTATGTTTTCAGCGACATTTATAAGAGTTGTAGTACAGCTGTGCTTTGGGCGGAAACCAGACTGATTTATACATAACAAATTATTATTGTTTAAGTATTTCCGTATCTGGTTATTCATTATCCTTTCCAATACTTTAGACAGAAATGGTAGAATGGCGATCGGTCTGAACTCATTTTGACCTTTTAGGATTGGTATAATCTTTGCTTGTTTCCAAGCAGAAGGGAAAACATTTGACGAAAAGATCATATTAAAAAGATGAGTTAAGTATTTCAGAATGTATGGAAGTATAGCTTTAATGAAAACGGGATGAATTTCATCAATTCCAACTGAATCTGATTTTATCTGCAAGCAACTTTCTAGTACGTCAGCTTCATCAACTGTTGAAAAACTGATACATGGGAAGGAAAAAATGTTGCTTTCAACAAATAAACTCGCTGTTTCATCAATAACTTCTGGGCAAGGAAGTGAAACAAATTTTCTATTAAGTTCATTGCAGTCGATAATTTCAGAAGTATTATTTTTTTGTCTGCCTATACCAATGTCTCGTAAATTTGTCCAAAGTTTAAGGCCAGCTTGAGAGGGATCTAATTTGGGTGCAAAATAACATCTCTTTGCTTCACGTATCTCACTAGTTACCTTATTTCGCAAGCTTTTAAGAACATGAAATAGGACATCCCACCGAAAACGCTTCCAACATTTATATGCCTGGTCACGCTCAAGTATCAGTTTTTTGATGTTATTATTGAACCACGGAATATTTTTTCTTGTGATGCTTTTCGTAATTAACGGAACATGTGATTCTAATAAATTTCTTATGTTATCTTGAATGAAGAGCACTTGATCGTCAACAGCTGGCATTTCATAAACCCGAAACCATTCAATTCTCTTTAAATCATCTTCCAAATGATTTAGATCTATATGTTTGAAATCGCGAAAGCTTATAGTTCTATTTGAAATCAAAGGATCACATTGAAATGTCAAATGGATAAGATCATGCCGAGAAAAACCAGAAGCTGAAATTTCATTAAAGTGTAAAACTTTGTACAGATGACTGACAAAAAATACATCAAGTAGTGTACTGCAATGACTTGTAAAGTGAGTGGGTGATAATAATTCATCTATTACTCTAGTTATTATCGATGTGTCGATGTTGTTGTTTGGCCTGTACACTGAACCTATCAGGATTTTATTTTCATTGCATATTATTTCTATAAACACGTAGTCAAGCTGGCTTCCAAGTGGTGCTTTCCGTATCAATTTACAATTTAGTTCTTGGCGGACAAAAATAGCAACGCCTCCCCCACATCTACCAACCCTATCTGAACGAAAAGGCTTATGAAAGCCATCCAAATGACAAGCAACATCACTAATGTCGCTTGACAGCCAAGTCTCTGAGACACAAATTACATCAACCTTTGAACCTTCAAATAAGTGTCTAAATTCATCGAGTTTCGGAAAAATACTTTGAGCATTAATATGACAAACATGTAAACCAGTGCGCTGGCTACATAAAACATTAATCATTGCGCGCATCGTATGATTTTGGCTAATAACGTCTGTGAAGTTTCTGCACTGTAATTCAGTGGAATCACCCATTCTCAAAATTTAAGAAAAAGAGATCCCAAATCGACCTCTGTTCACAAAGAATGTAAAAGCTGCAAAACCAATCCAGAAAGAAAATCAATTTAAAAGAAGGTATAGAGTGTGATAATGAAAGGTATTTATAGAAGAAGTATACAAGTATTAGAAAAAAGTATTTTTTTTTTTAATAATTCATTTTTATTTTTCAATTTTCTTAAAACTATCTTAAAGCTAGACAAAAATTCATAAAAACTAGCCTACTTATCAATATTTTAAAACTAACTTACTGGCCCCAGTCGGGCGCTCTAAGTTAAACTATAATAACTTAATGCTAATGCCTTTCGGCCTAAGAACTATCTTAATACTAAATCCAGGTCGGTTTTATTTTTTACCGAGAAGAATTTACAAAAAACTCGGTATCTATGTCTTTATTTTTTTTGGTTTTATATAAAACTTACAAACTACATAAAACTAAATTAAAGCTAGTTAAAACTAATTAAAACTAATTCAACGATACTGTGATGACTGGAAGTTGAAAATCAACTTTCAGAAATCAGAAACTATCTTGTTTAGGACTCCGTTGCGTGGAGCCACTAGGGATACGAGAAAGAACTGGCGCAAGCTGGTGATCGTAGGGCCAAATGGACATCCACTGGCGAGTAAAAGTGTAGTAAAGTACCTTGGCATCTGGATGGATCAGTATTTGTATTTCGACAGACATATAAATGCCTTTGCCCTGACGAAACGGTTGTTTTATAGCAGCCGGCTTGACAGCAAGGTGAAGGTGATTTGCTACATGGCCCTTATCCGGCCGATGATTGCCTATGGATGCCCGGTTTGGTTCAACGTTGCCCCATCTCAAATGGAAAAGATTCTGGTGTTTGAGAGGCAGTGTCTTCGACGCTGCCTTGGATTGCACAGAACACCAGAGTCGGAGTACAAACACTACTATTCCAACCTGGCTCTATACAACGGGGCCAACATAAACAGGATAGATAATTTCTTGCTGAAGCTTATTCGAGGTCACATTGCAAGAGCGATGTCCTCGTCTAACAGCTTAATTTTCGGGGCTTATTACCCTAAATACGAATATTACGAGAGTGTGCGTCTAAGCGGCTTTATTCCGCCCGATGCATTCCTCCACCTAGACAGTCGAGGGCTGATCCAGGATAGAGCGGCGGTTCCGCTAATCTACCACGTCGGCCGTAGAACTGTAGATCGGCGGCTCCTTTACAGTCGAGACGTCCTCGCACAAGACGGAGCTGAGCACCTTCGGTTCAGTAGGACTGTGTCCGAACGGGACCGAAGAGATAGGGGAAAGCAGGAGAACCAGTTCTGGTGGTTGAAAAACGAAGACGAAGTTCCTTCAGACATTTAATAGTTGACCTTGCTATTTTCTTCTGTATGGCCGACTTACATAGGTTTAGGTAGTTAGTTTTAAGTAGGGACAGTCAGGGTGGCACCCAAAAAAAAAAAAAAAAAAAAAAAAAAAAAAAAAAATATATAAAACCGAAAAATGCTTGCTGTGGCTGTTCTAGTTTGTAAGTAGTCTTTAAGTAGCTTATAAGTAGGTTGTAACTAGTTTATAATTAATTGTAAATAGTTTTAGGTAGCTTTAAGTAGTTTTAATTAGAAAAAAGTATAACAAACTTATAAATTCGAGAATATTCGTAAATAAAGAAAGAAAAAGAAAAAATAATAATAAAAAAGGTTTATAAGAAAATATTTTACGATATATATCAATAAAAATAACTAACTTAATGTTCTTATGTAGTGTTGACATCTGCTATAGCTGTTTTTGTTATTGTTTGTGATGTTGTGGCAAAAACGGCAAGGTCATCAGTAGTCTCTACTAATTTTGCATCATCTTCTTTGGTTTCCTTGATGTAAACGAGGCCACGGAAAGTAAACGCTGTTATCAATTTTTTTTCTCGCTTTAATTGAAGTGCATACTGAAGAAGAGAACGATTTCTGATTGTCAAACACTCGTGGATGTAAACAGGAGAGTTGTTGCTGTTGTTAGCACCAGTATAATTCAAGCCAAGATCTCTAAGGTAAAGCTGGTTTTTAGTTGTTTTTCGATAGTTGCCGATCGATCTCAGAATAAGGCTCTTGTCATTTGGTGAGAAAAAGCGTATCATAACCGGCGGAGAAAAGGAATTACTTTTTGATTTAAGACGGTTTATATTTTTTATAGTTGGTGGATTTATTTTTAAAGTTGCACAGAGTTGATTGAAAATAGATCGTAAATCTTCATTCGGCATCAATGGAACTCCGTGTTAAAGTACATTGCTCATTGTCTCCTTTAGTTGTTGTTTTTTTTCGTTAGTCTCTACCTGAGCTTTTATTTTTTGTTCACTTCCACTGAACAATCGGACCCTTCCATTTCTTATCCTCTTTCATTTCCTTCCGTTAAGGTCTCTGGTTAGCCCAATTATTTCCTTTTCCGCTTCCAGTCTAAATCCCTTTTCCTGTTTCTTTTTCTTTTCCTTTCAAATTCCCGATTCTTAATTCCCGGTCCTCATCCTATTGCCCAGTTACAAACATGCAAGTAACAACAATAAGTATTGGTAAAAAAAAGAAAGAGTTTAAGATAGCATCTATATACTGCCCTCCGAGGCGCTCTCCAACTGAAGAAAGCTATGCAGAACTCTTTAATTTGTAAGGACATAACATCCTTGTTGGTGGCGACTTCAATGCTTACACTCAATGGGGATCTAGGCTCATAATAATGAAAGGTACGCAGCTATATCAAACAGGCCGCAAATACAACTGCGAATTTAATTCTTCTGGCTCACTAACATATTGGCCATCTGATACTAACAAAATACCTGACCTTATAGACTTTTTCGTAGCTAAAGGTATTAAACGAAATCATATAAGTGTCAAAAGTAATTACGATTTATCGTCAGATCCTACCCCAGTTAAATTATCACTGCGTGAAGCAGAAATAATTGAAAAAAAGTAATCCTAATCTCGTGAATAAGAGAACAAACGAACGAACGAATTCAGAGATAAACTCTCATTCTCTCTTATTGCTCATGTGCAACGAGCTGCAGAAGAAAGTACTCCAACAATTTTGAGAACTCAAGAGAAAAAGAAATAAAATATTCTGTCAAAATAAAGAAGCTGATATTGGAGAAAAGAAGAGCTTGAAGAAAATGGAAAGCTACGAGATTTCCAGGTGATAATGCAGAATAAGAAAGTAATCTGTGAATTTAAAAGTGATTCACTTAGTAGATTCCTGAATATTCTGACGGGGGATGCTTCTACTGGAATGCTCCTTATGGAAAGCAGCTAAGCATTTCAAAAAACCACAGACACAAAACCCGCCAATAAAATCTCAAGATGGTAAATGGATTGGAAACCCGAAACAAAAGGCTGATCTCTTCACTGAACATCAGATGTTCAAGCAACAACTACAAATCCCTAATAGTTTGTTTATAGAAACTACAAATGTAAAATTCCCTTTGTCACGCTCAAAGAAGTAAGAAGCATGTGTCAACATAAATTGTCTAGCAAAAAATCACCAGGGTACGATCTCATAACTCCTCAAGTTTTGAAAGAAAGGCCTTCAATAGCCTTCAAAAAACTCCATTTTATAAAAAATGCATTCCTTAAACTAAGAAATGTGCTACATCATTGGAAAATTGCAGAAGTCATTGCTATATCTAAACAAGGTAAGCCACCAAAAGATGTAACATCTTGTAGACCTATATCACTTATACCAATCATGGCAAAAGTTTTCGAAAAACTGCTCCTGAAAAGACTAAGCAAAATAAAGAAGAGAGAAGACAAATTCGAAACCATCAGTTTGGATGTAGAAATAAACATTCCACGATAGACCAAGTGCATCGAATTACGGATGTTGTGAAAAAGGCACTTGAAGAAAAACAAATATGCTCGGCTATATTCTACTTGGGGCTTGAGTACAAACTGCATAGGGATCTTCCCAGACAGTACTACAAAATACTGAAATCCTACGTTACGAACAGATTCTTTAAAGTACGGTACGACCACAATTACTCGGAACTAAAGAAAATTCAAGCCAGTATATCGTAAGGAAGTGTCCTAGGAACAACCCTGTAGCTGGAATATACAAGGGATATTCATTTATTTATTTATTTATTGATCTACAAGCGTTTATGGCTAACAGATTGTGAAATAAAAATATCTTAAAATATTAACATGTATTTCCATAATGTACATTTATATAAATATAATTAAAAAGTATATATCAGGACTAGATTAGCTTCAAACAAATCTCTAAAGCTAAGTTCAATAAATTGGCAAACTTCATTGAAATGCCATATTGATCTGCACACTGGTTCATTACTACCATAGCTTGTTCTGTTATATTGCTCAAAAAGCAAATTCCTGGAACGTAAAGATCTTAACGGTGCATAAATTGGAATTATAAAAAGTAAGACAGGGCATCTTATATGATAACATAAAATATCTCTCTCAAGCATTATACCATGAATAGTTCGTCTTGATTCAAGAGATTTAATTCCAAGAAATAAACATCTTGCTTTATAATCCGGAATAAAACTCCATTTCATTTTATAAAATATAAATCTCGTAAAACGTCTCTGGATTTTTTTCAATACGGAGAGTAAAAGCCTTAAAAATCGGATCCCATATAACGTCTGCATATTCAAGTATAGATCTTACGAGAGCCGTATAAAGGGATAACAACGCGTAGGGATCACTAAAATCACCACAATTTCGCTTGATAAATCCTACAAGTGAATTTGCTCTTCCAACCACATAATCGACATGAGTTTTCAAAGAGAAAGTGTCTCGCGAATCGCCTATGCGTCCTCTGCAAGTTTTTAAATAGCACTTTCTTTGTGCTGGGCGTCCGCATTTACTGCCCAAGATGCTACATCAGCACTGTCCTATTCTCGTCATAGGCACTTATTTACTTAACGGATTTCCTTTAAAAGTTGCCAAGCACTTATGAGTAGATGAAAACACTAATCTATTTCTACCGACTGCACAAGCTCTTGTGTGCGAGTGGATACATTGTACGTATGAAAGCAGTTTGATGTGTTCCATTGATACTGGCTAGCAAAATACTCGCCAGTACTTCGCCACACCCAAAGGAAAACTCCTTGTGTTGGCATAGTGTAAATTCACAAACACATTGTTGCAGAGATGATGCACAATCATTTCATTCATGCATCAAACTCGCATCCGTTTTGCATGCCGTGTTCATTATTGCAAACTTTCATCAAGTAATGCTCAAATTTCAAAAAGAAAAACAATAAATCTTGATGTGGTGTTGATGTAATTGTATCAGCATCAGCATCGCAAAAAAAGGAGCAGTGATGAGGAAACGTTTGACGATTATGAATTTACACTAAGGTTTTAGATCTTTGGACTATAGTCCTAGTAAATGCAAGGCTGCCGTAACAAACCTCCGGATTTGGCAAAATTCGTTTTGCTACAAAGACGGTGACAGGCGGCCCCAAAAAGTCTAAGACGTTGGGGATGAATCCACGTTAAACAGCCGGGCAATTCAATGCTTGAACTTGTTTTCAGTCACTTTTCTTATATCTATGTGACGATTCTTCTTATATTTACCTTCAGACTTCTCTGAGGTTCGACCAATGCTTATGTACATCTTCCTAATCGTACTTCTAGTAAAAATAAACAACCAATCTTTGCATATCGCAGATGGAAACAGGGTTGTCCTTTAGTTAGCTTTCCTTTTTTTCCTTTTTTGGTTTGCTTTTTCACAATTATACACATTTGACACAAAGATATCAAAAATAGTTAAATTTTTATTGCACATTACATATTGATTATTGCACGTTAGACCTCGCCGCTCTTAGCGATATAAATGTAAATATTGGTTCCCGTTTACGGTATTTGTTTTGGAGACTGGTACGAGGACAATTATTGCTAGGAAGCATTTATCGAATTAATACGGAATTCTCTTGCCGTTTGTGTTATAACCTGGCAATATATATGAAATATCAAGGTCAAAGGTTCAAGATCATAGGGATTTTTTTTTTTTTTTTAGTAAATAACTAGGTTATGAAATCCTTTAACAAAATTTTTCGTTTCTACTATGGATGAACAAAATTCATAAATAACAAAAAGGTAATAAATACACTGACAAAAAAAACTTCTACCCATGAATAAATTATTCATGAGCTTTATTACACAGACAAAGAAAAATAAACATTAACTGAAATACACTACTGACTGGAAATGATTGATTGAATAAATAACAATTAAGTATATATAATTAAACTTAAATAATTAAAAATAAATAAACTCGAAAAAACTGCAAAATTTATAATTAAACTAGCATATATAACTACGTAAAATAAATACTAAAATAAATAAATAAATAAATAATACATAACTCGACAAAGTAAACAAATAAATAGCACATACACAACTATAAAGGTACAAAAAAGCTTTAGTTTAAACGACGGAAACTTAATTCATTACATGATTTCTAAGACATATTCACCTAGACGAAAGGACAGTGACATATATTTATTTTTTGGTATTATCCCTATCACAGATCTCGTTGTTGTCATAAAGCTATTGTTTGATGTCTTTGGCATGAAATATCCCTATTTTCTTTCCCGATAAATTTTCAAGTTCGTAATTATTCTTTCCTACTGCTTTTACTTTCCGGCATTTGACAAACTTCGGACATAACTTAGCCGATAAATATTTGGACGAATCGCTTAGGATGAAATTACGTTTATATACTTCTTGTCCAGGAATGTATTTCACATACCGAGAACGCATATTGTAAACTTTATCACTTTTCTCTTTGGCTTTTAACATGCTCTCTTTGATCTTTTCTCTTATGCACTGCAATCTGTTTTGCCTAGGAAGAGTCAACAGTTACCACACTCAACTTCTGAGTCAGTTAATATCCGCTGCCGTGATTCATCATATTTATACCAAATAGGGCAAAATATGGTGATACACCTGTAGCTGAATGAACTGAACTCCTTAACGCGCCTACTATATCACTAAAGCGCATATCCCAGTCACGTTGGTCTTCTTTCAAATAAGAGCGTATGGCCGCCAAAAGCGTCCTGTTGACCCTTTCTGAGGCATTGGATTGCGGTGCATAGTTCGCAGTACGAAAATGCCGAATACCATATTTTTGTAGAAGATCTTGAAAATCTTTGGTATAGTATAGTATGGTTAAGTATTGGTCTATTTCGTTATTTGTCAAATTCCTGTAATTTGGTGGGGATATATTATTCGAACTGATTTCGCTCGATAAGGCGTTGGTTAAGCGTGGCCAGCGCACCTTACTGTAATTGTTAGTATGCACAGGTACATACTCATCCAACTCCACGAGCTCGTTGGGAAGCTGTATTACGGCGGAGAGTCCGCAGTGATCCGCACTGCCGTACTCGATCGTTCGTAAACAGTTTCTTGGTCTTTGACGCACAGTGTCAGTAATTGTCAGTCTTGCGTCTTTTAGCAATAGATCCAGATAGGCACCGCTTCTTGGAAACGATGGCCGATCCGTAGCCAGCAGGTCGACACCATACTCAGTGTTGTATCGACTCATTCAATTGAAAAGATGAGTACCTCTTTGATTTTGAGTTTGATTTCCCCACTCTTGGTGTTTGCCATTCAAATCACCAGCCATGAGAATGTAATTTTCTTCCAATCTCAAGCGTAAACATTCAAAAAGTTTTTCAAGCTCTGTCATGAAATCAGTTGGCTGAGCTGATGCCGGTGCATAAGCCGCGATCACATACATTCGCTTCCCCTGTTGGAGAGGAATGCATACGATGCACGCCTCTAACAGCCGAAATCTGCGCAGATCACTATTATATATAACTTTATGATTAATGCCTTTTTGTATGAAGATTGCGACACCCCTCCCTTATGTGGAGTCGGGTCGATCTCTTCTTACGATATTGTAATTGTTGCTAGTCAATTTATGTTTCTGGTTCAGCTTAGTTTCGCTGGCCATAAACACATCTGGACTTTGGTCTTTCAACAATTGGAAAAGATTAACTCTACGTTCGGTCCTTATCAGTGAATTTACATTCACAGCAAGGATTCTAAGAGTCATCTCTGACAGCGCGCTTTTAACCTCTAATTTGCCTACTCTAGTCGCCTGCTCCTAGATCTGGTTGTGAAGTCCTGTCCTGTGCTTCTTATTTCGGCCTGAGCGTCCGGCGCCTTTTGCACCAGGGCCGGTTGGGCTACCTTAGCTGCAGGCTGTACCGTTTTTCCCCTCCCTGCCGCCATTTGGGCTAAGGAAATTTGGGGACTAACGGGCGTTGCTGTAGGAGCACGCGTTGATGGGCGTATCTCTACCGCTGTCTGCTTACCCACTTTCTTAATTCGAATTTGCTGAAAAGCTGAGCAACCCCGATAATTAGTAGGGTGCCCCTCTTTTCCGCAAAGTGCACATTTAAGCTAGGTCATGTCTTCGACCCGTTCTTCTCCGAGCTTACACTCCCTTTTAATGTGGTCCTCACCACACTTAACGCAGCGTGACTGCATTTCGCAGTTTGCTGCAGCGTGGCCAAACCTTTGGCAGCGCATGCATTGAAGCATGTCACCGCTTCTCTTTAGTTTATCCCAAGTTACAACCTGGTAGTTGAGGACGGAGATACTCCTCAAGCTATCCAGTTTGCTGCTGGGCGTTAGTTGAGCCAGGAAGAACGGCAAAGACCACTTCTCCCGTCTGGCTCTGACTGTAGCGAATGGCTTGACCCCGATAAAGTTGAGATCGTCGCTCGCTTTTTGACGGAGTTCATTTAAGAGCACTTGTGGTTCCGTACAGGAATCTATGCCCTTTAAGAGGCCCGTTTGATATGTATCCACTTTGGGGGTAAAACTGAAGAGCTCAGTCGTGGACTTCTTTAATAATTCTTTTATTATTTTATGCTGCGCCACTGTGGAGCAGTGGATAGCATGTCTATCTTAACTTAAACGTTTAATAAAAAAGTTTTGGCCTATGGCCGACTTACATAGATCAATAGTTTCCTGCAGTTCCATTTTATAAGTTTGATTGGTGGCACTTTTTCTTTTTTATTTTGGGGTGGCTGTGGCTGCTGCTGACTCCGCTCCTGCGACTCCTGCCATTATCAGAATGTATTACTTGAGGTACTCCGTAAGCATTGAAGATGGTGTTTCGGAGAAACTTCACTATACTGCTTGTGTTTGCCGATTGTAACGGTTCTAAAAAGACATACTTCGTCAAATACTTCAATACCACAAACACATATGCATTGCCGGATTTAGATCTTGAGTAGGGCCCTAAAAAATCTACATATAACTTTTGAAACGGACGATCTACATTGAACGTACTAGAAATAGGAGGACGTAAAATTTTACTAGACGATTTACACTGCTTGCATATTGCACATCTCAAAACGAATTCTCTGATCTGTATGGTCATGTTGGCCCAGTAAAACTATTGTCGAATACGATTCAAGGTCTTTGCAACTCCCCCATGAGCAGCCTGATGTGGATCATGGCCCCGCTCAATAATGTTTTCTGTTAAGCCTAAGGGCACCCATAACCGCCAATTATGCTCGTAATTCGGTTCCTCGTTTTCTACTGCGAATTATCGTTTATAGACAAAACTATCCTCTATTTTTAAATCCGGTAACCTTTCCTGAATTGCTCGAATCGTTTCGATCAAATCCGTATACTCGGTCGACTTAAACTCGCCTGAGGTCAGATCTATTAAGGGAGCAATCTCCCCAATCTCAACGTTGTCTACGTGTGTCCGAGAGAGTGTGTCTGTTACGATGTTAAGCGTTCCTTTTCGGTGCTCTATGTCAAAGGTAAAGGATTGTAAGTCTAGGCTCCACCTAGCAAGCCTCCCACTCAAGTCTTTCATGGTCATTAACCATTTAAGACTTTAGTGGTCGGTGATGACTGTGAAATCCATACCCTCGACATAGGGCCTGAACTTTTTCACTGCCATTACCGCCGCCATACACTCCCTCTTGGTCACACTGTAGTTTCGCTGACAAGTGTTTAGCTTTTGAGAGAAATACGAGATTGGAACTTCTCCTCCATCATCATTTTTCTGAAACAGTACTGCTCCGATTCCAGAGTCAGAAGCATCGCATTGAATAAAAAAACGTTTTTTGAAATCGGGATGAGTGAGAATCGGTACGGTTGTCAAAACCCGTTTTAGTTCTTCAAACGCTGTCATCGCCTCATCCGTCATTTTGAACTTGGCGTCTTTCTTCTTCTTCTTTGGTTAGGCTGGAAAAATCCTTGATGAACCTCCTATTCCACCCTGCTAAGCCAAGTAGCCGGCGGACTTGTCGGGCATTTTTTGGCATTGCTTCGACGTTTGCAGGGTCGGTTTTCAACTTCCCATCACCAACGATAAAACCCAAATATTTTAACTCTTTAAAGCAAAATTTTGACTTTTTAAGGTTGATGGTGAGATTGGCCTTTCTCAAACACTCGGCCACTTCAACCAGCATGGTGATATGGGTCTCGAAATCCGGTGCGATAATCAACAAGTCGTCTAAATACACAAAAACGTTATCCCTGAGTCGTGCAGGAATTACCTTATCCATTAGACGGCAAAGCCTTTGAGCTGCATTACACAACCCAAATGGCATTACCTTAAAATGATATAAGGGTCTTCCCGGTACCGCAAATGCAGTTTTCTCCCTACTCTGTTTCTCCAGTGGTATTTGCCAAAACGCTTCCTTGAGATCTACACTACTTATAAAGTAGGTATTGGGTAGCCGACTGATAAGCCCTTCAATATGAGGAAGAGGGTTAGCGTCCTTTTTGCTTAACGCGTTGACCTTACGAGAATCCAGACAGAAACGATACTTAATAGTACCGTCTTCTGCTGGCTTCTTTATAAGAACTACGGGCGAGCACCAAGGACTCTCACTCTCCTCAATAACGCCGAGCTTAAGCATTCGGTCTATTTCCTGGTACAGTAAGGCTTGTACCGCTGGCGAAACAGGGTAGTGACGCTGCTTCACAGGTTCCGCGTCTCCAGTATCGATGACATGCTCCATCATCGTCGTTTTTCGGAGACCATGTCGATCGTTATCTAGGAATTTCCGCCTGACCATCTCCAACTCAGACCACTGCTCTGGTGTTAACTGGTGCGCGTCTATTAAATCTGCTTCTTCCTCTGGAATCGAAACAGCACTGACAACACTCGGTGCAATCTTAAATATCTTCCAGAAATCTACTCCTAAATATAATTTTTGTTCCAAATTTGGGACAAGATAGAAAGTTATGATGTGGGTGGTTTTTTCGTAGGTCACTTGTGTTTGAACTTTTCCGTTAATGGACTGGTTTTTTCCATCGATGGTTTTAACACCCACCCTTTAAGGAAGAACTTGCAAATCGAAAGCTGTTACCAGCTCCATACAACCTTTTCTTATAATACTCACGCTGGATCCACTGTCCAGTAAACCGAGAATATCTTTATCGCCTTTCGTTACTTTTGCGTAAGGTCTTGATGGATCTGTGTTGACATCTATAACCGTACACGAAATACTCCTTCTTGTTTCTTTTCTTAATCTATACCGTATTCGCGTTCTTTGTATCCTTTTTGTTGGTTCTGGGCTTTTTTCTTTAAAGATCCTTTTTTTAGCTATTTCATATTCTTTTATTCTAATGTGTAGTGATTTTAATACTGTTTGTTTTTTTTATTTTCTATATGACCCCCTTGCTCTACATCTTTTTTCCGAACTAAAATTTTAATGTGATTTTTACCATTTGTACACTCTATTCTCTGAATGGGGCCGTTTGGGTGGAACACGATTCCCCCACTGTCTTTATATTCCTCAATTTGTTTTCCGGGTTACATCGGCTACATTTTGGGGTAATAACACCATCTTGGCCGCATCGATAGCAAAATATGCTTCTCCTGGTTGAAGGACAGTCCATGAACGTGTGACCTCGAAATTTGCAGTTCCAGCACGTCATTGAACTCGGATCTGTGGCACCACGCGAAGCCTTTTGCCTAGACCCAGTATGCTGAAAAGCCGCAAGCTGTTCTTTGCCAAGATACCACAATTCATCTCAAGCTCGTTTGCCATGTACCGACTAGGTGGCCGTCGTTGGTGCATCAAAGCCTCTCGATCGTTGTAAGGAAACGCATACTCGGCTTCCTTACATGCCATTCGCAACTGATCCAGCGTAAAAATAGGTTGGGGTATACCATGCGACTAATCCTATCATTTAGGTTGCGCTTCAGGATCCGTACGAGATCCAACTCTGGAATCGGAACCCTGAGCTGAGATCTACGCTTGTTCACTGCTGCAAGGAAATTGTCACTGAACTCTCTGACGGCTTGCTTGCGGTCTGACACTTCCCTCATAATCTCGTAATCGGACTTCGAATTCCGATATTGGCGCTTTAATGCGTCCCGTAACATTGTCCAATCGGGGCGATAACTGGATCGCTGAAACTGCCTATACCAATCATGCGCGGTGCCAGAAAACAGGAGATGAAAATCTCGCAGGATTTCCGTCCACGGACACGCGTACTGAGCCTGAAGCGTTTCCAGTCTGAAGAAGAAATCCTCCACGGTGAATACATCCAACTTTCCATCAAATTTTAATCCCCATTTATCTATTTTGATAGGATTTCTTATGTTTGTAGGTACCATTGAGAGGGGATTTTGGAGGTACGCACCGGAAGAATTCCGACTGTAACCATCTTGATGAATGTTCGGTCGGTATCCCCCACCCTCTGACCTACTTTCCCAGTTGGGCATCGGTTGAGTCAATCCATTTGAATTACTCACCGGTACGAATGGTCTAGCCCCCGAATCCAGCTATGAATGACGATAAGGTTCCTGATTGGCCTGTCGACTCGAAACATCCCCAACTCCGGCGCTCACACTCTGAGTCTCTCCTCTGCTGCTCTGAGGTAATGTCACATGAGTATCTTTTCCCCTCCATTCAACAAAATTCCTCTTTATTTCTAATTTCAGAATCTCAGACAGTTTTCCTTTACTTTTTTTTAATTGTAACCTATGTATATATACTTATGCCTACGCAATACTAAACTAACGTTAAAACTCTAAGCTTAAGTAATTCTAAAAATTTCCTAATAACTATAATACCTATCTAATAAATCTAATATCTCTATAACTATGTATTAAACTATTATGGCAAAATTACATACAAAATTAACTACTATGCATAGCGATTTTGATTTTATTCGGACCGATTATTTCAAAATTTTCTACATTGTGGCTTCTTTTTATTTAAGACCAAACAACAGCTGTTCCCCTGTAAAACAAAAACAATCAACGCGTCCGTAAGCCTTTCCGTTTTCAAGCAACTTAGAACCAATAATTTTAAAAATTTCAATTTTAACGAAAAAACTCTTTCTTTCAATTTTAATTTTATAATTTTGATTTTCTTCATTCATATTTTGCGGGGGTGTTTTGGACAGCACTGAACGGTGGTGTTTTTTGTCCTCCCTGAGGATGTGATATTGCGGCAATTTGCTCAAATTTAACTCCTCTGAGGGTGGTAGCTAATTAAAAAAACAAAAATACACACTTCTGTTACATTTGTTGTTGCCCTCAGAACTGGAAATTTTGTCGCGATTGATCGGGCTTTCTCAAGAGCTATCCCGATCAAGACTTACGTTTCTTTCCACCTCTGACCGCAGCAACCAATGTAAACTAAAACAGGACATTAATCACTCTCACTATCAGGTTCAACTTCTCGTCGTAGTTCAATGGGTAAGTTTTTAACCTTCCATTCAAGGACATACGAGAAGTTTCACCTGACATCGGATGCAATTAAACACACATTAGTATTTTTTCTAGTTGTTGCCACGGTCAACCTCGAAACTCCTTATCGCATTTGGTCTGGTATGCTAATAAGCTTTCCTGAACAAGACTTATAAGTTATTTCGTTGATGTCAATGGCAACCTTTAAAAATTTACTTGACAACGGACAACTGACAAAGACAAAAATCGAGCTCTTACGTCTGGGCGCCATTTGTATTTGTCTCGCGAATCGCTTATGTGTCCTAGGCAAGTTTTTAAATAGCACTATCTTCGTGCTGGGCGTCCGCATGTACTGCCCAAGATGCTACATCAGCACTGTCCTATTCTCGTCATAGGCATTTATTTACTTAACGGATTTCCTTTAAAAGTTGCCAAGCACTTATGAGTAGATGAAAACACTAATCTATTTCTACCGACTGCACAACCTCTCGTGTGCGAGTGGATACATTGTACGTATGAAAGCAGTTTGATGTGTTCTATTGATACTGGCTAGCAAAATACTCGCCAGTACTTCGCCACACCCAGAGGAAAACTCCTTGTGTTGGCATAGTGAAAATTCACAAACACATTGTTGCAGAGATGATGCACAATCATTCAATTCATGCATCAAACTCGCATCCTTTTTGCGTGCCGTGTTCATTATTGCAAACTTGCATCAAGTAATCCTCAAATTTAAAAAAAAAAAACAATAAATCTTGATGTGTTGTTGCTGATGTAATGGTATCAGCATCAGGATTGCAAAAAAAGGAGCAGTGATGAGGAAACGTTTGATGATTCTGAATTAACACTAAGGTTTTAGATCTTTGGACTATAGACCTAGTAAATGCAAGGCTGCCGTAACAAAAGTTAATTCAAGCATAATGCCTAAGTCCTCAATTTTGTCTACACGTAAGAGTGAGTTAGACTCAATCATATAATCAAAGCTTATCTGAGTGTTAGACTTAAAAAAGATATAGCGCTACACTTTTTTGAGTTAAATTAAGAAATTTAAATTGCATCATTCAGAGATTTGATTAAATCAGTTTTATAATATAACAATCTTCTACACTGTTAATTTCTAAAAATAGTTTAAGATCATCAGCATAAAGAAGGCACTGTGAATATTTTATTACAATAAAAAAACAGAATTAATTCAGTTCAGTTTTGTTCTTCATTGTCTTCGCATGCATAGTCTTATCGCTTAACAATGAGTGTAAAGTGCCAAAAGTGTCTTATTGATTTGACTGTAGACGATACTGTGTCTTGTGGCATCTGCCAGGCCAATTACCACTTTAAGTGTACTTTGTTGAATGACAACGAACTCAATTTGCTAACTTTAAGTGATAACATAGTCTATAATTGTGAAAAGTGTAAGAACTTTGCCTTGATCGATTGCATCAATAAAATAGATAAACATCTCACTCTTCTCCAAGATTCAATAAGTGAACTTAAACAATTCGAACTGTTGAACTCTGACAAAAAGAAAATGAATAATTTGCAAAATAAACTAAACTTTAAGTGAGTAGAGGTGTGAGAGACAAAACAAAAAGTCAAAGAATTCAAAAGCCCATTGAACCAAAGTTAATTTCACAGAAAGGCAAACAAAATTTGCTAAGCGCATCTCCTGCTTTAAATCGCCTGTCTCTGAAACACAGTAATTTGTCTCCTTCCTCCTCTCACTCAAACGAAGTAAAAGTTAATAAAAATGCACAATATACAAATACTCTCTGAAAGCGCATCGGGTGAACTATCGTTATCATTGGCAATGCATTCTCACTCTTCTCGAATCAAATCAGTAGTATAAACTAGAGGGTTCTGGGACACCGGTATCACCGGTATCACCGATATGGATTCTGATCTATGCTATACCGGTATGGGTTCTGATCTATGCTATACCGGTATGGGTTCTGATCTATGATATACCGGTATGGGTTCTGATCTATGTTATACCGGTATGGGTTCTGATCTATGCTATACCGGTATGGGTTCCGATCTATGCTATGCTAAATACCGGTGTTATTTGTTGGGTTCTAGACCATGCTTAGCAAACGTTAGAACGCAAAAACGTAAAATTCACGTTCGCGTTAAAACGCAAAAACGTAAAACTCACGTTCACGTTAAAACGCAAAAACGTAAAATTCGCGTTAAAACGTAAAATTCACGTTCACGTTAAAACGCAAAAACGTAAAATTCACGTTAAAACGTAAAATTCACGTTCACGTTAAAACGTAAAAAACGTAAAATTCACGTTAAAACGTAAAATTCATGTTCACGTTAAAACGCAAAACCGTAAAATTCACGTTCACGTTAAAACGCAAAACGTAAAATTCACGTTCACGTTAAAACGCAAAAACGTAAAATTCACGTTCACGTTAAAACGCAAAAACGTAAAATTCGCATTAAAACGTAAAATTCACGTTCACGTTAAAACGCAAAAACGTAATTTTCACGTTCGGAACGCAAAAATATTGGGATGCGTTTCCAACAGTTTGATTCTAATTGGGAATAATTATCAGTGGTTGGATTTCTAGCACCATATGTATTTTTTTCATTTCAACATTAGTTGTGGGATGGATTTTCAGTGATAAATTGGTTGTGGGATATACTTTCATAGTTGGATTTTTTGAATAGCACAACATTAGCACCTGCACGGCATGCAATATAAAATTGATGTGTGCATTGGATAAACATATTCTTAATAGGATGTTCATATGCTTAAGATCAAATAAGAACTAGCATTCCAAAATACTTACCTCTGTTGGTTGTGATAGTTAGAATTATATACAATGCAAGAGAATTTCAGAAGAGTTTGATTAAAAGACACATTTGTTTTTTTTTTTTTTTTTACGATATTTACTTATATTTAATTTTAGATTTGGGGAAAGAGCTGATATAACTGCCCATTTGAAACAGAATTTATCATTATTTTGCACATTAACACAGGCTTTTTTCAATTCAATACTCCTCGGTAGTTTTAAGTAACTTGAACCCCTTAAGGGCTTATATTCGCAAATATTGACTTCAATATGTTTTATACAAAATAGCGTCCATCCAGAATCTCTATCCTCAAACTCTACACTTTTAGTCTCAATGATCTTACTCATATTTTCAAGTATATCTTCCAAGTTATCATTTTGAAGAGCTATCTGCATTGGACATTTGAAAGATTTTATACTTATCTCAGTTTTTTCTGATTCTTCATGCACTGTTATATATTTTATAAACTCTGCAAACAGCTCAATGCTGAACTTTACACTTCCTTTTGTTTCAAGCGATTTTCAAATTAGTTGTATAATATCAGTCGTACAACTTTTCAAAAATGTATTAATGTCTATAACCCCCTCATCGGTATTTTCTAATGAGTACGTTTCCACTTTACCTTCAAAACAATGCCTTATTCTGTTAAACCGTGTATTAATAACTGGAACTCTACTTTTTCTCTTATGATCATTGGTTCTCCTGTGATGTGACCATTCAGAAGTACTCACGTCTATTTCACAAGTAACGCATCTACGTTTTTTCGGTGCGTTTGACGAAGATGGAGGGTCATCATTATCAAGAAGTTTTCTTTTATTATTAGACTTTTCAATTTCATTATTAATTGCCAGATTATCGGAGGGGTTGTTCATATGCTTCTTACGGAAGTGTTCCTTCATTGAATCCGTTCGCGTATACGTTTTTTCACATTGAGGACATTTTATCTTATCACCATGTACAGCTTTTATATGCCTGTTAAGAGTGCACTTTTGTATAAATTTGCTACTGCATACGTTACAAACAAAATTCGCCATTGTATTATATTAACTTTACAGTTTATACCGATTGCAAAACACACACTTTTTGGATAACTTTTCTTAGATGTGAATATTCTACAAATATCTTTAATAAAATTGAAAAACTGATATGGGGAGCAATGTTCTCTACTCACGATATGGAATTAATTAGTTAGCATAACACTTCTACTTTTATATTTCGATAGAAATACGAATTCAATCAAGTCACCCGCATACTATCTATAAAACAAAGTCTTACCGAGAGATTTTTTTTTTGCATAGTTCTGCGATTGAGATACTCTATAAAATAAAAACAAGGGGTTGAACTCTGAGGGAGGAGTCATTTCATAAGTAGCACCTTACCACACACCTTACGTGTTTCAATATGAAAATTGTAAAAATGTTTGCATGGGAAAGGTGAAAGGATCATTCTCACCCTATGAAAATTGGAAAAAAATGTTTGTGTGGAGGAGATTAACTATCATCGATCTCACCCTCAAATAACCCTATCATTCAAACCAATGGTGTGTATGTGTGTGTGTGTGTGTGTGTGTGTGTGTGTGTGTGTGTAAGAAGATTAGGTGGGGGTACTTCTATAAATAAGGAATGATTTGGTGATAATCAGAATAGTCGATTTCAAGAAGCTACACAGTCCACGCAAAGCTGTCCATGGAAAGCATATTACTAATTGGAGGAGGCTCTTATGCTTTAGAGAAAACATATCAACGTGGATCAACGTTTGAGCTTAAATTTTTAAAAATATAAATAATTTTATGTTAATATAATTTATAAGCATATATAAGAAAAAGAAGCAAAATTAAAATTTTTAAAAATCAAATTTATTTCTTTTATTAATTTTACAGAATTTTGTTTTTATCGATCCAAGAGTTATGTTCTGGTGGGAATCCCAACCATTTTACAAAAACTTTATTTCCTCTCGTTTGTAGAACTTTTTCAACTAGATATACATCACCACAATCAGTTTTCAGCAGTTCTAGTTCATAAAAGCCTCCTTGAATAGGTTTTCCTTGAAAGTCTTCGAGAAGATATGTTATAGGTTTTGTTGCTTGGACTTTTCTTATTTTAGAAACCTCAGTAGTCCAGTTGGGTGTATAACCTTTTTCGAATACATGTTTATACTTGCTAATTCTTACGTTATCACCAACTTTGAATTTTCTTTTACTAAACACTTCTTTCTTATTTTTGAAAAGTGCTAACATTGACTTTGAATTTTTCTTGTTTACATCTGCAGGTTTACATTTAATGGTTCGGTGGTAAGAATGATTATAATCATAAAGCAATTTCTTATAAATATTTATCCACTTATAGCTTCCATTGAAACTAAATTCTTTCCACATTTTTTCCTTAAAGGTTCTATTAAATCTTTCAATAATTGAAGCCCTCTCACCAGAGGGTAAGAGTTTAAATCCCAATCCTGGAGGACCCACAATACCTCTGGTTTTTGGAGTAGGTTTGAAGTTCCTACCGAACTTGTCGACGTTCATTGTTCAAATGTTAAGTTTTCTTTTTAGTATGATACTAATATATAATATTTGATTCCTTTAATTCTTCAATTATGGAAGTGGTTTCATTTTGATGGTTATCGTTACCAGCATTTTTAGATGCTATCAAAAGTCGTAGTCTATCCACAAGTTCATTTGGATCATTCCAGTATACAGTATTCAATATCTTTGTTTGTGTATTTCATTCCAGTAATACTAGAATAGGATGTTCCTACTTTTGCATTATCATTTTTAAGTTCAGCGACAATAGCCTTTATTATTTGCGTGTATTTCACACCTCTGTTACTCTTAATTCGAGAAGAACTATCATGATTCATTCTGTATGCATTAGTTTTTTGGAGGATTTTCGAATATTGTTCTAAGTCATCCTTAGTATATTTTTGCTTACAAGGATTTTTCTTTAACACCAATTCAATGAGACCCGGAGTTCGAGTAAAAATTTCATCATCAATGATAATATTCTTATCACTCATTTTAAGGCTACACTTTCCTATTTTTACAGATTGAGTGTTTGCATCAAAATATGGTCCATAGGCCGTATCACGATTCGACTCTGACAATAGTTTTTGTTGATTGAAAGACGATGATTTATTAGGACTATCAAAATTTTTTGGTGTACTGAATAAAAAAGTATTATCTGGACTATTCAATTCTAATGAAGGTGATTCTGCTCGCTCATAGTCCTCCTCATCCTTTTCATTAAAAGATTTGAAATGTAGCTTACGACGTTTCGGTGTTTTAATATTATCCTCTTGTTGGGATTCTTCTTTTTTAATATTTTCAACCAATTTTTTCAACGGCTCAACGATGGGTTTGAAAGTGTTTTCCAACTCAGTTTCTCGCATCATTTTACCAGTTTTTAGTTGAAAATATTTATTTTTTAGCACATTTCGCGTTTTTATTAGATCATTTAACACACTTTCATCCATTTTCTATAGTACAAAATATGAGACAGTATTTAAATATTTATTTTATTATGATTATATGATGGACTAGTACCTCCAAACAGTGGTGCTGATGTAATGTGTTGCTTTCAAATGATAAATGTATATTTATAGTATTGCAATTTTGTGAAAACTGTTTTTATATCGACCTTTTTCAATGGTGCTTTCCTTGTCTATAACCAGAAAACCGAAATTATCAGCCCAACACTGAGAACATAATTCTTTAAACTGATTAAATGTCATATCAGAGTTTATATGATCTTTGTAAACATGCATCAAATTCAATTCATCTTGTTTGAAAAGAATAATAAAATTAGCATTGTCTCTAATTAAATGTTTTGGTATATGGGTATAGGACTGACATAAGTAAAAACTATCAACTCCATTATGACGACCCATGCAAAAATAATCTCTTATATTATTTTGTTTCTGGCATGCAACATCATCGAATATAAATATTGAATTATTTTTCGCGTCTGATGGGGGCATTATCTCGGAATTATTTGAGAATTCATTGTATTCCATTCCTTTCACGGATGTAATCAGCTTTTTGAGATATATATATTTTGGTTGATGTAAGGATTTAGAATAAATATAAATATTTTCAAACTTTTATCCATTCGGGTCGAGAAGAATACTAAGCATAACATTTGTTTTTCCACAGTTTGATGGTCCAACGATAATTCCTCGAATACTCTTTGGGAATAATGAACCATGTTTTTTTTTTTATTTTGACTTTGGAATCAAAGTTTTTTACTTTAATAACTTCTGACTGCTTTACGAAGCGCATAATGCCGACTGATAGCTTTTACAATAAAACATAGCATTTTTATATGATTATATTCATATGTGTTTCAACCTCCAAGTAGGAAGGTACAAAAATTATAATATGATTGAGCACAACGTTCGAAGTCATACTCATAATAAAAGAAAATCAATTGAAGGAAAGGGGCTTTTGAATACGGTTATAGACAAATTACCATTTGAGCTACATCTTCCTGCATATAATTATTGTGGCCCCGGAACTAAATTGGAAAAACGATTACGTAGAGGAGATAAGGGGGTTAATAAACTGGATGAGACTTGTCGTTTGCATGATATTGCATATTCTAAGAGTAGCTCTGTCTCAGATCGACACGTTGCTGATAAAATTCTAACTGAGCAAGCGTGGAAACGATTTAAAGCAAACGACTCTTCAACGTCTGAAAAGTTAAGCGGCCTTTTGGTCACCAACATGATGAAGGCGAAAACAAAGTTCGGTATGGGTAATAAAGAGAATAAAAAAAAAACTATCCGAGCTAGTAAACAAAAGAAGCAGCCTTGTAAGAAAATATTTTTAAAAAGGCCATAACTGAAGCAAGAAATGCTATTAAAAGCAATACCAATTGTTGTGGTACAACATCTATAGCAAATATTGCTCTGACAGCTGCAAAAAATGTTTTTAAAAATAAAAAAAAAAAAACAAAATATACAAACTCCAAGAATAATCCCACTTCCAAAGAGAGGTGGTTTTCTTCCATTTCTAGCTCCTATTCTAGCTGGTTTATCAGCTGTTGGATCTTTAACAGGTGGAGTTGCCGGAGTTGCAAAAGCACTCAATGACGTTCATGTTGCTAAAAGAGCTTTTGAAGAAAACAAACGACATAATAAGGCTATGGAGGCAGTCGCTATTCAAGGGAAGGGGTTATACTTGAAACCATATAAAAATGGTCTTGGTTTATTTCTAAACACACCTAATACAAAAAACTGATTGATTTGCTGCCTAAGAGACCCTTAAATAATCATGATATTCTACGGTTTGGAAAGAAACATCTCAAGCACTTTAGAGGAGTTTTTATGCGAGACTCATTACCAAAAACCTCTACGGATCAAGAGTGTGGCGTTATAAATTTGGATAGTGAAGCTGGTATGGGTACTCATGTGGTAGCATATATTAGAAATAAAAAATATAATATTATAAAGTATTTTGATAGTTTTGGTAATTTAAGACCACCAACTGAAGTAATAGACTATCTTGGTAATCAAATAAATTATAATTATATTCGAGAACAAGATTTTGATACATTTATATGTGGACATTTATGCTTAAGATTTTTATTAGACCAATGTTGAAATGTTTTCAAAAGTTTAAATAAAAAATGAATAAAACCATGTGAACACATCAAAACTGTCTCATTTTTCTTTTAACCAGGATGTCGCTAACATTAACATTAAGTGGGAATGAATCAAGTCTCAATGCAGAATATTTTCCACCAATTGTACTGAAATCTAATTATGTTTGCGGGCTTATAGATTTTCAAACATATAACTCTATACCAAATGTAGATGAGTTTAATAATTTGATACATGTGGGCGATAATGTTATCTCGCTTCCTATTGGTTCATATGAAATAGAAGATATAAATAATTTAATACAAACAAAATTTAATGATATTAACAAAAAAAAATTTTTTTAAAAAGTGAATTTAAAATCAAGGCCAATATAAACACTCTAAAATGTGAAATTTTCAGCTCGGAAGATATTGACTTCTCTAAACCGAATTCAATTGGATCTCTTTTACGATTTAGTAAGAAGCTGCTGAAGGCAAATAGGCAATATGAATCAGATCTCTTCGTCGATATAAATAGAGTTAATGCCATACGCATTGAATGTAATATTATAGATGGAACGTATATTAACAATCAACCTGCGCATATTTTACATGAATTTGCTGTTAAAGTAAGTCCAGGCTATAAAATCATAGAAGTTCCGAAAAATGTCATTTATTTACCCGTGAACGTCAGACGAATAACATCGTTGTGTTTAAAGTTCATAGATCAAGACGAAAAAGTTATAAATTTTAGTGGATAGACATTAATGGCTCGATTACATTTACAACCGCAGCCATGATTGTATATGAAAATATAATTACCACAATCCCATATAAAAACACCGCCGAAAATAATTCATTACTCAATCAAGCTTCGAACTTAGCCACGGTAACACATAATCTTACAAAACATAGTCAGGATTTTTTACTCTCATTGGGGTATATCATAAAATATTGAAAATCAAAAACAAAATATAGCAATATGTTGAACATTTTCCAAGAGCCCGAAATCTATGAAAGTGTTTCTAAATATGAATATCATACTTACTCACCATATCAAAACAATTTTGAAAAAAATGACATCGTTCAGATTTGCATACAACACCAAAATCTTAATGTTCTTCCTTCGGAAAGTTTTCTATATGTTGAAGGGTCACTATCGAGGACAGATGGAAAAGAAATAGTCAGCACATGAAAATGTATACGGATTTTCAAAGAACTTACTACAATAAAACCAACACTGAACCTTTGCTTTCTTGGGATCTATTTAAATCCCGTGCTCCAATTTTGTTATAGACTGCAGACATCAAAATGAGACTTTGAAAACAGGACCTATCGATATACGCTTGGAGATGAGAACATCAAAAAACATTCCTGCAAATACTTCAGCTTACTGCCTCATGCTTCATGATCGGATTATTGAATACAATCCACTTGACCAAGTTGTTAACAGAATTGTCTAAGGATTATTATTATTTTTTTTCAATGTAAACCTAAAAATTAAACCAGAAAATATATAAAAAAAAAAAAAAAAAAAAACGTGTTATTATTCGAGATTTGCTCATTCCATTTAATTTACATCACCACTTCAAAATAATATAGGAATATCATAACATTTGTATGTTTATTCAATTGCTATTAAGTATAGGAAAGTAGTCATATACAGGATATGATTCTAAATGTCGTATTACACATTGCAAAAGGTTTCTTTGGGGTGAAAGTAACTAATGAAAAGAAGTATTGGGGTAATAATGCATGCTTATATCATATTGATTGCTAATAGTAGAACAATAGAGTTTTTCACATTCATTCATCATAAATTTGTATTGTTGACACTTGGGATATCATCGGTGTAAATAAGGAAGCAGTTGGATAAATTTATGTATTTGCGATCATCATGAATGTATTTTTTAATTGTCGGCATCCATCCCTATAGATAAAATAATGTGTTGACCTTATTGACATACATTTGTATTCCGCAATAAAAATAACCCTTGGACCATTTTTCAGGATTTTAATGGTAAGGGACAGGGTTTAGTAATATGATTGACATGATGCTAGCAAAGCAATAGATAAAGGAGGTATAGTGCTATTAGACAAATGAATGATATGATGGTTGTGGGGTATTAGGCTTTTGTTACACTAATTTTCACCTCAATCCAGGAAAAATCCTAAAGCAATAGATATAGATGATCAAGTCCTATTAGTCAGATGAGTGACATGATGGTAACGATGTATCAGGGTCTTGATATATCAATGCACGTAATGTAATCGTAAATTTTAATTGCCGGCACTCATCCTTATAGAAATATAGTGCTAACCCTATTTAAATATTTTTAAGATATTTTTATTTCCGTTGACTTTAAACATCCTCAAAATTTATTCCATTCAAAAATTCTAAAGCATCAGATAGAGGGGTCAAGTTCTATTAGTCCGATGATTGACATGATGCTATCGATGCATGAGGGTTTTGATATACCAATGCAAATATCATAATCGTAAATTTTAATTGTTGACATCCATCCTTACAGAAATATAGTGTTGATCCTATTTGATTTTTATTTCTGATGACTTTTAGCATCCTTTAAATTTATTGAAAGTGTGCTACGAAAATCAGAGGGTCTCTGAAAATGTGTAGATTGTAATGGTCTGCATACAAATACTTATGTTTGTATGTGTATTTTTTTTTTGTTCACTCTTTTTTTTGTATAAATACTTTGAGCATTATCATCATAATCATCAGTTTAAAGTAAACAATAAACATATAAGCAAGCAAGATGACTCACCAGGACGTTAAAATCAGACAAGAGATGGAAGAGTGGCTATCGAAATATGGCTGCCAATGCTGGGAATTCCAGCAGCTTCAGGATGCCTCTTGGGAGGAGGTTGGTAGTGTGGATACTACCAACATTCACAGCCTTGTGACAGTGGCCCACCTGCTGCATTCATTGCACATAAAAGCATCGAAAGGGGGGTTTGATGTAAGCCCCCTACCAGCAATAATACCTTTTTTGCTAAATATAAAACTTATCTAATTGAAAAATAAAAAAAAAAAATTAAAAAATTATCATGTCTTTTACCTTTTTTTGCTAAACATAAAACTGATCTAATTAAAAAATAAAAAAAATTTTTTTTTAAATTATCATGTCTTTTTACTTAACTATCTCTCTTCGCTCATATGGACTACCTTTCTGAAAAACTTAACTCTTAAACATCATGTTCGGTTCATGATTTTGTTCAGTTTCCTATGGTGATTTTTGCGTTCCGAACGTGAATTTTACGTTTTTGCGTTTTAACGTGAACGTAAATTTTACGTTTTTTACGTTTTAACGTGAACGTGAATTTTACGTTTTAACGTGAATTTTACGTTTTTGCGTTTTAACGTGAACGTGAATTTTACGTTTTAACGTGAATTTTTACGTTTTTGCGTTTTAACGTGAACGTGAATTTTCATTTAACGCGAATTTTACGTTTTTGCGATTTAACGTGAACGTGAATTTTACGTTTTTGCGTTTTAACGTGAATTTTACGTTTTTGCGTTTTAACGTGAACGTGAATTTTATGTTTTAACGCGAATTTTACGTTTTTGCGTTTTAACGTGAACGTGAATTTTACGTTTTTGCGTTTTAACGTGAACGTGAATTTTACGTTTTAACGCAAATTTTACGTTTTTGCGTTTTAACGTGAACGTGAATTTTACGTTTTTGCGTTTTAACGTGAACGTGAATTTTACGTTTTAACGTGAATTTTACGTTTTAACGTGAATTTTACGTTTTAACGTGAACGTGAATTTTACGTTTTAACGTGAATTTTACGTTTTTGCGTTTTAACGTGAACGTTAATTTTACGTTTTAACGCGAATTTTACGTTTTTGCGTTTTAACGTGAACGTGAATTTATTTTTTTGCGTTTTAACGTGAATTTTACGTTTTTTACGTTTTAACGTGAACGTGAATTTTACGTTTTAACGTTTTAACGTGAACGTGAATTTTACGTTTTAACGCGAATTTTACGTTTTTGCGTTTTAACGTGAACGTGAATTTTACGTTTTTGCGTTTTAACGTGAACGTGAATTTTACGTTTTTGCGTTTTAACGTGAACGTGAATTTTACGTTTTAACGTGAATTTTACGTTTTTTACGTTTTAACGTGAACGTGAATTTTACGTTTTAACGTGAATTTTACGTTTTTGCGTTTTAACGTGAACGTGAATTTTACGTTTTAACGCGAATTTTACGTTTTTGCGTTTTAACGTGAAGGTGAATTTTACGTTTTTGCGTTTTAACGTGAACGTGAATTTTACGTTTTAACGCGAATTTTACGTTTTTGCGTTTTAACGTGAACGTGAATTTTACGTTTTTGCGTTCTAACGTTTGCTAAGCATGGTCTAGAACCCAAAAAATAACACCGGTATTTAGCATAGCATAGATCGGAACCCATACCGGTATAGCATAGATCAGAACCCATACCGGTATAGCATAAATCAGAGCCCATACCGGTATAGCATAGATCAGAACCCATACTGGTGATACCGGTGATACCGGTGTCCCAGAACCCTCTAGTTTATACTACTCAAATCGATACAGACACAGAGTGCAGTAAATGATGTGATCAACTGCAACGATGAGGAAGGTCTTGGCGCTGCGGCTGTGGCCGCTCTCACACCTGATGTGGTTGTTTCCTTTAACTCATCTCTTCCAATAGATGATGCTCACAAGAAAAACAATAACTTTTCTCTCGCCGTTCTTCCCACCACAATAACTACGGGAACTGTTGATGGCGCTTGTAATGTGATCCCCCTCACAGCTGATGATGTCATCGTAAGTTGTGCTGTTGATGAGAATTCAAACACTGCTGCTTCTGCTGAAGATGAAATTCTTACCAGCAACAACAGAGCTCTTATTCTACCTCTATCAGTGGAAGAAATAGACGATGTAAACAAAAATGCTGCCGCTTATGTGGAAGAAATGCACAATAACGAAAAAAAAAATGTGTATCCCTCAGAAAAAATCGGCAAAAATCAAAACAATATGGGACTTAGAGCGTATAATCAACAAATAAAATGGTTTCATTTATCTAGTTTTGAATGTACTCGTAGCACAACACCAGACTCAATAACTGCCTATATGGCCGCAAATACAAATTCAAATCCCTCGTCTTTCCAATGCTACAAATTGTTTTATAAATTTTAAAATTGGCTGCCCACTAAATCTAGTTAACACTATTTTTAGTTCTGATTTTTGGCCTGATGGAGTTAAAATTCGTGCATTTGACCTCAATCCAAGAAATGATTTATAACGAGTGATTTTTTAAGATGTTTAGAACTTTAAAAAAAAAAAACACAAAAAATTCGAAAAAATGAATGAAATATTTATTTGAATCGATAGTTTGAACCTTGCAATTTAATGTTTAAAGATAATTTCATGCAAATGTTGACCGCGGCTGCGTCTCAGGTAGCCCTTCCGCTGAGTCCAATTTTGGCATACTCTTTCACACATATCGGCCGGTATCTCACGAATGAATGCATGGATGTTGGCTTCCAGTGCGTCAATCGAAGAGGGCTTGTCCCTATAGACATTAGCCTTGACATACTCCCACAAAAAATAATCTAATGGTGTCAAATCGCACGATCTAGGCGGCCAATTGACCGGCCCGAAACGTGAAATTAACTGTTCACCAAACTCGCCTCGCAATTGCGCCATTGTTTCGCGTGCTGTGTGGCATGTGGCACCGTCTTGTTGAAACCACATATCATGCAAGTCAAGAACTTCCATTTCGGGCAAAAAAAAGTTTGTTATCATCGCTCGGTAGCGTTTACCATTGACAGTAACGCTGCGATTCGCATCATCTTTGAAGAAATATGGCCCAATAATGCCGCCGGCCCATAAACCGCACCAAACAGTGACTTTTTCAGGATGCATTGGTAGCTGTTGCAATGCTTCTGGCTGATCTTCACTCCAAATGCGGCAATTATGCTTATTTACGTACCCATTCAACCAAAAATGAGCCTCATCGCTGAACACAATTTTTCGATAAAAAAGCGGATCCTCGGCCAGCTTTCAAAGAGCCCATTCACCAAAAATTCGGCGTTGTGGTAGGTCGGCTGGCTTTAGTTCTTGCACCAGCTGTATCTTAAAAGGCTTTACGCCCAAATCCTTCCGCAAAATTTTCCACGTAGTGCTGTAACAAAGGCCTAACTGCTGGGAACGGCGCCGAATCGACATTTCGCGGTCTTCTGTCACACTAGCTGATACGGCCGCAATATTTTCTTCACTACGCACAGTACGTAAACGTGTTGGTGGTTTAATGTCCAACAAAGTAAATTTGGTGCGAAATTTGGTCACAATCTTCCGAATAGACTGCTCAGAAGGTCGAGAATGCCGACCATAAAATGGAAGCAGCGCGCGATGAACATTTCGAACCAAGCACGAATTTTGATAGTAAAATTCAATAATTTGCAAGCGTTCTTCATTTGTAAGATGATTCATGGTTAAATTGCAAACCAAACTGAAGCTGTTTGACAGTGACACAAGGTACTAAACACACGTCAGCTGTCAAAACCAGTGTTGCCAAAACCAAACCAGCTAAAAAATCACCCGTTAGCTTATTTCAAATAATTATGCTAATGAAGGTGATGATGATGTTATTGTTGTTGTTAATGCTGATGAAGCTGTTGATGATGTTGCTGTTGTTGAAGATGATGATGATATTGTTGCTGTTTTTGCTCCTGCCACCGCTGACGTCGGCCATATACCTGTAATTTCTCGTGCTGTTTCTGCTGTTGATGAAATTGCTGTTTTCGATTTTGTTCCTGCTACTGGCGTTTCGCACTCAACTACCGACGAAATTATAGATAATGCTGTTCCTGAATATCCTGTTTCTTTTTTTCCGGCTGTAAGACCTGCAAATGTTTCAAATTCTAACAATCTATGTATTTACTACCAAAATGTGGGTGGAATTTGATCTAAATTGAGTCAACTGTATGTATACTTTGCATCTCAAGATTATCATATAATTGTACTTACTGAAACTTGGTTAAGCAAGAATCATCTTACTTCTGAATTATTTTATTGTAATTAATTTGTAGTATTTCGCAAAGATAGATGTTCATTTACAACTGGTTTTGACATAGGAGGAGGTGTTATTATTGCAGTTAGAAATAATTTTGTTTGTAGTCAAGTTGAACTAATTTCGATTTCGATGTTGATCAGTTGATAGTAAAAATTAATTTAAATAGAAACTTAAACTTATTTGTGTGCGTAAGTTATATTCGACCAGGAAGTTCATTAGAGTTATATAATTTGCATATGTTTAACTGTCAATCAGTCCTTAATAACTTAAGTCCAAATGATCATGTTATTGTTTTAGGAGATTTCAATCTTGGTAATATAAGCTGGGACCCAGATGTGGATGATAAATATTAAGTGCCATTCAATGTTCATACTGAAATAGAAATGTCAGTGATAGATTTTTATAGTCAATTTAACTTAATTCAAGTTCAAGTCAAGTAACTTTCATAATAATCTAAATCGTATATTAGACTTAATTTTTGTGGATAAAGAGTTCAAAGCTTATATCGATAAGAATGATTTTCTTGCTATAAAAAACTCAATTCACCATGTAAGCCTTACTGTAGAGTGTAAATTATTAACTTATATAAAAGATACAATTGATGTACCAGAATTTTATTTTGATTATAAACGTGCAAACTTTGTTGCAATCAATAACTTTTTGTCGTCAATTCCTTGGGATAATACCTTGATTAATTTAAGGCTTGATAATGCGTTTGAAAAATTTGCAAAGTATCTACATGAAACTTTTGAGATGTATATTCCTAAAAAAATAGCTAAACCAATTCAAACCCATCCTGGTTTAACAGAAGATTATCTAATCTGAAAAATAACTAGAAAAAACAAAGTGTACAAAGCTTATAAGACAACTATAGATAATCTGCCCCTTAAGCAGAAATACATTCAGTGCCACCATGAATATGACTGTCTCAATAGCTTTCATTTTAATAATTTTATTCTCTCTACTGAGTCAAAAATTAGAAATAATTCGAAACACTTCTGGAAATTTATTAATATTAAAAGAAAGTCTTTAGGGATTCCAAACTGTTTGAAGTACTCCAGTTGTGTATCTAGTGATATGAACGTTATTTGCGATTGATTTGCCGATTATTTTAAATCTGTTTATTTGCCTTCTGCTCCTTGTGAACCCTCTGATTTTTCGCCATCTTATACTATTGATATTGGAAATATAGACTTAACTGTTTCTGATGTTTTTGAAGCTCTGGCTAGTCTTGATGAAAATAAAAGTGCTGGGCCAGATAACATAGCCCCTGTTGCACTAAAAAAACTGCGCCGTTTCTTTGGAATTACCGCTCAGCTTGATATTCAATCAATCTTTAAAAAGTGACCAGTTTTTGGACTGTTGGAAGATCTCTTATATAACTCCAATTTTTAAGTCTGGCTCGAAGCAAAATGTGATCAATTATAGGCCTATCTGCAAATTACCAGTGATCCCAAAAATTTTCGAAATGCTTGTCTGTAAAAAATTAAATTTATTAAATATCTGAATACCAACATGGTTTTGTTTCTGGAAGATTTACTGCTACAAAGCTTTCATTGCTATACGATTCTGTACTTTGCGGGTTCGAAAATGGTTAACAGACTGATATTATCTTTACAGATTTTGCAAAAGCTTTCGATAGAGTTAATCACAGTATATTAATTGTTAAACTTTCAAAACTTGGTTTCCATTCTAATTTCATAAAATGGATTTCTTCCTATTTAAAAAATCGGGTTCCATTTTGTAAAATTGGGAAAGCTTAAATCCAAAAGTATTGATGTAACCTCAGGTGTTCCACAAGGAAATCATATTGGCCCCTTGTTGTTTATCCTTTTTATAAATGACATTCCAGTGAGTTTTAAATATTCGAGGTATCTTATGTACGCCGATGATGTCTAGATTTTCCGGCTCATAAAATCTTCTACAGGCTGTCTGTATCTCCAAGAGGATATTCAAAAACTGGCTGAATGGTGTGAATCCACTGATCTCTATAATACACTGGATAGCGTATCGACATAAGAAAGATGCTTCCATTTGAAGAATTGTTATATTATGAAGCTGACCACTTTTTTGTATAACAATATGACTGTATAACAATTTATACAAAATAATCCACTATGAAGACGTCAAATTTCCGTTCGTTGCTCCCCCCGAAATCTCTTTGCTAACATTTTTGTGTTTGTAATTTTATTTCATTCACAAATGGTTAAATGAGATGGAATTACAAATGTAAAGAGTGTGACAAGGAGGTAAAATCGTAAAAAAACACGGACTATGTAATCGCATTCTCCTCATCACACTTATCAGCTGTTTTGTTCAACTTGTTTGCAAACTGAAATAATGAACGAATTCGATGGTTCCCATATCCCATCTACATATTTACTATTACCTATTTAAACATCTTTCTATTGATATAATTCAAATACAAATTAAAAAATTTACATAATTAATAACTAAATGAAAAAATTTATAAAATAAACTCCCACAAAGTTTTTTCCTTTCATATCATTGGTCTGTTTCTCTTTCTTCAGATTGAAATTTCGGAAACAGGTTTTTTTGTGTTAATGTAGATGTCAAATTATGAAGCCGACCACCTAATTGTCATCTTCAAATGGAAGCAAAAAAACTGTTATACATTATAAGGAAAGAAAAGCTTTCGTTTAATAAGCACATCGATTACATAGTGAGCAAAGCTAATGGGATGCTAGGGTTTATCAGAAGAAACTCTAGGGATTTTTCCGAGCCCTACACCCTCAAATCACTATATATTGCACTTGTTAGATCGGTACTGGAATATTGCAGCATAGTTTGGAACCCCTATTATATCACTCATTCTTCTAGAATAGAAAAAATACAAAAAAGTTTTACTAGGCATGCTTTCTATAAATTAAATTTGAATATGGAAGTAGAGAAACTAATTCTGTTGTTGAGGTTACAGATATTTTTTCTAATATTTCAAGAGATGTTTTTAAAAAAAATGTTATGTTTGCTTTGTTATCGCAATCTGTTTTGTAATTAAGACTTACCTATTGCTGCTATTATTATTTATTACTATTTTTATACATATGCATATATTTTAATTAATTATTATATTAACTTTTTTAAGTAGTCTGTAAGAGTTGTACTCTGTTTGATGAAATAAACCTAAGCCTAATAAACCTAATAAACCTAAATGCAATATCATTAATAAAAATATTAAAAAGAAGGGGACCCAAATGGCTACCCTGAGGTACATCCGAACTACATTTAATCGATCTCGAAAAATAATTATTTATAATAACTTTTTGAGACCTACCAATGAGGTATGATAATATCCAATTCATGAAGAGTGGAATCCAAATAGTTCTTGTTTACGCAATAGAATGGAGTGGTTTACCGAGTCAAAAGCCTTACTAAAATCTGTGTAAATTGCATGAACTTGACTCTTTTTTTCAATGGATTTTATGATATAAGCTGAAAATAGAGTCATGTAAGGTAAGAGATTTTCCACTCATTAAGAAAGTTTCCTTCCGAAAGGGGTTTATTGAATAAACTAAGCAAAGGAAAGCAAAGTGATGTCGAGCAATTCCTTAGAAATAAGGCTGGTATACCGTCGGCAGCGGGGATTCGTTTAGGCTTTGTTTATTGAAGCTCCAGCAGAACTTCGTTACCATTTAACTGTAGTGCACCAATATCTACCTAACTTGGTATATTGGGCATACATGTAAAATTATCGTCAGGTGTGATACAATATGATGGTATTAGTAAGCCCTAAGCTATATTGCGTAGCACGCTTTATATTGCTGTATTAAGCGTAGCTTGCTTCAAACAGTGGCTAGGGAGCCGCAATTAAAATAATTCCACCTTATGATTTTCAAGTTAGGAATTAATTTTATTTACAATTCTTACAGCTATTTATACCTAAATTCTTTTACAAATTATTTGGGCTATCCCCACTTATTATTGTTTATATTCTTTTCTTCTTCTAATATACAAATTATTTGTAACAGTTTTATTACTCATTACTTTGCATTCTGGAGCAATGTAATAAAATACATTCTATGCCACTCATAATGCATCGTCACCAAAACGATGTCCTTGCACTCGATTTTGTTGGTCAAAGGGAACAACAAAATTATGATTCAATACTATGGTTGTACGTATAAGGTATCAATGAAAGTGCATTTTACTATGCGGCTCTGTTCACATTTGGTATTGTTAATGTTTTGATTGTAGCTCTTTAAGAATTAATGTTTTGATTGTGGCCCTCTAAGAATGAATGTTATTACATTACATCCCTCCCCATTAAAACATTGTATTTGCTTACATTTCTTAAATTTAAACAAATATTATGTCTTTTGTTAAGTCCATGATATTTAGATTTAGGGTTGTGCTATTTATTGTTGTGTGGTTATTATTGTAAGATCGTGTTTCTAGCTTTAAATAAATTATTATTATGTAACGTTATGTTATGCCATTGTTAGGAGCCAGGATTCCACGGGGAAGTTCTTCGGTACCCGAGAAGTGGCTACGGCACGCTTGTGGTTTCATGGCTAAGCTCGTCGCCTGAGGTGGTTCTTGCCGCTTCTCAAGGTACCTCCTGCTCGACTAAACATTAAATTCATTCGTGCCTAAGGTGATACTACGTTAAATGTTACACAAATCTAGGGACTCTGACGATATCCAAGGAAAACGTTAAGTTTGGTGCTTCGAATTAAAAAAAAAAGAATATTTAAAGTAAAAAAATAGAAAAATATAAAAAACTAATACTAAGAAAAATACCCTTAACCAAAACCCTTCACCCAGAAAAAAATTATAAAAATAGCGAAAAAAAAATAAAATTGATTATAACAAGATAAAAAAAACTAGACTCCAACCTAATCCTAAGACCTGTATCTAAAGCACCTCCTTTTTGTCACCCTTAGATACCGTCACACAGAATTCCAAACGTTCGTCTAATGTTATTGACGAAGGTCTGGCCAGCCCACCCTAGTATCGCACAGATACTTCCTTCGCTATTTCCATTGCCAAGTGTTCTGGGAAATAGCCCCTTACTTGACCCAACCAGATACGATTTAGTCCGTAGTGAAAAAGTTTGTCTGTCACGTCCTCAAACCGAAATTACATCAGGACGGCTTTACCAAGCCTCCAATCACCTTTAGCTATAAATTTAGAACACCATGATTTTTTCTATAATCTATAATTCACAAATTTATTTATTTAGTTTGTTAAAAAAAAGAAATTACCAAAAAAAATGCAATCGCGTTCTCCAACGCTATCTTATTTTCGTAATTCAAAAAAACTTTAAAAATTGACTGAAAAAAATCCATAAAAATTTGCATGGAGCGAAAGGATTTGACCTAAATGATTTTTTTGAGATCTTTATATCTAAAAGTTTTGTTACTCATGGTTTAATATTCGGGTCCCTCGTCGTTCTGCCGGCAGCACGTTGAAGAACAGGTAGGTGTTACTTCCTTTCACAGTAATGTATTTTATTTCACGTAGTTAGTATAATCCTTAAGATCACTTCACTTTCATTTCATTCAAAGATCAATATAAAAAAACTTAGTAAAAAAAAAAAAAATAATAAAACTGATCGGAGAACTTGATTTTACACTATAGAAAATTTTACGTTAATTTAATCAAAAAAAATAAAAAAAATAAACTAATTTAAGTTCTTATCGATTTTCGATTATTTTAATTTGTTCTTATCTTCTTATTTTCTTCTTCACTCTTTCAACTTTTCTTCACTATCACTTCTCTTCTTCTCCACTCTCCTCCTTCTCTAATATTTTCTCTAGCACTTGTCCTTCTGTGATACCCTTCTCTTCTTCTCGATGCTTTTCTTTTGTTCAGTGAAGCACCCTTCTTCTTATAAAAATCCCTTCCTTTTGTCCCAATTCAGTAGGCGTATATATATATATATATATTCCCATATATATATAGCACTTATTGAAACTTTGGTCTCTGTCTCCAAAAGCCTATTCCTTTGTATTCTCGGACAAAGGAATGGTTTGAACTCCAAAGGATACCCTTGCTGAAGGTCTTTTTGCGTCATCAACCATTTCAGACTTGCGTGATCGGTGATTATAGTAAGCCCTCAACGTAAGCCCTGAACTTCTTTACCGATAGAATGGCCGCATAGCATTCAAGTTCCGTAACGCTATAATTCCTTTGAGCGGAATTAAGTTTCTGGGACATGAATGCTATCGGCCGTTCATTTTTCTCGTCATCCATCTGGAAAATCACACTCCCTACACCTGAGGTTGAAGCGTCGCACTGTATATACAAATATTTTAAAAAGTCTGGATTTGTAAGTATAGGTGCCGTAACTAAACTTGGTTTGAGTAGTTGAAATGCTGTAATTGCTTCGTCTGTCATTTGCAATCAGTCATCGGAGCTGCTATAGACGCATAATTTGGTATAAAACGCCTATACCAGCCCGTCATGCCTAGGAACCTTCGGAGTTGTTTGGGGGTCTTAGGTACCGGGAAGTCCCCGACCGCCGATACTTTGTCCTTGTCAGTTCGTATGCATCCGTCACCAACTACATATTCGAGATATTTTATTTCTTTAAAGCAAAATTTGCTTTTTTCGACATTAATAGTCAGGCCACCTTGCCTAAGTGCAATAGCTACTTCCTCCAGTACCTTCATATGGGTTTCGAAGTCTGGAGAACAAATCAAGACATCATTGAGATAGACAAAGACATTCTGCCGAAGACGACCAGGAATGACTTTGTCCATTAACTTAGACATTCTCTGAGCGGCATTACACAACCCAAACGGCACAACCGTGAATTGGTATAACGGCCGCCCAGGGACTGTAAAAGCTGTCTTCTCCCTTGACTTGCTCTCCAGAGGAATTTGTCAAAAGGCATCCTTCAAGTCGATACTGGAAATAAGCTTCGTATCCTGCAGCCTACTTATTATACCCTCTATGTGTGGAAGTGGGTACGCAAACTTTTTCGTCCTGGCATTGACCTTCCAAAAGTCTAAACAAAGCCTATTTTTCGCACCCTTTCGCACTAAAACAACTGGAGAACTCCAAGCACTATTACTCTCCTCTATCACCCCCATTTCCAGCATCCTGTCCAACTCGGCATACACAAGCTTTTGTACCGCTGGTGAAATGGGGTAGTGCCTTTGCTTTATGGGAATTTGTTCGTCATCCACTTCAATAATATGCTCCTCAAGGTTGATTTTATCCAACCCGAGAACGGCAAAGGAGGAAAACAATAATTGGTTCCCTCCAGCTGCTGAGCTTGATTAGGAGTGAGATCTCGAAAGGTTGCCTGCTCTTTCGTCTCAGCTGGTACGTTAATCTCACTTACTATATTTGAAGCCACTTTGAATGTGCTCCAAAAATCTACACCCAGATATAGTGGTTATGAAAGACCAGGAACAACATAGATTTCTAACTCGTGAGATTTACCACCCCACAAGACATTCGTTTTAAAGCGACCCTCTATTTTCTGACGATTGCCATCAGCTGTTTTTATATCATTGTTCATTTTTACTACTTTTATTTGTTTCTTATCTATAAACTGTATTGCATCTTTCCCTAAACACGTAACGGACGCTCCACTATCTAATAACCCTAAGATTTCTTCTCCTTCTATTTGCATTTTCATCTGTTATAGTTAATATTGATGCTTCTATTTTATTTTTTCTATATCTAAGTATTGCATGTTTTTTCCCTAAACCTACTTATTTTTAAATAATTTCTACTTTTTATTTCCTTACATTCAATTTCTTCATTAAAAATTCTTCTCCTAGCTTCTTCATATTCTTTCACTCTCTGGTGAAGACTTTTCGGAGGTTTTCTTTCTTCATTGAGGTAAGTATTTTCTATTTCATTTTTTTCTTCAGGTTTTCTCTTTAAAATTTCTATTCTTGCAGGTTTTTCTTCTGATCCTCCGGGAGTACTCTTGTTGTCGGCGGCTGACTCCCGGATGCATTGCCGACTTTCTGGTTTCTCTGACATGCTGCCATCTAAAAGAAACACTTCCCTGCCCACAACAGAAGCACGTTAAGGTATGGAATGTAGAAGGGCAAACGCCCAAAGATTGATTTTTATCTTTCATATAACTTTTATCTTGCTCCTTAGGTCTGTTTGTTTTCTCTCGTTGATTGTATGATTTTCGTTCCTGTCTTTTAGCTTGAATTGCCTCTAGCTCAAAATCTTCTTCTCCTGGTTCACTTATCCTATATCTCCTTTGAACATTTTTGTCTTCTTCTATTTCGTGAACAAACTTTTTCATCTTCGCATCTCTTAATGTCAGGTGCTCTTCAGCCCTCTTACATTCTTCTCGTAATTCCCGAATATTGTTAATAGAACAACCAAATATCAATGTACTTATTCTATCTTTTACATTTTTCCTCACCATTGAAACAAGGTCGCTTTCATTGGGTCCTTGTTTGCATTTGCAACGTCAATCCTCTTATGTCCGCGTAAAATTCATCGAATGTCTCGTGAGGTTGTTGTTTACGATCCATGATTGCCCTTAGGGTTTCATGGTCGCGCTTATTATGCTTAAACTATCTAAGAAGTTCAACTTTTAAATCATAGTAATTTAGTAGATCATCCCCTTGGTTTTCTTCTAAGAACTGCCAATACCATCTCTCAGCAGAGGCAGTAACCAAATGGTGGAAATTGGCGAAGAGCTGCTCGTCAGTCAGTCCACTTTTCTTCTGTAATGTCTCCACCCGAAAAATAAAACTTTTAACCGACATGCTTTTCGATGTGCCATCAAACTTTATTCCCCATTTATAAACATCAACCTTTCTGTTGATATCCCGAAATAAGGATTGGTGACTCGATGGTTGCAATGTCGATTCACTATTTGACGAGTGGTTTGTCCTTCCAACGTTCTGTTTAGTATATGGGGTATCTAGTCTTGAGTCTTGTTTACATGTATTGTCTTTCTGATCTGTCAGGGACTGTTCCATATTATGCAACTTGGAATGCACCTCTTTCATATTATTGTCTAACAGTTTGTACAATTCTGACAAACCTTCAGCAAGAATACTTAGAGTTTTAGTCTGGCTTTCCTTAACAGTCAGGGAAGCAACTGTTTGTATTCTTTTTTATTAGTTCAAGTTCTGTCAATGATACTGTTGTACTTGTTCGAGTTCGTGGTTTCGATGTCTCTTTGAGTATTCTGTTTTCTCGTTCAATTTGTTCTCGTCTCTGTTCTATTTGTAATCGTTCTTGTTCAAGTTCGTGATTTCGTTGTATAAGTTGTTCTCGTTCTCTATTGTGCTGTTCATTATCGTTGTTGTTGTCCTCTTCTTCAGAGTCGCCCGAAGCATCTTCTTGTAGTACTGTTACGTTTCGTGAGTTATTAGTTGGTAGGTTTTTGTCTCTCTCTTCTGTACCATGTAGTTCTATGTCGCGAATTATTTTTGTAATTTCGTGAAACGTTCTGTCTAAGTCCTCGTTTTCTGTCACCGTTGGTAGTACAGTTCGAAGTTGTTGTTCTTCTGTCGGCCCTGCTGCTTCATTTCCAGCCTCTACTACACCACCTTTCTGACGACTGCTTCTTTTCTTAGGCTGACCCTCCTTAGGGACTGCACCCGTCCTACTCTTTCTCCCCTCTGGCATACTCCTACCTCAATATATATATGAAAGTAAAAAAAGCTGCAAAAAAAATAAGAAGGAATTCAAAAGAAAATAAAAAACTAAAATGTATGTATATTAAAAAAACTAAACCCAAACCAACTTCAATGGAATGTTAAAAAAATATATATAAAAAAAAATTGAAGAACAAAAAGAGAAAAAGCCAAAATTCAGTTTTTTAAAAAGTAATAGAATATTAAGATTAAAAAAAAATATGTGTATTAATAAAAACAACAAAAAAAAATAAATGTTTAATGTATAAAACAATAAGTTATATAAACTACAAATTGTATGTGTGTTTAATAGGTAACCGCTATGGTGTGTGAAGACTGGCAAAGTTTCCTTTCCGTCCGTAATTTGGTAGTCTATTGTGTTGCGTTTTATTTTCTGTCTTGTAACTGGTGCGTTTGAAATTCAGCGGCTGCTTTGATTTTTCTTTCTCCCACAACCACTACATTTTTCCTGGCATGTAGCCTAGTCAATGGTTAGCTGTAGGTTCAAGATAAACCTCCACAGGATCAAAGTTTTCAGACCCAAATCTCTACCTCACAAAAAATCTGGTTGTACCTGATTCTATGGATAGCAAAGATTCAAAATCTTACGACCCTATTCCACTTTTGGTGCTGTCACACATCTCCAACTACCTCACAAAAATCTCTGGCTCTTGGCCTGAAGATTTTGACAGCTGTTTTCGACCTGTGACAAAACAAAAAGTTCGTAGTACCCAGATTTGTGTATAAAAACAAAACTGATTAAGGTGTTACAAAAAAAAACTCAAGACAAGTCCAAGGGTAAAAAAATCATTCCCCCAGAGTTGCCTTGAATTGCTTAAAAAAAAAAAACTTTAGGTCACGTTGGGTGCCATTTAACAGAATAGTACTGTTTGCCCCGTTTTGTGATATAATTTTATATGGTCCTCTAAAGGGTTTGTCAAATTTTCTTTTGCTTTGATTTTTTAAATATAAATAATCACCTACGATAAAATTTGATCTATTAAAATTTTTTTTTAAATTCTGTTTTTTATATTTATCATTAATTAAGTTGTTTTTTGCTTGTTCATGAGCATGTTTTAATTTACATTTAAGTTCATTCAAGTAATTATCAATATTATAAACTGTATCTTTGTTTTCTATTACTTCACATTGAAGTTTACATAGCTTTGCAAAAACTAGTTCAAATGGTGAATATAAAGTGCTACTGTGTGGTGTTGAGTTATAACAATAAGTATAATATGGTAACCATTCTTCCCCGTTATTTTTATCCCCTACTTTCATAACATATTCATTAAATACCCTATGATTTCTATCTGTTGATCCCATTGTTTCATGGTGAAAAGGTGTGGAAACTATCTTTCCTATCTTTAAAAGTGTACAAATATTCTTTAGCAATTCATTAGTAAATTCTGTTTCTTTATCTATTTTTAGTCTCTTAAAGCATCCATATTTAAGAATACATTTTTCGACTATTGCTTTTGCTACAGTATTCACTTTAGTTTCTATCGGGAATGCTTCTACAAATTTCTTTAAATCACATTTTACCGTTAATATGTATCTATAACCCTTTGATGGTCTAAGTGGTCCTACAGTATCAATTGTTATTGTTTCAAATGACGTACTGGGTGTATCTGTAATTACAATATTTTCTTTTGTGTATCTAGTTATCTTTGTTTCATTGCATGTTTTGCAGTTGTAACAAATTTCTTAACATTCATATTCTTCCAAACATATCTTTGTTTTAACTTATTGACGCATCTCCTGATACCGCAATGTCCTACTATTTTGGAATTATGATATTCTTCTATAGAGTTGAAATAATCATTACTTATGAAAACTAAGTCTAACATTTTATTTAATGAGTTAGGAATTCTATTAATTTGACTAAGATTAAGTGAATAAAGGGAAAAATAAAATAAAATTCAAAATCTTTTGTCATATTAGAAGCTATTAACATATTATCATTAACCGACCAATTCCATATAATATTTGACAAATTTAAATCACCAAAGCAACATACAGAATCAAATTCAGAGCAAGTATTATTTACAAATTCAATATTCATAAAATGTTGTTCATATATATACTTCAAAAGTAATTCTAGGTGAAATATAACTGAGAATAGAGAATAATGTAAAATTATGGGTTAAAAATAAGTTAACAGAGATACATAATTGCTCAATATTCAGGTAAGGCAAGGCAACTTCTTTACAATCAAGCTTAGTACTTACGGCAATCATAATTTCTCCTCCACGTTCACAGACAGAGTTACATCTGTCGCGTCTATAGACCACAAATTGACTAGAATCAAAAAGTTAATACGAAGATATACCAGGGTGTTACCAGGTTTCGACGATAATAATAATATCATAATCAAGATGACTCGAGTTATTAAAAAGTTCAGATACTTTCGTGCGAATACCACTTGCATTATCATAATATATATTCAGCGAAGATTTATGGCACTTATTTGGCAGAATGTTATGATGAATTGATTGTAGATCAGAGTTTGAGAGCATAAGAGATCCCTCTAACCTTACTAGTTTTTCGGCTTGAGCACGAAGGGACGAATTGATGCCACTAGGTCAGAAAGTATCAACATGGGTTATCTTTGAACATTCTGCATAGACGCCAAGTTTAATGTTGATGAATCTCAAATCAGGTTCTTGATGTTTCACAAGTTTGAAGCACGAAATTTCAGTTGGGTCAATTCCAAGATTGGTGGATACGAAGTTTACAATGCCATCAGTGGTGGTGAAGGGATGAAAGCATCCGATATGAAACCTTTTTAAATTTCTCACTATTTTAAGGTCATTGCATTGTAACTTAGTACCGAAGATAATTTTATTGTTGTGAGTAGCTGACAAACTTTTCTGTACCTCTGAGTCAACAGGGTCAACACCTTCACGAGGGATTTTAGAATTTAATATTTTTGACCAGGTACCATAAGGTATAACGTCATCGGCAGTGACTGCTGCATCAGCACCATCCACTTCTATAGCTTTAATAACAATACCATCACCATCACCATTAATAACATCATTACTCATCATAGTCTCATCAGAGATAGCAGCAGCATTAGAAACAACAACAACATTAGCAACAAGATCAGCATTCACAGCCGAATCGAAGGCGGCAGCAGCAGTGTCAGCATCATGCAAAACAGCCTTAGGAATAACAACAACACCTTCGACATTTCCCATCAAATTCGCAACGGAGACAGCAGCAACTTATAAATAAATAGAAATATGTTTTTATTTTTCTTACTGTCTTTTTCATTGTTATTGCTTATTAAATATGAGTATGATGATGACCTGCGAGAATTATTTGTATTCATCTTAGTTAAGTCATGACCAGAACGAGGAACAACTGGGGATCCCTTACTACAAGATGACGAAAAACGAGACAAGGCAGACGACGAAACTGCATTTTTTTTGTTTCTTTTTTTGCAACCTTAGACTTTCGAGGTTCATTGACCTTAGATTTTCGTTGCAATCGAGTCGTATCACGAATGTCACGGCTAATATTTAGACTTTCATTTGAATATTTGCATTTATAGCCTGCGTTCTTACATGGTTATTAAGCAACTCGATACTCTCTTGCAAGAGTGTGAAATGATCAATAATTTCTTGTAAGCACACATCAAGTCGGTTTGTTTTACATTTATCACATTTATAGAAAATGTTATCTGTTTCCAATATTAATTGAATATATTCAATCGAGAGATCAGTACATTCACTATAAGATAGTAAACCGCACAGTCCACATGATATCACTAGCACGGCATTTAGATCAAACAAAATTCAGTATTAAGCAAATGAGCAAATGAACAATTAAGTAAACACGACGATGGCTAGTCCCTGTCCAGTGGACATGAACACTATCATGCCATCTTTGCTGATGATATTGCAATATTGGTGCCAGATAAATCCTTACGAAGGCTTCATAAAAACTGCATCGACGCATATAAGCTTAGCAAACAAAAAAAAAAACAATGTTCCAATTCTTATAAGCAGTACAGCAGGGGCCCAATTCCACAAGAGTGATTTTTTTCTGTGTGCACAGAAAATCGTGTACACGTCAATTTTTTCAATTCCGCAAGAGTGAGTTTTAAGTTTTTGACAAATATCGTATGCGCAATCAGTTAAATTTATTCACACTTGTTTTGGGTGTAAATGGAATGTGTACACGGAAAATCATTCACACTTACGGAATCGGGCCCTAGTAATTAACTCCAATACTGCCAAAAGCTTAAATAGAAAGAGAACATCAAAAAGAAAAGAGAAGAACTAAACTTGAAGTACAGAAAAATTTACTGGTTGCTATCCCATCTATCCAGAACAAACTAACGTTATATAAGCAAGTATTGAAACCATTTGAGCATATGACATCCAACTATGGAGTTGTATAAAGAAAACAAATGCTGAACCCATCTAAAAATTCTCAAACAAGGTCATCCGTGGAATAAAAAATGCCCCTTGGTATACAAGAAATAGCGATCTACATCGTGACCTTCAAATTGAAATGGTTACAGAAGTTGTTAAAAAACGCGCTGTATCACACAATCAGCGACTGCAAAGTCATACCGACTCCGAAATGGAGACTGTCTTAAATGTACGAGACAATGTTCGGAGGTTAAAAAGAACCAAGCCTTATGAGCTGATGGTCTTAAAGCTATGGTTAAATGTTGTAACTTTAAAACTTCCCACATTATGTTATATAAATTAAGAAAGAAAAATCATTGAAGGTTTCTTTATAATACAAGTTCTATATACTACTGAAATAAATCAGCCAAGTAGAAGACTTAGCATTAAGGATTGGCCTTGTTGAATTATTGATTCAAAATAGCTTTTTATTGCCTTTAGTCCTACAAATTGGCGCTTCGTCCGGCTTACTACTTGGCTGCTTTATTTCAGTCATGTATAGAATTTGTATTACAAAAAAACCTTCTAATAGAAACTATGCCTGGCCCCGGGTAAAATAATTTCCAGCTAAATGATAAGGAATTCTAGTGTTGTTGGATATAGTTTACAGTGGATTTTTGTTAACTTTATTTAGTGCCGGTGCTGGTTCAAAATTTGATCCATGATTCACAATTTTTAATTCATCAATTTCCGTGGATCTACTGGGTTCAATTGATGATTTAGGTTTCATGTAAGTTATTGTAGCCAATTACATGCTTGAACAATCCTCAGTTAAGCCACCAAATCAGTGAGCTAAAAGTGCGAAGCTTTGAATCAAAATTACTAACCCCGTTTAATTAATAAATAGGTAAAAACACATATCGTTAAATAAATAAATAGATAGACATAATAGATTAATTAATAAATACCAACCTAAAACATTTTGGCTTACAGTAATGAAGCCAAACTGTTCGGGTGACAAACTGAATTTAAATTATAAAATGGCTAGTTATAGCTTTAAGTATGACCATGTTTACTAATACAAGCAATATAGAAATGAAGTAACACAAACTAAAGGCTCTCCCAAACCAACGCGAATATGGAGCAACGACGAGTTTTTGTTGTTGTTTAGCGTTGTGTATTTGCCATATTTTGTACTATTGTGAATGATTCGCTGCGAATCAATCAGCATTTGCATTGGTTTGGGAGAGCCTTAATACTACGTTTTCATTAGACCAAGTGAGGAAATTTCGTTGAAAATTTCCTAATTTGATACGAAACCATCTTATTTCCCCGAGTTCAACCCAGGCAATCAAAATACACGGACGTGTCAGCGGATTATAATGAAAATAAATAATCAACACCGAAAAAAAGGATAAGTCAAGTCAGGCCTACCTGTGGACTACCTAAATTTTACTGATTGAACCCTTGACTCTTGGCCTTACTATTAGCGTTAGAAAGGACCTGGGCTCAGAGTACGCGCGGCGGACAGCTCCAAGAAGTCACCACCAACATAAATGATGAATCAAATGATGACAGCGGTAACCTGAAGATGGATGAAGATATAGTTGTACTCACTGGAGATGAAGCCAACCTAACGACTGAGATTGAGAGCTTAGAAGAAGGAACATCGCCAGACAATGAAAATTGACATGAAGAATCTAAACACCACAAAAATAATCATCAACGTGGCAACCAAGGACGGATTCGGCACAATAAGGGACTACCTCAAATCCAAGAAGATTGAGAATCATACGTACACCATCCGTGAGGACAGGAAGATTCTTCTTCTTCTTAAAGGAATTCACCACACATATTCAGCTATAGAAGTCAAGGATGAACTTCAGATCGAAGGAGTACCTGCCATCAACGTCACACTCTTCAGATCAAGGAAAGCGAATAAAAAAAGTTACAACTCTTTCGTGGTGGAAGTCAGCAAATCGTGTGATGTTGTCGATATTTACACGAAACAACTAATCCTCAACCAGAAGTTGCATTGGGAACGCCTCAAAAGCACGGGTATTGTTCAGTGTAAGAACTGTCAAAGATTTGGTCACGTGGCAACCAATTGCGGTATGAAGTATGTCTGTGTAAAGTGCAACAAGGACCACATCCCAGGAGAGTGTAAGTGGAAGGCAAAGGACCAAGGAGTATACTGCGCCAACTGCAAAGAATTTGGTCATCCGGCAAACTACCTTGGATGTAAGGTTCTGTTGGCGAAGAAGGAAGAAAAGAAAAAGGCCGAGTCCCAGAAGAAAGCTCAACAAGACTTCATGGCTAAATCAGTCTGCACTTTGACTCGCCCCTCAGTAAGCTTTGCAGCTATGGCCAAGATGGGGAACGCAGCCAAACCTCAACCTCAACAATTTCAGAAACCAATTCTGGATGAGGAAATGACGGAACACTTCGGGACCGATCTGTTATCAGCAATTGGGAAAGCTCGATCCCCAGGGCCAAGCAATTACGCTTCACTGTGTAAGGAAAAGAAGTCCTTTATTTTTGATTTATGCAGCGCATAATGCGCATAAACCGGTTAAGGATAATCGCATACAATGTTAATTCATTGTACAGCGTTTTGGAAAGAACGACATTCCACCCCTTCCTGAAGAAGCACTCACCGGATATAGCTCTTATAAGTGAAACCAACGTCACTAAGCGAAACAACATAGATTTCAAATGATACAACACCTTCCGAACAGACAAAGATCAAGGTAAAAAGGGCACAGCGCTCTTCGTTAAGAAGAACATAAAAGTCTCTCAAGTATTGATCCCCAGTCTTAGGTCGTTTGAAGCCACAGCCGTTGTCATAGAAGTCGAAGTTGGAGCAACACTAATTATATTCAGCATATACAACAAATGTAGTGCCAGACAAACTGATATTAATCACGATCTTTTTATTTTCAGCAACTTAGCCGCCCAGCACACCTATGGACTGATTGGAGGAGATTTCAATGCACGTCACTCACGATGGTACGAACACAACTCCATCTGATGCTGGAAACTTCTTGGTGAACTGGTTGGATGAAAATTTCAAACATCATTCATTCCTGGTGGTATCTAAAAAAAGCCAACCTTCCCAAGAACACCATCCTGGCTGGACTTCTACCTCAACATCGTTCCCGAGCTGCGGAATTACACATGCTAGATCCTTACGGGAGATGCGGACCATGAGCCAGTGGAACATCAAAATGGGCCCGACAATCCTAACAACAGATGCACTAAATAAGGAATACATCAACTACAACTAACTAGATATCGAACGATTCCAAAGAAAAATCGAGGAAACCATAGTGATGCCGAATGCCAACAGAAACCTTTCCAACATTGAAATCAATCTAAGAAGCCATCAAAGCTATGGAGCTCACTGTAAGCAACGCCTTGGTCGAGCAGAAGAAATAAAAGACCTCGAGGGATAGATACCAGCATCTCCCAGAAGGAATTGTTCGACTTTACGATCATCGACAGCGATTGCGGAAGCGACTGCAAAGGATCCAACAAAGGGATTGGAACACAGCCAACGGAAATTATCAAATGGTGAAGAGTGAACTTCAATGTACGCAAGTTATGTTGAGGAATGCTCTTCAACATTTCAACAACAACCAGTTAAAAAAAGGCTACAACCTATCAAACCAGGACCCGATACATTCAAGGAAATAAACAACATCATCGGCAAAAGGCAACAAATGCCAGACAAAATCAGCTCCAGGCAAGGGGAAGTTACGACGGCTCAGGATAAAGCGGAAGCATTTGCCGAATATTTTGAAGGAAATTTCGTGCCAAACCCATCCAGCGATCCTGCACTCTTAGAGGAAGTTGAGTCAACAACTGAGCAGCTGCAGCAGACGGATGCTGAAATTATCATTTTTAACAATGAAAATCTTGCTAGTGATCCCAAGCTGACTGGAGGCTTCACCAACCCCGAAGAAGTAGCTGAGCTAATCCAAAGTGGGTGACCTAAGAAATCATCTGGACCAGATATGATTTCTGGCTACATCATAAAGAAATTTCCTAAAGTCATTGTGCTGTTTCTCACGATCCTCTTCGACAACTGCGTCAACAATTGCTACTTTCCGAATAGATGGAAGACAGCTAAAATAGTACCTGTACCGAAGAAAGCCGACAGAACTTCAGTTTCTGGACATAGTCCTATATCTCTTCTTAACAACACCAGCAAAATTCTTGAAGGACTTATTCTTCGTAGATTGAAGGCGTTCTGCAACTACTAACCACATCATTCCGGACATGCAGTTTGGATTTCGAGAGAAACACTCTGCTTTACATCCACGCTTGTGATTCCATAACGATGTCGTTAGCACCCTCAATAACTGTCAGGTTGTTGTTGGACGCTTTCTGGATATAGAGAAAGCATTCGACAGCATCTGGATACAGGGGCTAATTCACAAGCTAACCACCTTTAATTTTCCAGGAACACTAATAAACATAATTTTCAGTTTTCTCAATTCCAGATCGATTTTCGTCCTAAATTGAAAACAGCCAGTCAACAACCAAAAACATCAAGGATTGTTCAAGGATCAAAGTTGGGACCGTTCCTCTACAACATCTTCACATCAGACCAACCTCAACCCAACAACGCTATGAATTTGCTCTATGCGGACGATTCACTAGCATACGCCAAATCTATTTCACCAGTCATTGCAGCCCAAAGAGTAGAAGAACACGTGAGACGGCTGTGGGAGTTCTACACAACATGGGGCATCAAAATCAACTCAGCCAAATCTGAATTGGCTTGTTTCAGAAGACCAGCGGGACAGTGAAGTACACCCTCAGCTAAAAGCTGCGCAGCACTATCATCAATCTGCCTGACGGATCGCAACTCACAACCAAAATATCTGGGTGTCAACTTTGTTTGTTTGTTTGTTTATTTCATCAATTAGATAACAATCTTTTTAGACTAGATAATAATACAAAATATAATATAAATGTTGGGGGAAATACCAATATAAATGAATAAATATTACTACAATTTACATTTTTAGTTTTATAATATAATCTGTAAATACAACTTAAAGAAATAAAAGTTTTAAGTCTTTAGATATCTTAAGAAGGTACAGTTTGGATATTATTTAAAACATATTTTTTAAATGAGTCTCTCGAAACATCAAGATTAAAATCAATTCTATTGCAAACTAAATTCACTTCTCTTGTGCAACGTGTGATGGCTTCGTTACGACCATAATTAGTTCGATGAAACTGCTCATAAAAATGAAACCGGTAGCGTGTAGTTCTAGAGGGTAAATTTATACAATTAATTAATTTTAATAAGGGAGGACAATTGATATGAAATGTAACAATGTCTCTTATAAACATAACCGAAAAATAAGCCCGACGATCATAAAGAGATTGCATACCAAATAATAGACATCTACTATAATAAGAAGGCCTTGCAATCCTCCAATTAAGCTTAAAAAATGCATACCTTGTAAAATGTTTCTGAACTTTTTCGATTCTGACTACTGAATTATTGTAGTACGGATTCCAAACAATGCTACAATATTCAAGAACAGACCTTACCAGAGAATTGTACAGCGATTTTAAGGTATATGGATCAGAGAATTCTTTTGAGTTTCTTTTTAAGAAACCAAGCATTTGATTTGCTTTGTTTATAATAAAATCATAATGCGGTAAGAAGGAAAGGTTTGTATCTAAGATAACTCCTAGATCTTTCTTCCTTGTTACACGCTCTAAATTTGTATGGTTAATTGTATAATCAAACACTATGGGATTTGAACTTCGATAAAATGACAAAACTTGACATTTAGAAACATTTAACAGTAGGTGATTTTGCTTGCACCAATTGTCAAGCTTCGACAGATCTTTCAAAAGAAGAACACAGTCAGTTTGACAAGAAATCTTACGGTAAAGCTTGAGGTCATCCGCGAAAAGAAGGCAATTTGAATTTTGAAAAATATCAGGTATATCATTAACAAATAATAAGAACAATAACGGACCCAAATGGCTTCCTTGAGGGACACCAGAAGGGACAGAAATATGTTTCGAGAGTGAGCAATCAACTTTTACTATTTGAATTCTACCAGATAAATATGATTCAAGCCATTTTAGTAGAGAAGAGTGAATACCTAGAGAAGTTAGTTTATTTAACAAGATTTGATGGTTAACTCTGTCAAATGCCTTCGCAAAATCTGTAAAGATAACATCTGTTTGAAACCCTTTTTCCATATTTGTAATGATAATATTGCTCATTAATGCTAAGTTTGTTGCGGTTGATCTCCCAGCTAAAAACCCGTGTTGAGAAACTGAAATATGATTTTTAAATAACACAGTTAACCTGTTGCAAACTAATTTTTCAAATACTTTTGGAATACAAGAAATTTTACAAATAGGTCTATAATTGGTTATATCCTGTTTAGAGCCTGATTTGAAAATTGGTGATAAAAATGAAACCTTCCAGCAATCTAGGAATTGCCCTTTGGCTAGTGAAAGATTGAAAATCCACGAAAGCGGTTGAGCTATTGCAATACCACATTTCCTTAACAAAATAGCAGGAATCCCATCAGGCCCTTCACTCTTATTAACATCCAATTTAGATAAAACCTCTTCTATTTCAAAAGGACTAAAAACTAAAGACCCGAGATTCACAACTCTACTCATAAAAGGTAGCTCATGAATAGGGGGAGTATCTAAAGAATAAACTGATTTAAAATAGTCAGCAAATAAATTACAAATTGTAGGTACATCACTAGTTATTGTGTCTAAATACTTCATACTACTTGGTAATCCACTTGATTTACGCCTTGAGCTTATAAATTTCCAAAAACGTTTGGCATTTAACTTGATGTCACATTCGATAGAAAACATGTAGTTTCGATATAAGAATTTATTGAGAATATCAAACTCTCGTTGAAGATTTAAAAAATTTAAGCGCAGATTAGAGTTATTTTTATCGGATTTATACAATTTGAATGCCCTATTTTTTCTGTTTTTGAGATTGGTCAACCTTCCATTATACCAGATAGGACAAGAATTATTCTTAGAACGTTTTTTAGGCACAAATCTATCAATTGCCTCCATCAAAACACTTACAAAACTAGAATACACGCTATCTAATTCAGATGAACAAGAAACGTTATCCCAAGAAAAAGACAAAAGATAATGAACCATACCATCATAATTAGCTTTTCGAAAGTCATATATAATATGACTACTATTAGCTACTTTCTTTAAATATTGATAGAAATTAATATTTCCATCAACAGCTATATGATGAATTGAATTTGCAATAACTGGAAAATTACACTTCTCAAGACAAATATGAAACTCATTGTCAACAAATATTAAATCAAGAACTCGATTAAGACTGTTAAACTGAGAATTGATTTGTAGTAAATTATATTGACCAAAAAAGTCTATAACTTCACATTCTATTTCAGTTGAAACGTTGAAAGGAATTAAACACTTATCTTCATAGTCAAAAGTCCAATCAATATTACAAAGGTTAAAATCTCCTGCAAATAATACATGCTGTGAATAATTAAGATTGTCTAAAATTGATTTAGAGTTATTTAAATGAATATTATAATAATCTAAATTACTCTTTGGAGGAATATAACTCACAAAAACAAATAATTCAGATTCACCTATTTTTATACAGATAATAAGTTGATCAATATCAAGGTCTGAACTAGTGGAGTTAGATTTCAATTCAACTAGCCTACATGCCAGAGTGGCACGGACCGCAATCAGTACTCCACCACCGCTTTCCATGCCTGTCTTTAAATTACATCTGTCTTTTCTATACACCGTATAATAATTTGGAAAACATTCAGTTGTTAAATGAGAATCACATAACCAAGTTTCAGTTAAAATTATAATATCATAAGAAAAAGAGGAAAAGGCAAGAAATATTTGATCTAGTCTAGTTCTTAACCCACCAACATTTTGGTAATAATAAGATAAACTATCAATACTTTTACTAAGCGTTCTTTGAGGAACAGATGAAACAGGATAATCAGGAACCATGTTTTCAGGAACAACACCAGCAGCAGCGATTACATCAACGGCAGGGACAGGGTAACTTGGAAATTGAGATATGTTTAGTAAATCAGCAACATTGTTTTTAGCTGAGGTTAAGTTAAACCGGGTGATTGACGAGATATTTCGTTTTTTGGCCAGTTAATAAATTGTTTTACTTTTACAGACCTAGGCCATATAGCTGCATCACTCATTAATTGATCGAAACAGTCTGCAGGGACCCTTAATTTGAAATTAACAAATTTTAAATCAGATAATGAGATATCTTTTTTAATTAGTTTATAGCACTTGAACACATTTGCAGGTATTTTAGATTTTTCGGATACATGATTTATTAAATCCTCCGGAAGGGTATCAAAATGAAACTTTGAAACATGCAGCCACTTCGTAGGAATCAATGCGTTAAGAGCACTAGCACTTGCACCAGTTCCAGTGAGTTGATGTTGTTGTTTTTGTTTTGATTTTTTCTTATGAATCGTATTTGAATTAGTTTTTTTGTTTACAAATCCAAGTTATTTGTTTACTACTTTATTCTGGTTGGAAATAGAGACATCAGAAGGAAACAGTAAGGCGGAATCAATGTTAACAATGTCTCTGTCGCACCTTTTGAAAACATCATCAGCGGCAAAAGATAAAACTTCTCTATTCTCATCCACAACTATAGCAACGGCAGCAGCAGCAACAGCATCGTTGTTGTTTTCACCATCCCCAACGTCATTAGCTAATTTAGATGTAATAGTTGTTTTTGTGTTATCATAATCTTCTTCACAGGAATGATTGACCAAATCAACAGTGCTTATTTTAGCCGATGCAGTAGAGGTATCATCATTTTTGTTATTGCATGCAATAACAAAATGTGGGGGAGCAACATCAGTGCACAAAACCGGTTTATGAATACCTTGTAGGCTCTCAATATTGTCTAAACTATTTGTAGACATTACAAGAGGATCAGTAGGCGACGGTGTAGTGGGGGTAGACACTGAAGTAAATGATTTGGTCGGGATTGAAGAGTCTAGAGTATCACTGGACGATTGGGTGGGCAGAGGTGGAGAAAAAGAAGGTAAACAAAGCAAATTATTATGCATCGAAGAAGAGGGACTGTTATTACTTTTCTTTTTTTTGAGTGATTTTATATTAGAACACTTCTTGGGCAGAATGACCGAAGGTTCAAGGACCTTTTCTTTATTTTGGCTTCGCGTCACAGCTCTCTTAGTGTTATTATTGTTGGTAGAAAATAAACTAGGAAATTCATTTCGTTATTATTGTTGGTAGAAAATAAACTAGGAAATTCATTTCGTAAACAATTCAAGTTCAAGGTTATACCACCAATGAAATTTTCAATGTTTTTAATATAATTAGATAAATTAACTGTGGAGCAATTTTCACACTTTATAAAAAAGTAATTTTTAGATTTAATGATATTTAAATCAGATTTTTTGATTTTTGCACAACTTAAGTGCATTAATGAATTGCAGAGTGCACACGAAACAGATTCGATAGGCTCCGCTTTATTACAGATTTTACAAATCATAGTGATAGAATGAGAAAAAAAAAGGTCTGTCACGATTGAAAGCTCAACTGAAAGAGCTCAACTTTGTGGAGAGGTTACGCTTCAATCCGCCATGTAACAGCTACTCTGAAGAAAGCAAACTACGATTTCCACCGCATTCAGTCTCTAATGCGGAAAAGGAATGGACTCAGCCAAAGGACGAAGTTGCTTCTTTATAAGCAACTTCTCAGACGGATCATCACATACTGCTTTCCTGTCTGGTTTACTATTTCCAAAACCAGCATGAAAAAACTGGGAGTGTTCGAGAGGAAGATCTTGCGGATCTGCACGGGACTCCAGTTTAACCAACGGCGACGAAAACATTTTAGCAACACGCGACCTTATGAGGCATCCGGAATAACACCCCTTGACAAATACATGATCAGTGCTGCCAAAATACTGACGAGCAACCTTAGCAATCATCCAAACCCTCTTGTGAGAAAACATCACAAGTGAAGAGAGACACACCGATCCACGATACCTTGATGTAACAGCACTACTGGACGAAGGAATCATTCCTATCAATGAAGACGAGGCAAGTTCCGAGTTTCAAAATCAAAATTTGGAAAAAAAAACTAAAACAAAAAATTTAAGTGTAATTTATCAAAACTTTGAGATTTCATACTATTTTTTTTTTTTTCTCAGAATTCAATGCTCTTATTGATTCTTAAGCAAAAACTGATAATAAGATTATTTTATATCTTCTAGTTTTCGAGAAAATTGAACATTGCCATTTTTTTTTATTTAATAAAATTTTGTATTGCTTGAGTATTATCGTTGTTTAATTTTGATGGTAATAATTAAATATGGATTAATTCTTATACAAATTGACTCTATGAGAAGATAACAAAACCTCAGGTTGCCGGCTTACTTACTAGAAAGAACTCATCCCTCCCCCTCCCATAATAAAAAAAATGTTTGTTTTGAACTGTTTTACAAAAACCCGTTCTCATTTCTTGGCGCCTAAGTAATCGTGCTCTCTCCACATCCATGCTATACGACGGCGTATAAACACTGAAATATGTATGCAGGGCATGCTGCCTCCTGCAACCCCCCTGCTTGGCACACTATAGGATTAGGGGGTAGGTGCAAGGTTGGGTGTATGCAAAAATTCTTTTGCGTATACAGAATCTGGGTTTAAAGAAACTTTAAATTTATCCTACTATTCTTAATCCATATTCAATTATTAATTAATTAAATTAAAATAGTCGCTTTGGTAATGTTCAATTTTCTCGAAAACTAGAAGATATAAAATCATCTAGTTTTCAGTTTTTGCTTAGGAATCAATAAGAGCATTGAATTCTGAGAAAAAAAAATAATATAAAATCTCAAAGTTTTGATAAATAACACTTAAAAAATTTTGTTTGTTTTTTTTCGAATTTTGATTTTGAAACTCATTTTTTCAAAAACTAGCAGATAATTCACTCGATTTAAAGATTGGCTAATAGAACAAGGTATTGGATTTAAAAAAGTTATAGTTCCAAATTGTGGGTATTACCGTTATTTTGCAATGATTCTTTTTCATTTTTAGTACTTTTTTTCATAAAATTGAACCTCCTGCCCAAACGGGGGAGATAGACCCCCCTCCCACAATAAAAAATGCAAGTATTGAAGTGTTCTACAAAAAAACCATTATCATTTCTTGTCGCCACGGTTATCATACTGTCCCCCCAAAATGGGATAATTTCAACCAAATTTGCACGGAACTATGTAGGAAAATAAGTCAAACCCTAACGAACACATCCAATTGGGCACGTATTGAAGAGCTCTGAAAATGATTTTGTACGAAACAGTCAAAGCTGAAACAAAAAATGAACAACAAAAAGCGATAAACAGGCAGTTGAAACTCAAAAAATTAGATGAGCTGTCAAAAGAAATACCAAACTACAGATGAAAACACTTTTTCTGTAATTTGCAAAATTACCTCATTTGGGCTGTAATGAAAACGTAGTGTAACATAAAAATTATATAACAATTTTACTAGATGACTATTGAAGCGAAAGCTCCTTGATCACTTCACAGAAGTTATATGGAGAGATTAAAGAGACATTAGTACATTACTTTTAGCACGCTGATATAATAAGATAAAATCTTTTTAACAATGTCTAACAACGTTTCATTGCTTAATAGAATTGTAACAATCCTAACAAAGTCTAACAATGGCACATCAACAACAATTTTTTATTTATTTATTTATTTTAAGAAAAAGAACGCACCACAGTCATACTAGAGTAGTGAAAACTAATCCCTTTCAAACGAGCCATATTTTTCCATCAATTTTGATGAGAATATTCCGTTAAATAATGAAAAGTCTAATACTTTTTGCAAACAAATTTATAATGTCGGGTTAGCACTTTAAATTTCTTTGAATCCTTTTTTATACTTTTTGAAGGAGCCCATTGTAGCCAAGGTAAATTTGAAAGTAACCGAAGATTTTCAAAAATAACCGACATATTCGTGGTGGATTTAGCCCAACTGTAAATGTGTGCAAAATCCAAGTATTGGATTTAGCCCAACTGTCTATCTGTGCGTATTTCAGTTTGTAGGGAAAGCCAGATGACATCCGAGGATTAGCTTCTTGGTATTTGATATTCGTTGGTATTCATATCGTGACCAAACGTCACACTCAATACTCAATTGTACTTATTGCTCCTTAGCACTACCAAATTCAGTTCCTAAGCGACAGCCACGAGGCACTCATGCAACGCGATAAAGCAGGCAGTACTTAATAGCAGCAGTATCTAAACATTGCTAAGAAAAAAAAAGGGTGACTTTCCTTTACGACATCCCTATTTCGAAGTAGATTTTTTTTTAGGTGTAGGTAGGTATCTCAATAGAAACTTTTCCAAATCTTAAATCTTGAGGAAACCCCCCTAAATGCCATTAAAATGTTTAATATTTTGAAAAGTGGGTTTTTTTTTTATCGAATTGCACTTTTTACACGAGGAATTTGGAAACGCGGATATCCTCATTGGATAGATTATCACAAGAAAACACTAAATATAACAATTTTAAGGAGAGACAACATTTATAAGTATTTTTAAATAATTTTAGAACTTTTTGTTTTGCAAAAAAATATATATGTGAAAATAATACTCCATTCCAGTTACATATCAAAGAAATGTCAAATGGTCTGTCTAGTACTGCCAGACACGTACTTTTTTCCCTTGTGTTTTTATTTTGGGAAATTTTGCGGGAAATTTAAAACTTGCTTATAAATATAAATACAGTGCTAGCACCCAGCATTACTGCGTATGAACAGTTAAGTATGTATGGGGGGCATGCTGCCCCCCTGCAACCCCCTGCTTGGACTTGTTATAGGATTTGGGGTGAGGCAAGGTTTGGTGTAAATAAACAACTTTGTTTATCATAACTGATCATAACATACCAAAAAAAGAAGATGATGGAAAATACATAAAGTTTCCCAGAATTCATTAATAATTTCCCTAAAAATCAGTCTAAAATCTGAAAATTCCGAAAAAAATCCCAGAAATCGCAATCGATGTATCTGTTTATTAACTCTCTCACTTAAAAAGTATTCTTGCAATTTTCTAACTGAAACATAATAGCCCTGTTTTACTATCATCGTGATCTGGATCTAGATTAACTTTTAACACATACTACAAAAACAATTTTTGAAAAATTCCCATTATTTTGTTTTTGTATTATGTGCAAAAGTTAATCCAGATCCAGATCCCGATGATAATAAAACAAGCCTAATGTATCTTTTACCTAAAAGAACTATTGAAAGCAACACCCTCTGGTGTAATCGTACCTGAGAACAAGAATTTGATTATACGTACGCGTACTCATCTCTCTGGTTTCATTAGTGTTTAAATTATTTAATTTTAGTGTATTGTATTCATATCGTGACCAAACGTCACACTTAAATGTACTTATTGCTCCTGAGCACGAGCAAATTCAGTTCCTAAGCGACAGCTACGAGGCACTCATGTAACGCGATAAAGCAGGCAGTACTTAATAGCCGCAGTATCTACACATTGTTAAAAAAAGAGGTGACTTTCCTTTACGACATCACGATTTCGAAGTTAACTTTTTTTTTAGGTGTAGGTAGGTATCTCAATAGAAAATTTTCCAAATCTTAATTTGAGGAAACCTCCCTAAATGCACTTAAAAAATATAACTTTTTAGGCTTTCGCGGTTGTTAATAGACATAATAGATAATTTTTCGGATTAGCCGCGTTATAAGAATTTTAAGAGTGCACTTTGGTACTCACCCCGAACGTTTCGCATCAAGTTGCATTGAGAGTGGTCACCGGGAAACTGCTCTTGAGATGTTATGATGTATTTGTATTAGATTGACTACGCAGGTTGTAGCTGTGCGTGGGTGGTTCTATCTCATGATGTTGTTGTTGTTGATGTGCAGGTTGTTGGGAGCAAACAATGCTCACTACATCACCGGGTGTTTTAAGCTTGAACTGGGATGACGGTAAGGTGTTAATGACGGGATCCCAAGAACGCGAAAGCTTAAAACTGTCGTCTCGATTGAAATTTTGGTTACGTTTTATTTCAATCGCCTCCCGTACCAGCCGCGGGATATAGTGAGATTCTTGAGCTAAAACCTTGGCTTGGTCAAAATGAATCCAGTGGTGTTCATCTGGATTGTCCAAGATGTGCTCACAAATTGCCGACTTCTCCCGCTGATTTTTACTTACAGCATTGATATGCTCCTTTAAGCGAGTGGCAATGCTTCTTTGAGTCTGTCCAACATACAGCGACCCACAGCTACAGGGAACAGCGTATACCCCCGGTGTTTGGAGAGGAAAGTGGTCCTTTGGTGACTGAAGGTGGTTTTTCACCTTCTTTGGTGGTATAAATATGGATTTTACCCCATATCTCTTCAACACTTTGCCAACTCTATCCGTTACACCCTTGATGTAAGGTAAGAAAGCTTTTTTGTCAAGTTTGCTTTCGTCCCTTTCCTGTGACACCACTGGCTTCCACATTCTTTGCCTTTTGGAGTATCCATTAGCTTTTAGAACATTGTCAACTAAATTCAGCTCATTCACGAGATGGTCACTGTCACAAATTCTGTGGGCGCGCTGAAACAATGTCGAAACAACTGATCTTAAATTTGCTGGGTGGTGGTGGGAAGTAGCATGTAGGTATCTGTTAGTGTGTGTTTCCTTCCGATAAACTGTGTGACCTAATGTACCATCCATTTTTCGTGTTACCTTCACATCCAAAAATGCAATAGAATTGTCTACTTCTTTTTCCATCGTGAAACTGATTTTTGAATGTTGAGAGTTTAGATGATTAAAGAAACTCTCAATTATGGAGCGTTTTAGGATGCAAAAAGTGTCATCCACATATTTCAGCCAGATTCTGGGTTTTTCTATAGAATTGCCAAGGGCTTTCGTTTCAAAGTACTCCATCCACACATCTGCAACAAGGGGAGCTAAAGGTAAACCCATAACAACACCATCCACTTGTAAATAGAAATTTTTGTTGAAACAAAAATACCCTGAAGACAGACAAAACTCTAACAGTGGCATATAATTCTCGTTAATGCCGGAAGTTGAGATACGCTCACGGATAACACTCAAAACCTCCTGTACATTGTACGTTGCGTAAGGAAGAAAGCATATTTATTCTACCTGCAGATAAAGGCAATGCGACTGTTGTTGTAAATAGAAGTGACTATTTTGCGAAAATGAATGTTTTGGTTGAAGACACCAACACATATACGCCTGTAGACTACGATCCAACAGCCCGTGTCTTAAGAAAAGTCACAAAGCTCATTAATGAAAATAAAGCGATTTTGCCACCTCAGCGCTTAATTCCCTCATGTACTCAGCCACCAAAATTGTATGGGCTGCCGAAAATCCATAAAGAAGGGTATCCTATGCGACCGATTGTGAGTCAAATAAATGCACCGTGTTATCTTTTAGCAAAACATTTGGTAGACGTTTTCAAACCTTTAATTGGGTCGACAGAACATCATATAAGGGATTCTACTCACTTTGTCTCAATTATCGGTAGCTTAAGACTCGATGAGGATGAAGTTATGGTGAGCTTTGATGTTGAGTCACTTTTTACAAATGTACCTGTACAGGAGGTTTTGAGTGTTATCCGTGAGCGTATCTCAACTTCCGGCATTAACGAGAATTATATGCCACTATTAGAGTTTTGTCTGTCTTCAGGGTATTTTTGTTTCAACAAAAATTTCTATTTACAAGTGGATGGTGTTGCTATGGGTTTACCTTTAGCTCCCCTTGTTGCAGATGTGTGGATGGAGTACTTTGAAACGAAATCCCTTGGCAATTCTATAGAAAAACCCAGAATCTGGCTGAGATATGTGGATGACACTTTTTGCATCCTAAAACGCTCCATAATTGAGAGTTTTGTTGTAACCCGAGAGCCACAACCATTCTCAAACCCCAAATAATCATCATCCATTGTACGCTACCCATTTCCTATCAACCAGTCACCTAATGAATCATGAAACAAAAACCCCGACTAAACACAATTTTCATTTATATTCATTGTTATGGAACAATACATAGTCATTAGTCATTTTGACTAAAGCCATATGTATGTGCGCCTCTATTGCAACGAATGCAGAAACATAAATAAACAACTGCAATGCAATAGAGTATGTCAAGTGCAATGTGCAATATGAAACCTCAGAACAACGATCGATGATGACACACCCAGAAGTACTTGAGTGGGTCAACATATGATCGACATGAGGGTTACAGCCTACATAGCGATGAATGAATGATCGTGACCACGGTGTGTGGCCTGATTCTGGTGAACTCGATGGTAAGTGGCCTGGTTTTGGTGGTGGTAATTGGTGATGGTAAAATGGTAAATTTATAAATATAGAGAACCAAATGTGAAGAAGCAGAGTTAATAATCGTAGACAGAAGAGATAGGTCGCAGCCCAGCAAAAGACAGCGGGCCTATACACCTAGATAATAATACAAATAAAGATGTTAAGTTCTTGATTAATTAAATAAGAAGACGATCCTTTCTATATAAAATATTCATTTATTAATTCAAGTACTTAGCTTATGTATAGGAGAATTATGACCTGTAGGTTTGGAGGTTATCGCAAAAAGAGGAAGAAACCACAAGGTATTTTTGACAGAAGGAAGTCTATCATGTTAATCGCAAATACCTCTCCAGGGTGCGTATGTGTCATTATAGATTTCTGAGTTCAGGGTTGGTAAATACACAACAGTCCTCCCCTCTTAATTGTTTAGTAACCCAACCGCTCTACAGGTTTCTTAACGCGACTGCTTCTTCGAACCATGGGTGCTTCTTCGGTGTCTACGTTCTTATTATGTGCTTCCTTCGAGGTTGATGGTGATGGTAGAACTACTCTTTCACTCCAGGATTCATTGGGCTTAGGTGATTGTGCCACCGGTAACTGAAACTCATCACCAGATGTTTGTATCGGTGAATTTGTGGTAGGATCACCGCATGTGGGGCGGAACATAGGGGCAGGGGTTGGAAGCTCCACATCTGGATCCTTCGGTGCTTGTTTTTCATCCACGTTACATTTCTGAATCTGGTCACAATGCCTTCTCCACAGCTTCCCGTGAACATCAATGAAATAATTGAAAAGTCCGTCTTGACGCACTATTTTTCCAAACTCCCACTTTTTGTCCTTGTTAGTATAATCTCTTACTTGAACCTTATCTCCCGGATAATATTGCACACCACTAGGATATGGCCCGTGTAGTTTCTCCTTTACGTTTTCGATGGTGTTAGGCCGGATCAAATCCAACCTGATGCGTATATCTCGCTGGAGAAATAATGTACAAGGTGCCACTCCGGTTGTAGAGTTTGGCGTCTTTCTGTAACGCATAAGATAGTTAGAAAGTTTATAAGCAATGTTACCTGTGTCGTTAATCATTTTCCGGAGAGCCACTTTCATATTTTGAACAAATCGTTCAGCTTGACCATTAGTAGCTGGATGGTATGGAGCAGTGAGCTTATGATTGATACCATTGTCTTTTAAGAATCTCTTAAACTCCCCCGAGGTAAAAGTAGGCCCATTGTCACTGACCAAAGTCAAGGGTAGACCATATCGGGCAAACAGGTCACGTAAAACTTCGATTGTCTTTGCAGCTTTCATGCTATTCATTTGAAAAATTTCTGGCCACTTAGAGTGCGCATCGACCACAATCAAAAAATATTTTTCAAAAAATGGCCCCGCAAAATCAACATGTACCCTTTGCCATGGGTTTGTTGGATATTCCCATGGGTGTTGAATCCTTTTCGATGATTTTTGAACGCTCCTGCAGGCCATGCATTTCTGTATGTAATTCCGCCAGTATTAATTCCCTCAGTGTCTGAGGAATCACCACCCGATTGTTCCTGAGAATTGTACCATTTGTTAGTGAGAATTGATAGTCTTTACCTTCGAATCCAGCTGTGTCTAATTTTTTTCCCAGCAATAAGTTGTTATACACCTCCTTTAGAGTTGGATCTCTACCTGTCTCCTCAGCAACTCGTTTTTGGGTAACCGGAACAACGTCTATTTGCTGCATTTGGTAGTAGGTTACGTTGTCAACATCTTTAGGTTCATCCAACTGTAGAGGCAAACGAGAAAGCGCATCTGCATTGCCGTGGTCCCCCGTCGCTCGATACATAATTTCATATGTGAAACCTTGCAGAAATTGTGCATAATGCAGCATACGAGTGGCCACCATACTTGGTAAACTTTTGATAGGGCTAAAAATAGCAACTAATGGTTTATGATCGGTGATTAGTGTGAACTTACGGCCATAGCAATAACGAAAAAATCTTTTTAACGCCCAGAATATTGAAGTCGCCTCTTTGTCAATTTGACTATAATTTTTTTCTGAGTTTGAAAGAGATCGCGAGGCGTAAGCAATTGGTCGTTCCTGACCATCTGGGAATGTGTGGGATAGCACAGCCCCTAGCCCATATGGACTCGCATCGGTCGCCAATGATAGAGGTAATTTTGGATTGTACGCACAAAGAACAACATCCGAAGTTATTTCAGATTTGATGCTCCTGAACACCTTCTCACATTCATGACTCCATCGGAAATGCTGGTCCTTCTGTAGTAGATTGTATAACGGGTTCAATTTAGAGGATAGATTCTGCAAAAATCTTCCATAGTAGTTCACCAGACCCAGCCAGCTTCTGACTTCGGAAATATTTCTCGGAGCTGGTGCATCAGTTATAGCCTGTATTTTGTCTTTAGTCTTTTCAAGCCCCCTTTCTGAAATTATGTGACCCAGATATGTTATTGAACTCTCAAAAAACTTGCACTTGCTGAGATTGATGCGAAGTCCAACGTTATTTAAACGGCGAAAAACTTCTTCAAGACGCAATGTATGTTCGGCAAGACTGGATCCTTGGATTTTTATGTCGTCCAAAAACACGCATACTCCACGAATATTATCCAGAGTTTGGGTTATGTACCTCTGCCAAATTGCTGGAGCAACCTTTGTGCCAAACATCAGCCTGTTTACTTTATAGTCACCTTTAATGGTTGATATCGCCTGTATTTCAGCGCTACGAATGTCCATTGGCATATGTAGATAAGCTTCGCTCAGATCCAATGTCGTGAAAATCTTACCACCCATCATAGATGTCGCAAAAATGTCCTCCACGTGAGGAATTGGATAGTGATCATTCTTTAGTACTTTGTTCAAAGTAATTTTATAATCCGCACAAAGTCTAATCGATCCATCTTTCTTTATGATAGGAACCACCGGTGTCCCCCATTCACTGTATTGCATTTTTGTTATAATGCCTTCACTCTCTAGACGGTCGATTTCTATGTTCATTTTATCTTGGAGTGCATACGGTACCTTGCGAGCTGGAATGTAAATTGGTTTAGCACTGTCATCGAGAAATAATTTGGCTTCAAAATTATTTATTTTACCAATTCCGGATTGAAAAACATCACTAAATTTAGATTTTAGAGCAAGCAGTAACTTCTCTTTTGACATAGGTATCGCATTACTTACTTGATTTAATTTTGGGAATTCAACTATGAATAATTTAATCCACTCTCTTCCGAAAATTGCATCTACATTACCTGGCATTATATATATGTTGGCGTTTGCTTCCTCGTTGCCGTATCTCACATGCATTGTCGAATATCCAATCGGCTGAATGATCTCTCCAGTGTAAGTCCGAAACGGAACATTGGATTTGTACATCTGTTTATTTGGCCATGAATCACTAAATTCTTGATACGACATTGAAGAAACTGCTGCACCCGTGTCCAGCTCTAGCTGTTTTGACACACCATCCAGAACTAATGTGAGCATGAACTTCCTCGGCTTTCTCTTATCTTCGGGTAGAATGCACCTAGTCAGCTGGTTTATGTAGTAGTCGTCTTGCTCCTCGTCGTCGTTGTCGTCATCGTCGTTGTCATCGGAGTGTGATTCTACAGAGTGAAGCTGATTTTGTTTAAAAAATTTTCTGTGTTTGGTAATGGGTGCGGGTGGAGGAGGTCGAGATTTTTTATCACTGCTGTTAGACATCTTCCCATTATTCATGCAAACGCGAGCTAAATGACCAACTTTCCGACACTTAGAGCACACTGCTCGATTGTGTTTGCATGCGGTTGCAAAATGTTCTTTATCTCCACATCGGTAGCAGTAGTTGAAATTTGATGAATAATTTTTGGACTTTGGCTTACTTGTATTTGCTATCTGGTTTTGGTAATTGCTCAGCGAAGTAGCTTGCAAATTTTGAATTTCTTTGGAGTCTTTTTGTGCAGATTCCATTGCGAGAGTAGCCGTAACGCAATCTTTAAACGTATTGTTTGGTTCTTTTAATTGAATTAATTTTTCTAACCAATGAGCATTACGAAGACCACTAATGAATTGCTGCCTTAGGTGGGCGTCGGCAGTCGACGCTTGGCAAGATGTGCACTTAAAATCGCAGTTTTTGCACATTTTTTTTAAGTCTGCAACAAAGTTAGATATCGTCTCCCCTTCATGTTGCGTTCGCTTGGTGAACCTATTTTGTTCTGCTATAACACTAGGTGCAGGGTTTACATGATCTTTTATCAAATTTATAAGTTCATCATAACTTTTAGTCTTTGGGTCTTCTGGGCTGGTTAGGTTGCAGAGTAATTGAAGAGTTTTCGCGCCCATTGCGTGAATTAACCAATTCCTTTTGCTCTCTTTGACAACATTAGTGTTCCCTGTCAGGTTTCTTAAACAGAAGAAATTCTCAAGCCTTTTGATAAAAATCTCCCAGCTTTCATTCTCCTCGTTGAAGCTTTCCAGTTGGATTGCTTCAGGCAGCGGTTGACTGGCATTGTTGGTGTTGCCCTGAACCGCCAAAGTAATGGCCTCCACAAGAGATTTCAATTGATCGGCATTCATAATTAAATTGCTGTTTTGTTCTTTTCCGCCTCGTCGCCACTGTTAAGTTCTTGATTAATTAAATAAGAAGACAATCCTTTCTATATAAAATATTCATTTATTAATTCAAGTACTTAGCTTATGTATAGGAGAATTATGACCTGTAGGTTTGGAGGTTATCGCAAAAAGAGGAAGAAACCACAAGGTATTTTTGACAGAAGGAAGTCTATCATGTTAATCGCAAATACCTCTCCAGGGTGCGTATGTGTCATTATAGATTTCTGAGTTCAGGGTTGGTAAATACACAACAAAAGAAACAATAAAAAATAACCATTTGTTGTAGTTATTTTTATTTTTTAACTCTCCGTCATCTGCTCTTCCCTTACTATAAGGAAGCACGGCAGAAACGCAACACTGGTGGCAGCGGTGGGATCGATACATAAAACCAAGATCCAATTAAAAATCCCTCTACCAAAAACAAGAGCTATCTGACTCTTGAGGCGTCTCTGGGGCTATACACCAGAGGAAAGAAAAAATTTTTGAAAGGGACAAGTGAACACAAAAAAAAGTGAAAATTGTAAAAAAAAAAACACGTACAAAAAAAAAGGAGTGAAAAAAAACACAAAAAAGTGAAGAAAAAAAAAAAACACATCGAAATAAAAAGAGGACAGTGGAAAAAGAAGTGAATAATAGTGGGAAAAAACCACGTATACAAAAAAAAGTTATAGTGGAAAAAAAAAACTTGTTAAAGACCAGGCCGTAATAATCACCTTTAGGGCGTGAAGCTTGCCTGGTACTGCCTATACGAAGATCAACAACAACAACAACAACAACAACAAAATCTAGAAGCAGCTATTATAATAATTTTCTCTTGTAAAATTTTCATTGAGATCCTTCAAATTAAAAAAAAAAAAAATTTCCTCTTTGCAAAGTATTAGTTCAATTTTCTTTTTCTCTCTCTCGAAAAATCAAAACGTGTTCAAAATTACTACCCGAAATCAAAAAAATAAAGTTAGTCTTTTTGAACATTTACCTTTTCATTCACTTCCCGAAATGACGGAGTATAAAATGGGTCTTAAGGACATAATAAACATTGTACCAACATTCAATGGGAAATCGGAAAATCTTTCCAAATTCCTTGCATGCGGTGACATTCTGTTTAAATCGGTAAAAGCGGATGAGCACAAACTATTCCTCAGCATAGTGAAAACTAGGCTTGAAGGACCAGCGTTTAAGCGCATCCAATTCCGAACCGTAGAAAAGTGGGAGGATCTTTGTTTATTATTAAAAAAGGAATATACCCTAGTCAAGTCTCGATCCTCAGCCCAAAATGAGTTGATTTCAGCTCGGCAACGAGGAAAGGAGACTCTTAAGGAATTCGGTGACCGTGTGGGTCAACTATTAAACGCGTTAAACTCTGCAACCTATGCCAGCTCCACAGAACAGGCAGTAAGAAATGTTCTTTTTAAAGAAAATGACAAACTCGCCATTCAAACTTTTGAGGATGGCATCCGAAACCAAAACCTGAGGTTTATGGTTCAGGCGCACGGGGAAACCGATTTGAAAAAATCCATCCTATATGCAGAAGAGCACTCCAATCGGCTAGAACGGGTTAGCCCCTCTACCAGTTCGAACCTGAATCGAAACCAACAATATACAAGTTTCTCTCCTTCGACACGTCCAACTTTTGCAATAAAATTGGTCATTCCAGTGCGAATTGCTATAGCAATCCGAACAGGAGTACTAATTCTCCAAACCAATCAGCCCACATAAAGAAAGAAGTACAACGCCTCACTTGTGGGTATTGCAAAAAACCCAACCATCGAGAAGCGGATTGTAGGTTAAAACGATCCGAACTAAATCGAAATAACTCAAACCCATTTAGGGATAGCTCCCAGAATAAAAATAGTAACAACCAAAATCCTACCAACGTCAGACAATATAATGCTAGACCAGGATACAGGAATTGGAGTTCTGGTGAAGATTTTTATCCCAACAATTCGGGAAACGACGATGCTCGGGAGGAAGAAATGGGTCATCCATCCCGACTAGATTCGAATGTCAACCCGCAACAATAGACACAAAAAGCCTAACTGTTTCGCTTTGCCCAGAGTTTCATGAGCCAGTAATACGAATTCAATTCCAGCCATCAAACAAAACCTACTCCACTTTCCTAATAGACACTGGAGCGGATATGAGTTTGTACAAAGACAAACTTCGGGCAAACGCAAACCCAGAAAGAAGATGTGTTATATCCTCAATTTCTGGTGATTCAGTTTTCACACTGGGAGAAATAACAGGCTTCTTTATAATTAATCAAGAACATAATCTTTCACTAAAACACCCTTTTCAGCTCCTTACCACACTTATAAATTTAGCGTATGATGGTATTCTAGGGAACGATTTCCTTAGTAAATACAAATGTAAGGTAAACTACAAAAAACAAGTTCTAGAAATAAATGAAATTAATTTTGATGAGAATATTGGTAACTCTGTAATCAAAGAAAATATTCAAAAAGCTATCCCTCACGAGGTGATGCCTACGGGCCATGATTTTGACATTGAAAGTAGTGGTATTGAAACCACAAGTGATACCTCCAATTCAAATAAGCTTAAAAAGAATATTGGCTCTGATAGCAAAGAATCACCCTCATCTTCAAACGAACAAACGGTAAAAATAAATGCCGATCCATTAAATTAGATTACATCGAAAAATGGCGTAGCAAGTAAGACTTTAGAAAACAACAGCCAAAAGAGCAAAGAAACTAAAGCAGTTATAAATAAAAGTAAGACTTTAGAAAACAACAGCCAAAAGAGCAAAGAAACTAAAGCAGTTATAAATAAAGGTAAGACTTTAGAAAACGACAGCCAAAGCAGCAAGGAAACTAAAGCAGTAATTGATAAGAATGTGGCAACTTGTAAGACTGCATCAAATAAAAATTCAAGTGATAACAATTTTTATCTGACTCTTCCACCTCGAATTCAGCAAATTATTGAAATTCCATTTGAAATAGGTAACAAAAAACTTGGGGACATTGTGATCGAAAAGAAACAAATCTGTCCAGGAGTATATGTAGGCGAGTCAATAGTAAGACCTATAAATAACAAAATCAAAATTTTAACTATGAATACACTAGAAACAGAGAAAATAATTAACAGTTATAATTTTAATTTTAATTTTGATAGCTTAGATCAATACGATGAGTCGGGTATGAAAGGTTTTAACAACAAAATTGAAAAACGCCTGGGAAATTAGAATCCATGTTAGTATTAGACCATTGCAATACAGAAGAAAAAGAATCTATACTTAAGATCTGTAGGGAATATAATGATTTGTTTTATCTTGAGGGAGATCATCTCACTAATACCGATTCAATGACACACAAAGTTGTTACTGATGAGAACAAACCTCCTCTCTTTATTAAACCCTATCGACTTGCAGAAAGCCAAAAAGAAGAAATCCATAAACAGGTACAAGAAATGTTGGACGATGATATCGTACGACCAAGCTCGAGTCCCTGGAACTCACCCTTGCTACTTGTTCCCAAAAAACCGGGTAACGATGGAAGCAAACGTTGGAGGGTAGTCGTCGATTTTAGGAAACTAAATGATCTAACTATCGGGGATGCTTACCCTTTACCAAATATCAGCGATATATTTGATCAGTTGGGTAGAGCAAAATACTTTAGCACACTTGACCTGGCTAAAAGATTTCATCAGATCTTGATGGATGCAGAGGATCGTTGCAAGACCGCATTTAGCACTCCATTCGGGCATTACAAGTATAATCGTATGCCATTTGGTTTGAAGAATGCTCCTGCAACCTTCCAACGTTTAATGAATACCGTTCTTACTGGTTTGCAAGGATTCGACTGTTTCGTCTACATAGATGACATAGTTCTTCATGGATACGATCTGAACGATCATAATTCTAGACTTAGAAAAATACTCGATCAACTGAGTATTCATAAACTAAAACTTCAACCAGAAAAATGCAATTTCCTTAGACATGAACTTATGTACTTGGGACATCTTATCTCGGAAGATGGACTAAAACCGGACCCCGAAAAAATCAAAGCCGTCAGGACTTATCCTACACCAAAAAATGCAAAAGGTATAAAATCTTTTCTTGGTTTTGTTGGCTATTACAGGAAGTTCATAGAGAATTTCTCTACAATAGCAAAACCCCTTACGAAACTTCTAAAGAAAAATTGTGTTTTTAAATGGGATGCCTTTTGCGACGAAGCATTTAGAGAACTAAAAAATATAATGATAAATCCCCCAGTACTAGCTAACCCTAACTTTAAGGAAGAATTCATTGTGACTACAGATGCTAGCGATGTTGGAATTGGAGCTATCCTGTCCCAAGGTCCCATCGGACAGGACAAACCAATATCATTTGCAAGTAGAACCTTAAATGATACTGAAGTTAAGTATAACACAACGGAAAAGGAATTACTTGCAATCGTTTATGCTATTCAACAATTTCGTCCTTATGTTTACGGAAGACATTTCACTATTTGTACCGACCACAAACCTTTACAGTGGCTATTCTCTCGAACTGACCCTATGTCCAGATTAGCAAGATGGAAAATTCTTTTATCCGAATACGATTATTCAATAAAACACAAACCAGGAAAAATAAATTTAAATGCTGATGCTTTAAGCAGAAATATAAGAACAGAAGAAAATCAAATCAATAAGGTTAGACCTGAAAACAATGTGGGAAACAAGGTCCTGGTGACAACTCGAAGTCAAACCAAAAATAAACCTAATCAGGACAGTTTGGAAATCAATGATCAAGATAAAATAGAGGTTATGTCACGTTTTTCGCTCCAAGAAGAAAAGGGATCGATTTTTGAAAACACAAAAATCAATATTAAAGTGTTCGTACTAACAATAATCGATTCAACAGAAGAAGAACTTTTGCGAAATACATTTCCAAACTTTATAAAACCTGACATAGGAAAAGTTTCAACATTTCTTCACAATAACGAGAAAAATTTTATAACTACTTTACCTTTACCTATTAGAACGCCTAAAGACACAGAAATTATTAATACATGTCTTACTTCTGTTAGCGACCAAAGTCATAAAGAACAGGCAATTGGATTCGCGTTACCCTGTATAGATAGCGAATCCAAAACAAAATTAAAAATCATCATTACAAACATATTTCAAAACCAAAGTAAAGACATTTACGTCTTTACAGATGAAAGAGTATTTCTAGACAGTTTAGAATCCATAAAAACTGTGCTATATGACTTCCATGACTCCCCTCTCGGAGGCCACCAAGGTATAACAAGGACAATAAAGAAAATAAAAGAAAAATATTTCTGGCCAACTATGAACACGGATATAAAAAATCATATTCTTCAGTGTAAATCATGCCAGACATATAAATTAATACAGAATCCGAAAATACCCATGAAAATCACCACAACTAGTTCAGTACCATTTGAGAGAGTAGCATTGGATATTGTTGGTCCACTACCTATTAGCAATGAAAATCATAAGTACCTCCTTACGTTTCAAGATGACCTGACCAAGTTTACTGAGGCTATACCCTTAGAAAACGCAGAAGCATCTACAGTAGCTAAAGCATTTGTGAAAAAAATCTTGTGTCGCTTCGGATTTCCTGAAGCTCTTCTCACAGACCAAGGCACAAATTTCTTGAGTCAACTATTTAAAGAAGTATGCAAGCTTCTAAAAATAAAAAAGATTCAAACAACACCATACCATCCTCAGACAAACGGAGCGCTCGAACGCAGTCACCGTACATTGGCTGAGTATCTGAGACACTATGTAAATCGAGATCCTCTTTCATGGAATACATGGATCCCATATGCTATCTTTGTTTTTAATACAACTGCACATAGCAGTACTGGTTACACGCCTCATGAATTATTGTACGGATATCCCGCTAGGATTCCTACAAACCTTACAAGAAATCCTCAGGTATCTTACAATTATGAAAATTACGCAAACGAACTGAAATCCCGGTTACAACATGGATACCAAATTGCTAAAGAAAAATTACTTCACAAAAAAGAAAACAGTAAGAAATACTACGACAAAAGTGCTAAAACAAAGTCGTTTAACGTAGGAGACATGGTTCTAGTAAAGAATCATACAAGAAAGAACAAATTCTTCTCACTTTGGGAAGGTCCTTTCGAGGTATGTAGAATAACTTCCGACGAAACAACAGAAATAAGAATTCGGAATCGGACAAAAGTTGTTCACAACAATAATCTCAAAATCTTTACGGACTAACTTCCTCAAAATTTAGAAAAAAAAATACTACTTCAATTTCACACAATTACACAAAAACACACATCCACACACACACACACAGAAATCATATACGTAAATAAACGTAACTATAGGAAACCATCCATTCTCTTTGGTATTATAGGGCATGGGTCTCCTAATATTCATTTTACTGCCAGTAGTGACCAGCGCCACTCTCAAGATAAGCCCAATTGGACAAAATCCGGGCATCTACTTTGAAGAGATAGGCAAAGTCGAACTCTATACAACACAATGGAAGCTGATAGCATATTACGATCTAACATTGTTCAATGGAGCCCTAAAACACGCGGGATTTTATGTCTACGAGATAAAAAGTCGGTGTAAACAATTAGAAGGTAAACCAAACTTTGACCTTCTTTGTAGTAGCGCAGTAGCAGAAGTATCGCACTTAATGGATGATATAAAACTGAAATTTAGCCTTATACAATCCAAACCTAAACCTAGGAATAAAAGAGCCTTAGTAAATGTTATAGGAACGATTAGTAAATCTTTGTTCGGAACTCTGGACGAAGATTATGCTAAGTTTTACGACAAACAAATAGAAAATCTACGATATAATGAGAATTATCTTTTAGAACTCGTAAAAAATCAAACACTTATAATAGAAACAACTACTAATATGTTTTATAAATCAGAAATTACTATCGAATCCCAATTTAAAGCTATTAATTCAAAGGTCGGAGACGTGAAAGACGCAGTTGAGAAACTCGTCAATCAAACCTCAGATCAATCAACGTTATTAAAAATAGAATCTCTTACCTCACTTTTAACCCTGCTTATCATAAGATACCAAAACACAATTTCTGACATCCTCGATGTCCTAGTTAATGCAAAAAACGGCATCCCGCATCCGACAATCATTACACCAAATCAGCTTAAAAATGTTTTGCTAAAAATAAAACAGGAACTTCCGGCTGACCTACAGTTACCATACTTGGGCAACGAGAATGATATACTACCCCTCTACGAAATAAGCAGTATGAGTGCAACAATTAGAAAAGAAAAAGTTATATACGTATTTAACATCCCTCTACCTTTTAGAGAACATTTTCAACTGTATAAAATTATCCCTCTTTCAACCCAATTTAGTAACAAACTAATATTCATTCAACCTACTTCTAAATACCTCCTTATAGATTACAAAAAGGAACATTATTATAACTTAGAATCTGAAGATCTGAGTTACTGCAAAACCATTGACAACAATTACTTATGTGAAATGACACATCCTATTTTTAACACAAATACAAACAGCCCCCAATGTGAAATCCTACTTCTGCAAAGAGTACAATCGCTCCCCACCTCCTGTGAAATCAAAGAATCAAATATTTCCACAATTTGGATACAAACTTCCAAACCAAACACATGGTTATTCTCCTCTGTAAATAAATATATAGTTGACGAAATATGTCGAGATTCTGTAATTACACACACACTGGAAGGAACAGCTTCTCTTGAACTAATAGGGAATTGCTTGCTTAAATCCAAAGATCTCACGATATGGGCTAAGAACGAAAAAGCTACTTTTATTTATAACTCCTTTATTCCAGCCTTAAATATTTCCGATGTAGAAGACAATTTTCCGAAAAATATAATCAAACCCGAAAACAAAATAACATTCGTTAAGTACTCTAGCCGAGATGAACTGAATCTCCTCTCTAAACAAATTAATTTCCAAAAAACTAAAGAACAAATACCATTTCTATCAATTAATAAACATGACCTACACCATTATACGTTAATATACTTCATCTTTATAATTCTTATAATCTCCATTTGTTACAAAAGATACCAAACTTATGTATATAGTAAAACACGAGTATGAGAAAGAGTTAAAGAAGAAGAAAATTGTACAAGTAACCCAAGATAGCAACGAAAAACCAATTTTTGTATTAAGTAATTAATTTGACTCAATGAAAATTAAGCAAATTAAGCAAATAAAAAAAAATATATATAAATTAAAGCGACCTATTTAAGAAAAAAATAAAAACAAAAAAAAACCAACTATAGCATTTAATAACAATGTAAGTCAAAAAAAAAATAAACAAATGGATACTAGTAACTGTACACATGTATTCACATGTACAAATTCGATGACAAAACAAAAAGAAGAAAAAATTTCTATATCATGTAAAAAAAAATAATGAATTATATTTTTGTTGAATGAATGAATTGTATTTTTGTTGTAAATTATTGATTTTATTTAGAAATATATATATATAATATACATAGTTTAGACCTCTTGTAAAACTCTAACCTCGTCGCATTTGGTTCATACGTATTTCTTTTGCGAAAATTCCTAACCTTTTCCTTATTAGGCTACGAATTTTCTTTTTTCAAGAGGGGGAGGATGTTGTGACCCGAGAGCCACAACCATTCTCAAATGAATGAATGATCGTGACCACGGTGTGTGGCCTGATTCTGGTGAACTCGATGGTAAGTGGCCTGGTTTTGGTGGTGGTAATTGGTGATGGTGAAATGGTAAATTTATAAATATAGAGAACCAAATGTGAAGAAGCAGAGTTAATAATCGTAGAGAGAAGAGATAGGTCGCAGCCCAGCAAAAGACAGCGGGCCTTTCTCGTTCTAAATCAAATACACCTAGATAATAATACAAATAAAGAAACAATAAAAAATAACCATTTGTTGTAGTTATTTTTATTTTTTAACTCTCCGTCATCTGCTCTTCCCTTACTATAAGGAAGCACGGCAGAAACGCAACAGTTTCTTTAATCAATTAAACTCTCAACATTCAAAAATCAGTTTCACGATGGAAAAAGAAGTAGACAATTCTATTGCATTTTTGGATGTGAAGGTAACACGAAAAATGGATGGTACATTAGGTCACACAGTTTATCGGAAGGAAACACACACTAACAGATACCTACATGCTACTTCCCACCACCACCCAGCAAATTTAAGATCAGTTGTTTCGACATTGTTTTAGCGCGCCCACAGAATTTGTGACAGTGACCATCTCGTGAATGAGCTGGATTAAGTCGACAATGTTCTAAAAGCTAATGGATACTCCAAAAGGCAAAGAACGTGGAAGCCAGTGGTGTCACAGGAAAGGGACGAAAGCAAACTTGACAAAAAAGCTTTCTTACCTTACATCAAGGGTGTAACGGATAGAGTTGGCAAAGTGTTGAAGAGATATGGGGTAAAATCCATATTTATACCACCAAAGAAGGTGAAAAACCACCTTCAGTCACCAAAGGACCACTTTCCTCTCCAAACACCGGGGGTATACGCTGTTCCCTGTAGCTGTGGGTCGCTGTATGTTGGACAGACTCAAAGAAGCATTGCCACTCGCTTAAAGGAGCATATCAATGCTGTAAGTAAAAATCAGCGGGAGAAGTCGGCAATTTGTGAGCACATCTTGGACAATCCAGATGAACACCACTGGATTCATTTTGACCAAGCCAAGGTTTTAGCTCAAGAATCTCACTATATCCCGCGGCTGGTACGGGAGGCGATTGAAATAAAACGTAACCAAAATTTCAATCGAGACGACAGTTTTAAGCTTTCGCGTTCTTGGGATCCCGTCATTAACACCTTACCGTCATCCCAGTTCAAGCTTAAAACACCCGGCGATGTAGTGAGCATTGTTTGCTCCCAACAACCTGCACATCAACAACAACAACATCATGAGATAGAACCACCCACGCACAGCTACAACCTGCGTAGTCAATCTAATACAAATACATCATAACATCTCAAGAGCAGTTTCCCGGTGACCACGCTCAATGCAACTTGATGCGAAACGTTCGGGGTGAGTACCAAAGTGCACTCTTAAAATTCTTATAACGCGGCTAATCCGAAAAATTATCTATTATGTCACTTAAAAAATGTTTAAAATTTTGAAAAGCGGGGATTTTTTTACCGAATTGCACTTTTTACACGAGGAATTTGGAGACGCGGATATCCTCATTGGATAGATTATCACAAGAAAACACTAGATATCACAATTTTAAGAATAGGCAACATTTATAAGTATTTTTAAATAATTTTAGAACTTTTTGTTTTGCAAAACAAATATGTGAAAATAATACTCCATTCCAGTAACAAACCTGTTTAGTATTGCCTGACACGTATATGTTTCCCTTGTGTTTTTGTTTTGGGAAATTTTGCGGGAAATTTAAAACCTGCTTAAAAATATAAATACAGTCCTAGCACCCAGCATTACTGCGTATGAACAGTTAGGTATGTATGGGGGGCATGCTGCCCCCTGCAACCCCCTGCTTGGGCTAATTATAGGATTTGGGGTGAGGTAAGGTTTGGTGTAAATAAACAACTTTGTTTATCATAACTGATTATAACATGCCAAAAAAAGATGATGGAAAATACATAAAGTTTCTCAGAATTCATTAATAATTTCCCTAACAATCAGGCTAAAATCTGAAAATTCCGAAAGAAACTCCAAAAATCACGTAAAGAAAAACCATCCCAAAACCAAAGTGTACATCTGGCAATACTTACCATGTAAAGACATTTTACATTGTCCTATCTCGAACGGGCTTCGAAAATGAATAAATAAAAGAACCCACTGTCTATGAAGTTACAATTATATATTTATTTTTGTCCATATAAAAGTTTTATTGTTCGTTAGAATAATTTGTGTATAGAATCTATTAACTACTGTATCTAATATTGGGAAATGGTCATTCCGTTCTTCTTCGGAATGAATTGTTTTATTATCTACACTCATATTATCAATTTCAAAATTTAAATTTGGATGGTGTGTTACTTCTCCCTCCTCATGTGTGAGCGCCTCGATCACATAATTTTCTCCCGTTACTGTATTAATTCGACTAAGGAAATCTGCGGCTTTATTTTCCTTTACCTTTATATAATCAATGTTAATATTATATTCTCCATCTCTGAAGTCGTAGATTAATATCTTTACCTTTGTTTTGTTTGCAACCATTTGAGTGGTTGATGATCTGTCAGTAAGTCAAAAGATCTGCCATATATAGAAGGTCCAAAATTGTTCACAGACCAAACTATTGCCAAAAGTTCCTTTTCAGTAACAGAGTAGTTTCTTTCGTGATTATTTAACGTACGACTAGCATAACATACTGGGTGTCCTTCTTGTGTTAGTACAGATCCAATAGAAGTCACTTGCATCGGTCGTGAGTTGAAATTTTTTGTTAAAATCTGGATATTTTAAAACTGATGAATCTGTGAGAATTATTTTCAATTTTTCAAAAGAGCTTATATAATTTGAATCCTTTAGATTTATTCTTGTGTTCTTTTTGAAATATCTGGTCATTGGTTCCGCAATTTTGGCGTAATCCTTAATAAATTTTCTTAAATAACCAGTAATTCCTAAGAACGTTTTTATTTGTTTTGAAGTTCCAGGTAATTGAAGTTTTTGAATGGCTTAAATTTTTTTATTATTTGGTTTTACACCTTCTGTCGTTAAAACGTGACCTAAATATTCAGTTTAAAAATTAAGATATAGTCTAAGTAGACTATGCATATTTGATTAATGTATTCTCTTAGTACTTACTTACTTATCCGGCTCCCGATCCATGGAGGGTCTCTGCCTGAGATATTGCGGTCTTCCATCGGTTGCAGTCCCTCGCACGCTCCCTCCAGTCATCGAGACCAAGCGCTCTTGCGTCAGAAACCGGCTGATCCCTGTAGCGGAGGTTCGGTCTTCCTGGTCGTCTCGAACCTTGGGGCTGGGATTCGAAGATTTTTTTGGCTGGAGCATTGTTGTCCATTCGCTCGATGTGGCCAAGCCAGTGTAGTCGGCGTGTTTTGGCTCTTTGGACTACATCCACATCTTGGTACAGCTCGTATAATTCACGGTTAAATCTTCTCCTCCATTCGCCCTCCTCGCATATTGGACCAAATATCCGCCGAAGAATTTTTCTCTCGAAAGTGCCCAGTATCAATTCCCCTTTTTTACTTATCGTCCAGCACTCGGCGCCGAAGAGTAGAACTGGTAAAATTAGCGTTTTGTATAGCGTGCACTTTGTCTTCCGGGAGAGGAGTTTTGAACCAATTTGTTTGGCCAAACCGAAGTAGCGGTTCGCTAGGGTAATTCTTCGTCGGATTTCCACTAAGGTGTCATTCGTGGGGTTGATGTTTGTTCCGAGGTAGGTGAACTCCTTGACTGCCTCAAAATTACTGCTACCAACAGTGACGTTTTGTCCTAGGCGATGGACAGATGAAGCTTTGTTTGTTGATAGCATAAACTTTGTTTTGTCCTCATTCACTTCCAGACCAACGCGTTTCGCCTGTTCATCAATAGCTATGAATGCTTCTAGTACAGCTCGCTTGGAGCGGCCGATGATGTCGATGTCGTCCGCATAGCCAAGCAGTTGCGAAGACTTGTTGAAGATAGTGCCTTCCAGGTTAACACCACTCTTGCAAACTATCTGCTCCAGGACTAGGTTGAAGAAGTCACATGATATGGCATCTCCTTGTCTGAACCCTGTACATGTCTGGAATAGCTCGGATGAGCTGTTACCCATTTGCACGTTGCACCGCGTATTTTGTAACGTCATGCGACATAGCTGGATCAGTTTTTCCGGGATCCCGAGCTTGGACATCGCCAATAAAAGCTCTTGGCGACTAATGCTATCGTATGCGGCTTTAAAGTCGATGAAAAGATGGTGGGTCTCGACTTGAAATTCGTTGGTCTTTTCCAGGATTTGCCTCAATGTGAAGATTTGGTCTATCGTTGATCTACCTGGCCTGAAGCCACACTGGTACGTGCCGATCATAGTGTTGCAGAAAGGTTTAAGACGCTCACACAGTACGTTGGATAGGATCTTGTATGCAACATTAAGCAGGGATATACCTCTGTAGTTTTTGCAGGACATATGATCGCCATTTTTGTATATTGGGCATATGGAGCTAATTGACCAGTCGTCGGGCATACTTTCCTCCTCCCATACTTGGTTGATGAGCTGGTGTATGCACCCTACCAGGACATCTCCTCTATACTTGAAGAGTTCCGCAGGTAGGCCATCCGAGCCGGTGGATTTGTTGTTCTTAAGCTTGTGTATGGTTTTCTTAATCTCTTCAGTACTGGGCGCTGGGACTGGATCTTCATTGACTGGTCTCATGCTTCTTTGTTCTACTGTCGCTTCCTCTACAGAATGCCCATTGAGCAGCTGCTAGAAATGCTGCTTAAACACGTCAACAATTCCCTGTGCTTCGATGACTAGGTTCCCTTCGCTGTTTTGAAGAGCTTGCGTGCCGGTTTTATAACCACATGCCAGTTGCTTGGCTGTTTTGTAGAACCGGCGGGTGTTGGTGGCAGTGCTAGACTCCTCGAGATACCTGAGCTGAGAGGCTGCGGATGCTCTTTTCTTTCTACGCAGGGTTTTCTTCTCTTTCCTTCTCTTTTCACGGTACTCCTCTCTTGCTGCTCTTGTTTTCCGTTGCAGCATTTGCATTCGTGCATTTTCCATCCCCTGCTTCAATACCGTGCATTCTTCATCATACCACGGGTTCTTTTTTTTAGGTGGTTGATAGCCTATGGTGGTCTCGGCTGTCTCCTTAATGACTTCGCGATACAAGTTCCACTGGTTGTTGACACTTGTGGGTGGGGGTACGGCAGAGAGTTTCCCGGTTAATTGCTCACTGTAGTCTCTGGCTTTCTCAGATGTGCTAAGGCATGCAATGTTGAATTTCTTATTTTGGGCGGTCTTCGCTTTCTTTTCATTGGACAGTCGGGCTCTGAACTTTGTCACAACAAGAAAGTGGTCAGAGTCCACATTTGCACCTCGGAAAGTTCACACGTGCAAGATGTTCGATGCGTGCCTTGCGCCAATTAGCACATGGTCAATTTGGTTGGCGGTTCGACCATCTGGGGATCGCCAGGTTGCTGTGTGTATCCTTTGCCTGGGGAACCTAGTGCTACTTATCACCGTATTACGAGCTGCAGCAAAGTCGATTAGTCGAAAGCCGTTGTCTATTGTCGTTTCGTGGAGGCTGTGCTTTCCAACTAATCCGCCAAAGATATTTTCCTTTCCGATTTTAGCATTGAAGTCTCCGAGCACGACTTTGACATCGTACTCCGGACAGGCTCCGTAGGCTCCGCCCAGGAGGTCGTAAAAATCCTCCTCCGCTTCATCGGTAGGGGCGTGCCCACATATTAGACTGATGTTTTGGAAGGTAACTTTCATGCGGATCACAGCCAGGTGATCGCTGATCGGCTTAAAATCGATGACTCTCGATCTAAGTCGATTTCCCACGACGAATCCGTATCCTAACATGTGCAATCTTTGATGACAGCTGTAATAAATGTCGCAATCTTTTCTTTTCATAATCCCTGATCCTATCCATCGTATCTCCTGGATTGCGGTAATATCTGCCTTGTACCGCGTGAGGACAGATTTAAGTTTTTGAGTAGCACCTGGCGTATAGAGTGTCCTTACATTCCAGGTGCATACTCGCAGGTCGTAGTCCATTTTCGTTCCGGGTCGGGTTGCCATTTGAAAGGGGTTGTTATCCGAGGCTTCTCGCTTCTCTTTCATAACAATTGGTTTTTTTTACTGTGGCCGGGTCGTTAGCCCAACGCACTAACCTCCAATCTGTAGGGCCATCGGTTTGGTGTTGCAATTCTTTCCTTGATCAACACTCGCACTTACAAGTTTAGCAAGTCATGATATAAAGCCAAGACCAGTATCCGGCGGTTACCAACTTGGAGGTAATGTAAGCACTTGATGTGTAGGAAAAGATACAGCCCGAGGCCCCCAGTTCCTACAACATCCAACCACCGACAGTATTCTCTTAGTACTGAGTTAATTAATCTTTGAGGGTTGCGGGGGCGTTTTTGAGTCTGAACAAGGGCGGATCCAGACTTTGCCCCTGGGGGGGGTCACGTTTTTTGAAATTTTCATAAAGTATTGCATCTGAAATTAATTTTTACCTACGATATAAGGCAAGTTTTGTATCCGTGCAGATACAATTTTTCGATACAATAATCAAACATGACATTACGATGAAACAAAACAAAAAAAAATGGGTGGCACAATTCTGTCTGGTTGTCTGTCTGTCAATTCTTTGATATTCCTTGACCAACAGCCTAAGCCACTGATTTTCTTCAAATTTTGAATTTAAAGTTTTTCTTAATTCTTCAGAGGGGAAATCAATATTTTTTTAGCTCCAAGAAAAACGGTGCTTGCTAAACAACCGTTAAGGAAAAGCTATAATGGCATACTTGATTTTGAGCCTTAAGCTATTTGACAATATGATTAAACAATTAAAAAAAAACAATTTAAATGCCTTTGTTTCATACATTTTTATATATTTTTATATATGTAATACTGACATATTTTAAAGGTTCTTAATTCTAAGCAACTTGAACACTAGAGCGAGTAAATGCAATACAGTCATGCATATAATTTCCATTGCATATATTTTTTGAAAAATAAATTAATAAGTTAATGAATTCAAGACCTTCGGCATGACCAGTCCAACGCGAAAATCATCATGCCATGAGGAACTAAAAATATTGTTTACGAAAAGTTTGTTTTTGCCTTAAAGTCTCAACTCTTTCACAATAAGTTCGTATTTACTCTACAAAATCTATTTTGCCTGGCAACTAGAAGCAACTTTTTTTGCTTACGACTTTCCTTAAGTCATTTAGGATATTTGCAAAAAAGAATGCGATCAGTCCCACCTGGAAAAAAATCTAGTTTTTAATGGGGCACTAAAAAGTTTTACATTGACCCTAACATGGGCCTAGCAAGTGTAACATGGGCCTCACCCGCTAAATAACGGGTGATTTTTTAAGAGTTTTAGAACTTAAAAAAAAAAAAACACAAAAAATTCGAAAAAATGAATGAAATATTTATTTGAATCGATAGTTTGAACCTTGCAATTTAATGTTTAAAGATAATTTCATGCAAATGTTGACCGCGGCTGCGTCTCAGGTAGCCCATCCGCTGAGTCCAATTTTGGCATACTCTTTCTCACATATCGGCCGGTATCTCACGAATGAATGCATGGATGTTGGCTTCCAGTGCGTCAATCGAAGCGGGCTTGTCCCTATAGACATTAGCCTTGACATATCCCCACAAAAAATAATCTAATGGTGTCAAATCGCACGATCTAGGCGGCCAATTGACCGGCCCGAAACGTGAAATTAACTGTTCACCAAACTCGCCTCGCAATTGCGCCATTGTTTCGCGTGCTGTGTGGCATGTGGCACCGTCTTGTTGAAACCACATATCATGCAAGTCAAGAACTTCCATTTCGGGCAAAAAAAAGTTTGTTATCATCGCTCGGTAGCGTTCACCATTGACAGTAACGCTGCGATTCGCATCATCTTTGAAGAAATATGGCCCAATAATGCCGCCGGCCCATAAACCGCACTAAACACTGGCTTTTTCGGGATGCATTGGTAGCTGTTGCAATGCTTCTGGCTGATCTTCACTCCAAGTGCGGCAATTATGCTTATTTACGTACCCATTCAACCAAAAATGAGCCTCATCGCTGAACACAATTTTTCGATAAAAAAGCGGATCCTCGGCCAGCTTTCCAAGAGCCCATTCACCAAAAATTCGGCGTTGTGGTAGGTCGGCTGGCTTTAGTTCTTGCACCAGCTGTATCTTAAAAGGCTTTGCGCCCAAATCCTTCCGCAAAATTTTCCACGTAGTGCTGTAACAAAGGCCTAACTGCTGGGAACGGCGCCGAATCGACATTTCGTGGTCTTCTGTCACACTAGCTGATACGGCCGCAATATTTTCTTCACTACGCACAGTACGTAAACGTGTTGGTGGTTTCATGTCCAACAAAGTAAATTTGGTGCGAAATTTGGTCACAATCTTCCGAATAGACTGCTCAGAAGGTCGAGAATGCCGACCATAAAATGGAAGCAGCGCGCGATGAACATTTCGAACCGAGCACGAATTTTGATAGTAAAATTCAATAATTTGCAAGCGTTGTTCATTTGTAAGACGATCCATGGTTAAATTGCAAACCAAACTGAAGCTGTTTGACAGTGACACAAGGTACTAAACACACGTCAGCTGTCAAAACCAGTGTTGCCAAAACCAAACCAGCTAAAAAATCACCCGTTATAACAAAAAAATTAAAAGTTGTCTTTTTTGGGATTCCATCCTACGATATTCTGGTTGCTAGTCCAATACTTCAACTAGTGAGCTATTTCGCAATACTGTTGTGTGTTGTTAAAAATTAAAAGGTATATAGGTACTTTAACTTTTCTTACTATGTATGATGGGTATAAAATATTAAATTTTTTTTTTCCAAGTACCGCCCGATTTTTCGCATTTCATCTCTGGGAAATTAGCCAGAAACCAAAATCAAAAATATCGAAACTGCATTATTTTTTAGATCTTAAGAAATGATATCTCACAAATAAGAAATAATATCATAAATAATAAAACATCGCAATTTCAAAATTTCACCTTGCAGTTTTGCAAATATCAACCAAAATCTCGAAAATTAAAATCTCGAATATCAAAATCTCAAATACCTACTCAAAATTGAGTGGCCACATTATTAGCGGGATTTTTATTTGTGAGATTTCGAATGCGAGTTTTTCATTTGCATGGTTTTGTTAATTGTACCCAATTCAAAAGGCCGCTAATAAAAGGTCAGCTAGCTTCAGTAATTGGTTGTGAATTTCTTTTAATGAGATTTTAATGTTTTATTTTTAAAGTCATTCCAGGTCAGTGAACAAAATTTTTAGGTACCTTATTTAGGCTATCTTAAGAAACAAATATGGTATTTCAAATTTCACTAAATTGTTATTATGTATATGGCATCCCATATGTGTGCTTTTCGAAAGGTTACTAAGTAGTCATAAAAGGTCAGGTAGTAACAGTAGATAATTTTGCAGACAAAAAAATCTCAAAAATGTATGCTGTATCATGAAAAAACTTTGACCTAGACCTTATAGATTCATTGGTGACTTACATTTTTTTAAATGAATTTTCAAAGTTTTTTCATGATTCAGTATAAATTTTTTTAATTTTTGTCTACCAAATTATCAACTGTTACTACCTGACCTTTTGTGACTACTTAGTTACCTTTCGAAGAACATATATGAGATGGAATTTATAATCTGATTCGGTTTATGGTGTTAGAAATATTCACAAAATCATCAAATTAATTTCAAAATTATTTTTACGGTAAAACTATAGTAAACGAAAAGTTAAACTTTGTATTATTCTTGAAATGAAAACTGTTCTTGTTTTTCTGGCTGAAGAATTATTTTTGCGACTTTTCACGAACGATGTACATATCATCGGCTTTCTGTCAAAACCTAGCAAGTCTTGACATGACTTTTGGTCAACAAGAATTACTGACTTCGAATACCATATCTAGTTACTGTGTCATGGTCTCTTTTGGCTCTATCAACCAGTTTTAAAGCCTTTCATTTTCTATTTATTTCCTTTTAAATCGGTGTTTTGTCTTCTAAGCAATTTTCCAATTTGACTTACTAGGTTTTGACAGAAAACTGACGATATGTATTTTTTTATTTTTTAACTCTTTAAATGCCATTTGAGCAGTACATTTTTTTGTTTATGATTAAATTCATTTGTCTAATATTTTTATACCTGGGAAAAGTCCCAGGGGGGGTCATGACCCCCATGACCCCCCCCCCCTTGTATCCGCTAATGAGTCCGAAAGGCATTCTTGTGAACTCGTAATGCCCAAGAGGAGTCGAAAAGGCTGTTTTCTTTCTATCCTCTTCCCTTACTAGGACTTGGTGGAAACCTTTCGCCAGGTCCAAAGTTGTGAAGTATTGAGAACGTCCTAATTTATCTAATATAGTATCTATATTAGGAATAGGAAACTTGTCATCAATTGTAGCTTCATTTAACTTTCTATAATCCACAACTATTCTCCATTTCTTTTGCCCGGAGTTATCAACTTTTTTGGGAACTACCCACAAAGGACTGTTATACGGAGAGTTGCTTTCCTTAATAATTCCTTGCATTAACATTTCTTTGATTTGCTTATTGATTTCATGTTCATGTATCTGAGGGTATCTATAATATATCCTTTAAGGGTATTGAAAACAATATTTTCATTTAAAGGAACTGGTTTATAATTTTTTAATTTTGTTTTATCAAGGAGTGCTGTAGTAGAACCTGTATCTATCAAACATTTAATCTTGTCTTCCCCTACTGTTAATTCTACTATCGTTAGATCGGATCTGGAGGCAGTGAGTGAAAATTTACTTCTTCGTTTCTTTGCTGCTGGACATGTTCACATTCCATTGGCACTTGATTATTTTGTTGCCTTTGATTGACATTATTATTATTAAAATTATTCTTAAATTAACCTGAATTATTTCTATTTTGGTTAAAAGGATTCCTATACTGACCTGAGTTATTTCTATTTTGATTTCTATATTGACCCGAATTAATATAATTATTATAGTTTCTAAATTGACCTGAATTATTATAACGATTACCATTATATTGATATTGATTATTGACATGTTTGTTTCTAGTCTGATCATTTTGGTTATTAACTTGAGGACGGTGAAAGTTATTATTGTTATTTGAATTTTTGTTATTTGCATTTTGTCTATTAAATTTATTTTTATTCATTTGAATCAATCCTGTTTCTTCTAAAACATAAAACGCATCTCTTAAATTATTTGTTTGGCTACTTATTACAACACTATTACTATTTCTACATCAAATTCGTATTTAGTATTTCATTTATATAATATATCTTTTAAATTTTCAAAATATTCACTTAAATTTTTATTTTTGAAGCTCAGCGCCTGGTGGTGAAGGTTGTAATACGTCTCTCGAACCCCAAAATTTCATATAAGTTCGGCTTTAATGTTTTCCCAAGCTGTGTTTGGTCCCAGTGTAGGTATAACTTGTAGTGCTGCACCTTGTATCTTATTTTTGACGTTTCGTTGCAATATATATTGTTCTAGAGGAGTTCCCATGAAGTGTGGCAGGAAAATCTCCATTTCTCAAATGAATGATGTTGAAGAGCATTGAGATGTTCCCCGAAATTCTCTAATCTTAGATGATTCTTTTATGAGTTCCACGACTATAATTGTCATCGCTTGAGCAGGAACTTGGTGTTGAATTAGATTCGCATCTTGTACATAACCTGCTGCTTCTCGTTCATTCATTTTGCTTACACTTCCTTTTTTTATTAAAAGTTTCTTTTATGGATAGTTTATGATTTTAATCAATTTTTAAGATTTAATACCGGTGACCCAAAGCTGATTTTTAGCTATATATTTGTCACTAATTCACTTTTAAACTATTTATATTTTTTTTATTTAATTCCAATCTTCGGATTAGAATCCTACCGACTGCGCCATTTAAGTTCTTTTGTTAATTAAAAAACTTTTTTAAAAAGGTATAAGCAATTTATTAAACCTACAGTGATTGTATTTGAAATCCAACTGACAATATTGATAATAATTAAAGCGGACGAAGCTATGCAAGTTCAATAGCGATCAAGTTCATTTGCCAATGTCAGCATAATATATTTTCTTGGTATCTCTAATGAGACTAGACGATGGGTAAATGAACTCGATTATTAATTATTATCATTTTATTTGTAACATTTTTATTACTGCTTGTGGGAACTTCCGTTTCAGTTTCTTTATGGGTTGTTGAACTTGACATAACCCGCGTGCCGCGCCACCATTCAAAAGCATTGGCATCAGCTGTGTGCATGAAGACATAAGAAATTAAAACAAAAAAAACTGCGTTTTCCATATGCTTTGCAAAACTCCACACATAAACCACTTCCCCCTTTATCCACAAAAAACCCATCAAACAGAAAGAATACCCAAAATATTTTTTATTTAACACACTTTTGAATTCTTTTCATCTTATCTCATCATAAAGAAAACAAAAATGCAAACAAAACTAAACCAAAGCAAAATTGACTTCATTTTCATCGAGTACTCAAAGATTTTTATGTATATTCTTTTAAAACAGGGCTCTCAACCTGATTCAGTCTCACCCTAGTAAATTCTAAATACGTCTTTCCCGTTCAAATCATAATCTCTATTCTCAAATTCTCAAGCATTCGCAAGTCTCCACCCAAAATTGCATCTCTCCGCGACAGGGTTCCCCATACTGCCTGCAGATGTCACCCTCTTCGAGTACTACTAAAATTTATATATACAAAGTCGTCACTGCTTCACCCCAGAATTCAGTCTTCAAATCAGCATCAAAGAGCAAGCAACGGGCTCTTTCTACCACCGTTCTGTTAGTCTGCTCTGCCAAGCCGCTCTACTCTGGGGTGTACGGTGCTGTTTTCTGATGTCGGATTCCATGCTTGAGCAAACAATTCTGTAAGCTCTGGTTGCAGTGCTCTAAACCGTTGTCGGTACACAATACTTTTATAGCTTTCTGTGTTTAGTTTTCTACGAGACTTCTTCTATTACCTCGGATTTGTTCTTCATTAGCAATGTTCTTCAGTTTAAGTAGTCCATCTGAGCTTAGGTGTCCCATACGACGGTGCCATAGAGACTTCTTTTGCTCATCAGCAATTGATAATTTGGCATGTTCGACAGATGACTGGTCCAACTTGTAAACGCCTTCTTTTTTAGATGCTGTTGCAACTAAGCAATCTTCATTGTTGAAAATCTTGGAGCGATTTGCCTTGAACACAATAGAATTTCCACTGTCTGTTAAACGGCTCACGGAGAGAAGATTAGCGTACAGACTTGGAACAAAACGAACATCTTTAGCCACAGCACTCTCACCAGTCGACAACAACATCTTTACATCACCCTTCCCACCAACAGTCATCACATTTTTATCAGCAATAACAACCTTATCACTGGCCGCCTTCGTAACGTTGACGGACCCATCTCGGTGAAGTGTCATGTGCTCGGAGGCACCAGACTCCAAAAACCATTCCTTGAGTCTACGTCCTTCGCTGACAATGCGGTAAACAGTAATTGGTTTTTATTAATGAATGGAAATAGCAATAAAATAAAAATGTTTAATTTTAATTTAAAAAATTTGTATTTTAAATTTTTTAAAACTTAGTACACAATATTGAAAATTTTTTATTAAAATTAAAAACATAATCGCAACGCGTTTCGGAATAAATTCCATCATCGGGCGTATTTGAAAACTTAATGGTGTTGTAAAGCTTTATTCTTCGTTGTTTGGTGTGCTTGTCTCTTTTTGTTTTTGTTATGATTTTATTTAGTTGTTCATTTTTTATTATTTGCATATTGTGTTCTGGGTATATGTGGTTGTTCTTTTCTGTTTTTTGGTTAGCTGTCGAAACTCAGTGCAGTGTCGTATAGTGTGTTTGTTTTAAGTGTCAGTTTTAATGCCAAACATTTTAACAAACATATTCAAAAAACAAAATATAATAATAATATAATGGTAAGAAGAAAGAAACGTTTATGTTTAAAAATGATTACACTTTAGCAAAGAAATATTTCTTAAAAACAAAATTAAATCATGAAACTTAAAAAAGAAAGAAACTAAAATAAACAAAAAATACACAAATTTTAATAACAAAATTTTCTTCTACGGAAAAGATTTGCTTACCCTGTGGACACACGAGCCAGTACTGGCTAGCCAATTGGCTACATGCATTGGCTGCCTGTAATTTTGTGTCGGGGGACTAGGGATCTAGGTAAGTAGTATAAACTAGAGGGTACGAGAACACCGGCATCACCGGTACCACTGGTACCAATTTGGGTTCTGATCTATAAATGCCGGCAATTAAGATTTACGATTATAATACGTGCATTGATATCCCAAGTGTCAACAATACAAATTTATGATAAGGTTAACTGCATGAATGAATGCGGGGAGGAAAACTTTATTGTTCTACTATTAGCAATCAATACGATATAAGCATACATTATTACCTCAATACTTCTTTTAATTAGTTACTTTTCACCCCAAAGAAACCTTTTGCAATGTGTAATACGACATTTAGGATCATACGAGTATCCTGTATATGACTACTTTCCTACCCTTAATAGCAAATGAATAAACATAGAAATGTTATGATATTCCTATATTATTTTGAAGTGGTGATGTAAATTAAATGGAATGAGCAAATCTTGAATAATAACACATTTTTTTTTTTTTTTTTTATAATATTATATTTTATTTATATATTTTCTGGTTTTATTTTTAGGTTTACATTGAAAAATAAAAAAAAAAATAATAACAATCCTTAGACAATTCTGTTAACAACTTGGTCAAGTGGATTGTATTCAATAATTCGATCATGAAGCATGAGGCAGTAAGCTGAAGTATTTGCAGGAATGTTTTTTGATGTTCTCATCTCCAAGCGTATATCGATAGGTCCTGTTTTCAAAGCCTCATTTTGATGTCTGCAGTCTATAACAAAAATTGGAGCACGAGATTTAAATAGATCCCAAGAAAGCAAAGGTTCAGTGTTGGTTTTATTGTAGTAAGTTCTTTGAAAATCCGTATACATTTTGTAGAACAAGCTATATCTATTTCTCTCGAAAGAAATATTAAGATCTTCATGAGGATATACATCAGAGTTTAAATACACTTTTAAGTCTGTTAAATCACAATGGTCAAACGTTGTAGGATCAGCAGATATTTTTTTATTTTTTGCAGTTTGTAGTGCAAATACAATGTATCGAGGTTTTTCTATTTGCGTTGTTGTTTTAACGTTCCAGATGTGATGGTCAGAGCTTGATAACATGGGATACTCATAGAGACCCCAGTTTCGAAAAGCAATTTTCATAAAACTATTTGCATTTATAGATTTATATAGATTTAATTTCATCGAATCTGATAAAGTCACGTGTGGTACTCTCCACTGTATCGTATGTAGTTTTACTTGTACATTTTCATCAGTTGGGGGGATTATAGAACGTAAAATTCACGTTCACGTTAGAACGTAAAAACGTAAAATTCACGTTCACGTTAAAAAAAAAGGTAAAATTCGCGTTAAAACGTAAAATTCACGTTTACGTTAGAACGTAAAAACGTAAAATTCACGTTCACGTTAGAACGTAAAATTCACGTTCACGTTAAAACGCAAAAACGTAAAATTCGCGTTAAAACGTAAAATTCACGTTTACGTTAGAACGTAAAAACGTAAAATTCACGTTCACGTTAGAACGTAAAATTCACGTTCACGTTAAAACGCAAAAACGTAAAATTCACGTTAAAACGTAAAATTCACGTTCACTTTAGAACGTTGAAACGTAAAATTCACGTTTACTTTAGAACGTAAAAACGTTAAATTCACGTTCACGTTAAAACGCAAAAACGTAAAATTCACGTTAAAACGAAAAATTCACGTTCACTTTAGAACGTTAAAAATGTAAAATTCACATTCACTTTAGAACGTAAAAACGTAAAATTCACGTTCACGTTAAAACGCAAAAACGTAAAATTCACGTTAAAACGTAAAATTCAAGTTCAAGTTAAAACGAAAAAACGTAAAATTAGTGTTTACGTTAAAACGCAAAACGTAAAATTCACGTTCGGAACGCAAAAATCACCATAGGAAACTGAACAAAATCATGAACAGAACATGATGTTTAAGAGTTAATTTTTTCAGAAAGGTGGTCAGAGAAAAGAATCGTTAGGTAAAAAGTCATGTTAATTTTTTTAATATTGTTTTATTTTTTAATTAAATTTTAATATTTAATATTTTATATTTCATTTTCAAGTTCTATTCGATAATGACCCCAAGCTAGTGTTTTTATATTATTAGTACATATAAATCTTTTGTCATCAGAACAACTTAAACTTAATTTGTTTATACATTAGGTGTATATAGTATGGTGTTTAGATCTAAAGTTCAACATTTTACTATAGAAGTTTTGTTTATGTAGCAAACAGTCTCTGTAATTTTGTAAAGACATTTTTTTACAGCTGCTGATTTAACACCCTTAGCCTTTTTTATTAGTGCTGCATCTTCTATGTCTATACTATACATTTTAGCTCTTAATCATATAAATTCCTTCATTATTCTACCATTATTTTCATCCTTCATAAATCCTAACTTTTTAACATTGAGCTGGGCAATACCGTAGCGGTTTTGGGGTGGATAGTCTGAAGTATCAAATTTATCTATTATATCATTTCTTATATCGTTGTAAAAATCATCTGTTCTTATTTTATAAATAAATGAATCGGTATCCATGTAGGCCAGATGTAGGTTGTCAGTAAATTTAGGTTTCATGTATGCATAATGAAAGTCGTACATTTTATACTTTGAAATCTCCAAAACACAAAAACCTAAGTATATAGGCTTATTATATACACTGTGAATTCGTTTTAACTGAATAGCAGCCATGGTTTCCGAAAATTCTAATATGCTATGAAAATTAGGTTTAGCTATAAGAGCGAGACTACCGATGGTACCTTTGCTTTCTATTGAATCGACAATTCGAACATCTTTTCGTTTGTCTACATTTTCCATAGTTTTTCCGAATACAGTATTATTGCAAAGTTTACGCTGATCCTTTTCAAACTTTGTGGTGGCTTTTTTTCTTAGTTCATTGTTTAAATCAATATATTTTTTAAGCCATTGAGATTGTTTGAATTGCATAAGGTTACGACACGGTGGGGTGATAGAATCGTAGCGGATCTTGGCGAATATACGGTAAGATACAATTTTTCTGGTTCTGCCTCCTTTATACAAAATACTTGAAAACTTTTTTTTTACGCAAAGCTGTCCACAGAAAGCATATTACTAATTGGAGGAGGCTCTTATGCTTTAGAGAAAACATATCAACATGGATCAACACGTTTGAGCTGAAATTTACAAAAATATAAATAATTTTATGTCAATATAATTTATAAGCATATATATATATATATATATATATATAAGAAAAAGAAGCAAAATTAAAATTTTTAAAAATCAAATTTATTTCTTTTATTAATTTTACAGAATTTTGTTTTTATTGATCCAAGAGTTATGTTCTGGTGGGAATCCCAACCATTTTACAAAAACTTTATTTCCTCTCGTTTGTAGAACTTTTTCAACTAGATATACATCACCACAATCAGTTTTCAGCAGTTCTAGTTCATAAAAGCCTCCTTGAATAGGTTTTCCTTGAAAGTCTTCGAGAAGATATGTTATAGGTTTTGTTGCTCGGACTTTTCTTATTTTAAAAACCTCAGTAGTCCAGATAGGTGTATAACCTTTTTCGAATGCATGTTTATACTTGCTAATTCTTACGTTATCACAAACTTTGAATTTTCTTTTACTAAACACTTCTTTCTTATTTTTGAAAAGTGCTAACATTGACTTTGAATTTTTCTTGTTTACATCTGCAGGTTTACATTTAATGGTTCGGTGGAAAGAATGATTATAATCATAAAGCAATTTCTTATAAATATTTATCCACTTATAGCTTCCATTGAAACTAAATTCTTTCTACATTTTTTCCTTATAGGTTCTATTAAATCTTTCAATAATTGAAGCCTTCAATGAGCTGAATGTAGAATAGTGATTAATTTTATGTTTTTCCATCAAACTCTTGAAGTTTGTATTGAAAAATTCCTTTCCATCATCAGTCTGCAAGTTCTTTGGAATCCTAGAAGAATTAGTAAATATTTCATCCATTCCTTTTGAAATAGTAATGCATTTTTTGTTTTTCATTGGGACAACCCAAGCGAATTTTGAAAAAGCATCGATAACTGTCATCAAATAATTAAATCCATTGTTTTGATCGCTGTAAGGAATCATTTCAACCAGATCTGCTTGCCACAAGTCATCATATCCCTTTATGATAACATGACGACGTTTAAAATTTCGCCGTGTAGCCTTATGTAACTCTTCAACAACCTTTCGCTTACTCATATTTAAAAAGAGTGACTTCATATAAATAAAAAAAATCTTTTATATATTTTTTATAAATATATGCTTTTATTCCAATCTTTTATATAATAACATCAATTTCTTAATTCTAACCAAACGGTTTTCTACCATATAGCAGGCGCAAGTATCGGGTCCTAGCTTACATTGGTTGAATGCCCAGCAGCAATTGGAGTAATGATGTCCGTGAATAGTTTCAATGTAATGTACATTATCGAATCTTTTAAGCAGGAAAATGCAAGTTAAGATCTCTTCATAATGCTCATCCAATACATTCTTGCGATGAGTTTTTAAAAAATCAAAATTGTTTTTAATTATGACTTTTGAGGCCATTTTTATAGTTGTTGCTGGTTAAAGTGTTGAATGCTTACTAACAATTTTTTACTTTTTGTGAGAGGAATTAACGTAAAATGAAAAATATTTGTAACAAATACAACAATAAAACTTTGAAAACTATTTAATATTCTTAATAATAGCATTTGTATTTGTGATTTTTTTTAAATTGGGGTGGCAATATTTTTCTTGCTTCTAACGAGTGATTTTTTAGCTCTTTTGGTTTTGGCAACACTGGTTTTGACAGCTGACGTGTGTTTAGTACCTTGTGTCACTGTCAAGCAGCTTCAGTTTGGTTTGCAATTTAACCATGGATCGTCTTACAAATGAACAACGCTTGCAAATTATTGAATTTTACTATCAAAATTCGTGCTCGGTTCGAAATGTTCATCGCGCGCTGCTTCCATTTTATGGTCGGCATTCTCGACCTTCTGAGCAGTCTATTCGGAAGATTGTGACCAAATTTCGCACCAAATTTACTTTGTTGGACATGAAACCACCAACACGTTTACGTACTGTGCGTAGTGAAGAAAATATTGCGGCCGTATCAGCTAGTGTGACAGAAGACCACGAAATGTCGATTCGGCGCCGTTCCCAGCAGTTAGGCCTTTGTTACAGCACTACGTGGAAAATTTTGCGGAAGGATTTGGGCGTAAAGCCTTTTAAGATACAGCTGGTGCAAGAACTAAAGCCAGCCGACCTACCACAACGCCGAATTTTTGGTGGATGGGCTCTTGGAAAGCTGGCCGAGGATCCGCTTTTTTATCGAAAAATTGTGTTCAGCGATGAGGCTCATTTTTGGTTGAATGGGTACGTAAATAAGCATAATTGCCGCACTTGGAGTGAAGATCAGCCAGAAGCATTGCAACAGCTACCAATGCATCCCGAAAAAGCCAGTGTTTGGTGCGGTTTATGGGCCGGCGGCATTATTGGGCCATATTTCTTCAAAGATGATGCGAATCGCAGCGTTACTGTCAATGGTGAACGCTACCGAGCGATGATAACAAACTTTTTTTTGCCCGAAATGGAAGTTCTTGACTTGCATGATATGTGGTTTCAACAAAACGGTGCCACATGCCACACAGCACGCGAAACAATGGCGCAATTGCGAGGCGAGTTTGGTGAACAGTTAATTTCACGTTTCGGGCCGGTCAATTGGCCGCCTAGATCGTGCGATTTGACACCATTAGATTATTTTTTGTGGGAGTATGTCAAGGCTAATGTCTATAGGGACAAGCCCGCTTCGATTGACGCACTGGAAGCCAACATCCATGCATTCATTCGTGAGATACCGGCCGATATGTGTGAAAGAGTATGCCAAAATTGGACTCAGCGGATGGGCTACCTGAGACGCAGCCGCGGTCAACATTTGCATGAAATTATCTTTAAACATTAAATTGCAAGGTTCAAACTATCGATTCAAATAAATATTTCATTCATTTTTTCGAATTTTTTGTTTTTTTTTTTTTTAAAGTTCTAAACCTCTTAAAAAATCACCCGTTATTAACTATAAAATACAGATACATAAAATTATTACAAATATAACAACATTTTTTTACTTATTTTAATCTATGGGTGTAAAGGGTACATTAGGAAACATCATCTTCATTAAATATTCAACTTTATTTTTTATATTCTTGTCAATATACTTTTCTTCTATGGAGTCTTTAAGATTTTTTTGAGAAATTAATTGTGATGCTTTGTTTTCTCGTTCCATACTTTTTATTGTTTCCTTTATCGTAGAGTCTATGTGGTTTTTTAGCATATGAATTTCCTTATTAAAAGTGGATAAAACTTCCATTAAAGAAGAATTTATGTGGTTTATAATGCTTGATTCTTTAAGACTTATTTGATCATCAACATATCCTTTACACACGGCTTGGTGGGGGTATTCAGGATTACTTCCAACATTCTTTAAATATCTACTTTCTATATCAAAATCACCACAGGGTAAGAGTTTAAATCCCAAATTCTGAAGGACCCACAATACCTTTGGTTTTTGGAGTAGGTTTGAAGTTCCTACCGAACTTGTCGACGTTCATTGTTCAAATGTTAAGTTTTCTTTTTTGTATGATACTAATATATAATATTTGATTCCCTTAATTCTTCAATTATGGAAGTGATTTCATTCTGATGGTTATCGTTACCAGCATTTTTAGATGCTATCAAAAGTCGTAGTCTATCCACAGGTTTATTTGGATCATTCCAGTATATATATTCAATATCTTTGTTTATGTATTTCATTTCAGTAATACTAGAATAGGATTTTCCTATTTTTGTATTATCATTTTTAAGTCCAGCAACAATAGCCTTTATTATTTGTGTATATTTCACACCTCTGTTACTCTTAATTCGAGAAGAACTATCATGATTCATTCTGTATGCATTAGTTTTTTGGAGGATTTTCGAATATTGTTCTAAGTCATCCTTAGTATATTTTTGCTTACAAGGATTTTTCTTTAACACCAATTCAATGAGACCCGGAGTTCGAGTAAAAATTTCATCATCAATGATAATATTCTTATCACTCATTTTAAAGCTACATTTTCCTATTTTTACAGATTGAGTGTTTGCATCAAAATATGGTCCATAGGCCGTATCACGATTCGACTCTGACAATAGTTTTTGTTGATTGAAAGACGATGATTTATTAGGACTATCAAAATTTGTTGGTGTACTGAATAAAAAAGTATTATCTGGACTATTCAATTCTAATGAAGGTGATTCTGCTCGCTCATGGTCCTCCTCATCCTTTTCATTAAAAGATTTGAAATGTAGCTTACGACGTTTCGGTGTTTTAATATTATCCTCTTGTTGGGATTCTTCTTTTTTAATATTTTCAACCAATTTTTTCAACGGCTCAACGATGGGTTTGAAAGTGTTTTCCAACTCAGTTTCTCGCATCATTTTACCAGTTTTTAGTTGAAAATATTTATTTTTTAGCACATTTCGCGTTTTTATTAGATCATTTAACACACTTTCATCCATTTTCTATAGTACAAAATATGAGACAGTATTTAAATATTTATTTTATTATGATTATATGATGGACTAGTACCTCCAAACAGTGGTGCTGATGTAATGTGTTGCTTTCAAATGATAAATGTATATTTATAGTATTGCAATTTTGTGAAAACTGTTTTTATATCGACCTTTTTCAATGGTGCTTTCCTTGTCTATAACCAGAAAACCGAAATTATCAGCCCAACACTGAGAACATAATTCTTTAAACTGATTAAATGTCATATCAGAGTTTATATGATCTTTGTAAACATGCATCAAATTCAATTCATCTTGTTTGAAAAGAATAATAAAATTAGCATTGTCTCTAATTAAATGTTTTGGTATATGGGTATAGGACTGACATAAGTAAAAACTATCAACTCCATTATGACGACCCATGCAAAAATAATCTCTTATGTTATTTTGTTTCTGGCATGCAACATCATCGAATATAAATATTGAATTATTTTTCGCGTCTGATGGGGGCATTATCTCGGAATTATTTGAGAATTCATTGTATTCCATTCCTTTCACGGATGTAATCAGCTTTTTGAGATATATATATTTTGGTTGATGTAAGGATTTAGAATAAATATAAATATTTTCAAACTTTTATCCATTCGGGTCGAGAAGAATACTAAGCATAACATTTGTTTTTCCACAGTTTGATGGTCCAACGATAATTCCTCGAATACTCTTTGGGAATAATGAACCATGTTTTTTTTTTATTTTGACTTTGGAATCAAAGTTTTTTACTTTAATAACTTCTGACTGCTTTACGAAGCGCATAATGCCGACTGATAGCTTTTACAATAAAACATAGCATTTTTATATGATTATATTCATATGTGTTTCAACCTCCAAGTAGGAAGGTACAAAAATTATAATATGATTGAGCACAACGTTCGAAGTCATACTCATAATAAAAGAAAATCAATTGAAGGAAAGGGGCTTTTGAATACGGTTATAGACAAATTACCATTTGAGCTACATCTTCCTTCATATAATTATTGTGGCCCCGGAACTAAATTGGAAAAACGATTACGTAGAGGAGATAAGGGGGTTAATAAACTGGATGAGGCTTGTCGTTTGCATGATATTGCATATTCTAAGAGTGGCTCTGTCTCAGATCGACACGTTGCTGATAAAATTCTAACTGAGCAAGCGTGGAAACGATTTAAAGCAAACGACTCTTCAACGTCTGAAAAGTTAAGCGGCCTTTTGGTCACCAACATGATGAAGGCGAAAACAAAGTTCGGTATGGGTAATACAGAGAATAAAAAAAAAACTATCCGAGCTAGTAAACAAAAGAAGCAGCCTTGTAAGAAAAATATTTTTAAAAAGGCCATAACTGAAGCAAGAAATGCTATTAAAAGCGATATCAATTGTTGTGGTACAACATCTATAGCAAATATTGCTCTGAAAGCTGCAAAAAATGTTTTTAAAAATAAAAAAAAAACAAAATATACAAACTCCAAGAATAATCCCACTTCCAAAGAGAGGTGGTTTTCTTCCATTTCTAGCTCCTATTCTAGCTGGTTTATCAGCTGTTGGATCTTTAACAGGTGGAGTTGCCGGAGTTGCAAAAGCACTCAATGACGTTCATGTTGCTAAAAGAGCTTTTGAAGAAAACAAACGACATAATAAGGCTATGGAGGCAGTCGCTATTCAAGGGAAGGGGTTATACTTGAAACCATATAAAAATGGTCTTGGTTTATTTCTAAACACATCTAATACAAAAAATTGATTGATTTGCTGCCTAAGAGACCCTTAAATAATCATGATATTCTACGGTTTAGAAAGAAACATCTCAAGCACTTTAGAGGAGTTTTTATGCGAGACTCATTACCAAAAACCTCTACGGATCAAGAGTGTGGCGTTATAAATTTGGATAGTGAAGCTGGTATGGGTACTCATTGGGTAGCATATATTAGAAATAAAAAATATAATATTATAAAGTATTTTGATAGTTTTGGTAATTTAAGACCACCAACTGAAGTAATAGACTATCTTGGTAATCAAATAAATAATAATTATATTCGAGAACAAGACATTTATGCTTAAGATTTTTATTAGACCAATGTTGAAATGTTTTCAAAAGTTTAAACAAAAAATGAATAAAACCATGTGAACACATCAAAACTGTCTCATTTTTCTTTTAACCAGGATGTCGCTAACATTAACATTAAGTGGGAATAAATCAAGTCTCAATGCAGAATATTTTCCACCAATTGTACTGAAATCTAATTATGTTTGCGGGCTTATAGATTTTCAAACATATAACTCTATACCAAATGTAGATGAGTTTAATAATTTGATACATGTGGGCGATAATGTTATCTCGCTTCCTATTGGTTCATATGAGATAGAAGATATAAATAATTTCATACAAACAAAATTTAATGATATTAACAAAAAAAAAAAAAATTTAAAAAAAAAAATGAATTTAAAATCAAGGCCAATATAAACACTCTAAAATGTGAAATTTTCAGCTCGGAAGATATTGACTTCTCTAAACCGAATTCAATTGGATCTCTTTTACGATTTAGTAAGAAGCTGCTGAAGGCAAATAGGCAATATGAATCAGATCTCTTCGTCGATATAAATAGAGTTAATGCCATACGCATTGAATGTAATATTATAGATGGAACGTATATTAACAATCAACCTGCGCATATTTTACATGAATTTGCTGTTAAAGTAAGTCCAGGCTATAAAATCATAGAAGTTCCGAAAAATGTCATTTATTTACCCGTGAACGTCAGACGAATAACATCGTTGTGTTTAAAGTTCATAGATCAAGACGGAAAAGTTATAAATTTTAGAGGAGAGACATTAACGGCTCGATTACATTTACAACCACAGCCATGATTGTATATGAAAATATAATTAGCACAATCCTATATAAAAACACCGTCGAAAATAATTCATTACTCAATCAAGCTTCGAACTCAGCCGCGGTAACACATAATCTTAAAAAGCATAATCAGGATTTTTTGCTCTCATTGGGGTATATCATAAAATATTGAAAATCAAAAACAAAATATAGCAATATGTTGAACATTTTCCAAGAGCCCGAAATCTATGAAAGTGTTTCTAAATATGAATATCATACTTACTCACCATATCAAAACAATTTTGAAAAAAATGACATCGTTCAGATTTGCATACAACACCAAAATCTTAATGTTCTTCCTTCGGAAAGTTTTCTATATGTTGAAGGATCACTATCGAAGACAGATGGAAAAGAAATAGTCAGCACAAGACTTGTAAACAATGCAATGGCTTTTCTCTTCGACGAAATACGTTATGAGCTGAATGGAAAGGAAATTGATTACAATCGAAATGTGGGGATTACAACAACAATCAAAAACTATTTATCGTTGACAAAAAATGAGAGTGATATGCTTTTAAATGCTTCATGGTCTCCCGATTCAGATATTTATTTTAAACTACTATATTTTAACTACTGCATTCCATTGAATAAGCTTTTGGGTTTTGCCGAAGATTATAAAAAAATTATTCCCAATGCTCGTCATGATCTAATTCTCACTCGTTCTAGGATGGATGAAAACGCTATAATCTCCCCAACTGATGAAAATGTACAAGTAAAACTACATAAGGTACAGTGGAGAGTACCACACGTGACTTTATCAGATTCGATGAAATTAAATCTATATAAATCTATAAATGCAAATAGTTTTATGAAAATTGCTTTCCGAAACTGGGATCTCTATGAGTATCCCATGTTATCAAGCTCTGACCATCACATCTGGAACGTTAAAACAACAACGCAAATAGAAAAACCTCGATACATTGTATTTGCACTACAAACTGCAAAAAATAAAAAAATATCTGCTGATCCTACAACGTTTGACCATTGTGATTTAACAGACTTAAAAGTGTATTTAAACTCTGATGTATATCCTCATGAAGATCTTAATATTTCTTTCGAGAGAAATAGATATAGCTTGTTCTACAAAATGTATACGGATTTTCAAAGAACTTACTACAATAAAACCAACACTGAACCTTTGCTTTCTTGGGATCTATTTAAATCTCGTGCTCCAATTTTTGTTAAAGACTGCAGACATCAAAATGAGGCTTTGAAAACAGGACCTATCGATATACGCTTGGAGATGAGAACATCAAAAAACATTCCTGCAAATACTTCAGCTTACTGCCTCATGCTTCATGATCGAATTATTGAATACAATCCACTTGACCAAGTTGTTAACAGAATTGTCTAAGGATTGTTATTATTTTTTTTTATTTTTCAATGTAAACCTAAAAATAAAACCTGAAAATATATAAATAAAATATAATATTATAAAAAAAAAAAAAAAAAAATGTGTTATTATTCAAGATTTGCTCATTCCATTTAATTTACATCACCACTTCAAAATAATATAGAAATATCATAACATTTCTATGTTTATTCATTTGCTATTAAGGGTAGGAAAGTAGTCATATACAGGATACTCGTATGATCCTAAATGTCGTATTACACATTGCAAAAGGTTTCTTTGGGGTGAAAAGTAACTAATTAAAAGAAGTATTGAGGTAATAATGTATGCTTATATCATATTGATTGCTAATAGTAGAACAATAGAATTTTCCCCCCGCATTCATTCATGCAGTTAACCTTATCATAAATTTGTATTGTTGACACTTGGGATATCATCGGTGTATCTAAATAAGGAAGCAGTTGGATAAATGTATGTATTGCGATCATCATGAATGTATATTTTAATTGTCGGCATCCATCCCTATAGATAAAATAATATGTTGACCTTATTGACGTACATTTGTATTCCGCAATAAAAATAACCCTTGGACCATTTTTCAGGATTTTAATGATAAGGGACAGGGTTTAGTAATATGATTGACATGATGCTAGCAAATATATAAAGGAAGAGATAAAGGAGGTATAGTCCTATTAGACGAATGAATGATATGATGGTAGTGAGGTATTAGGCTTTTGTTACACTAATTATCACCTCAATCCAGGAAAAATCCTAAAGCAATAGATATATGTAGATGGTCAAGTCCTATTAGTCAGATGAGTGACATGATGCTAACGATGTATCAGGATCTTGATATATCAATGCACGTATTATAATCGTAAATCTTAATTGCCGGCATTCATAGATCAGAACCCAAATTGGTACCAGTGGTACCGGTGATGCCGGTGATGCCGGTGTTCTCGTACCCTCTAGGGTGATGCCGGTGTTCTCGTACCATCTAGGGTGATGCCGGTGATGCCGGTGTTCTCGTACCCTCTAGGGTGATGCCGGTGATGCCGGTGTTCTCGTACCCTCTAGTTTATACTACTTAGGTAGTGAAGAAAAATTTAGGCACGAGCCAAAAAATAATCTTTTTTCTAATCCCAGCGGACGTGCATGCTGGCGTTACGCGACTTACGTTTTCTTTACATTCAGAAAATAAAAAAAATATTTAATTTTATTTAAAATGTCTTTATTGGTCTGAAGAATCTTACTGACTAAAGAATACAACTTTATTATATCTTAACTGAAGTATTTTATATTTCATCGAAATTGCAATGTCTCGCAATAATATCGTATTTCTGTACATTGCACTTCCGTTGAGAAAATTTATTGCAACATGATTCTCTTTTTAATTGTTGGCAAGAAATTTAGTTTGATTTTTTTTTTTATATATTTTATATATTTTTTCGGTTTCAGCGGAATTGCAATGCCTCGAAATATTATTGTATTTGTGGACATTGCATTTCCGCTGGGAAAATTATTGTAATGTGATTCCTTTATTATTTGTTGCTACATATCCCAGTTTATGGGAATTGGAGTTTTTGTCTGAAGCGTTGGAAGCTTTGACATAACCCCTCCCCCCTTTAAGTCGAAACTCTCCTGGGTTTCGTTGTTAATTACAACTTTAATTGATTTGTATTTATAGAGTGTAAACAAAAATAGAAGTATGAAAAGAATCACTATTACAATAAATGCAATTAAATATATCCAATTGTACATGATGTACTTTTTTTATGAAATTTAAGTTCTTCGATTACTTCCATGTTGTTACGGTAAATTTTACTGCAACAAAAACCAGCCTTTGGCCGTTTTATTTTTCCTTTGTTGTGGCTGCAAAATATCGGCAAAGTTGAGGGCAACCATGGTCTCATCAACCACAGGTGTACCTAGCCTTTATTTTGCAAAAGCAACAAATACGAGTTCGAGAACGAGTTCTTTCGACGAGGTCGAAAATGCCGGCGGATGAGCCGAAGAAGTATGAGGTCGGGCGGACCCTTACTTAACAACAACAACATATTCATCAATCATATTTGTATTATATATTTATATTAATTGTTATTAACGTAGTATACCTTTTGTTTTACCTATTATAAATTTTAACGTAAATTAACTTAAATTAATAATGTACAAAATGGGTTTTTAACACCGTGTAATTTTCCGTTGCTAAGATCGTTTTTGAAAATTAGATGTAGTAAGAGAAATGCTTCCCTCCGTACCTCCAAAATAGTAAAACTAGTTTACCATTTCGAATCCCGCGTTTTAAAATAGAGTAATAGGATAATGCCTAGTGAGGATCTTTTCTCGATTTTTTTTGTCGTTTTCAATTTTTCTCGAAAGTCAAAAATAGTTGGGAGGGGATCTGAACTCGGCCATTATGTTTCGGCAAGTTTTGGAAACTCATCCAACAACTTGTTGAAACCGTGTTTGTGTGTGTGAGAGTAAAGTTTCGCTGAGAGTCAACAACGGTGGCTTTCCTGATGAGCGTTAAGCTTCCAGGAAGCCGTGATGCCGTGACCGACAATCACGAAAACGAATGCTTGTGTTGTATGAATGTGTGTATGACTGGAATGGACGAGGGAGGAAGACAATAGATGGGGAATAGCATGGAAGGCACTCTGTAGAGAGCTTACCAAGCGGATAGAAGTGTTCTAGGAATTGTTCGAGGATTATTGAGAAGGAGAAAGAAAAATCGAGAAAAGAAGGAGACTTTTAATTTCGAGGAAAGCGGAAAATTAAAAAGGAAATAGTATCAGGATTCGAGGTGGGGAAAATAGTAGGAGTTACAGGAGATAGAGGAGAGGAAAAGCAAAAAAAAAAAGATAAGTACAATCCATTTTCTTGGATATATAAATATATATAATACATGTTTGTAAGTCTAAACATATATATATATATATAAAATCCAGTAAAGTCGTGTCGTGTTATAATCGCCGGTGTTAAGATCCCATTTTCTTTGTTTGATTTGCCTTGCCAATTTCATTTAATTCCTTTGTATTTTTGCTTTAAATAATTTTTTTATTTCTGAAAACATTTTGGGTTTTAATCCAGGGATCTTCAATCCCACGGCTTCCCAAAAAAAAATAAATGATAGATTTAAAACTAAATCTTTGTTGCATTTCATTTAAAATCGCTTCACTCATTACTTTAAGTAGTTTTGGAATTTTCTACTTCGGTTTCTTAAACAAAATTCCTGGCGCCCACTTTTATTGCAACGTACCCCACTGTACGTGCAATAAAACATTTTTCGCGATTCAACTTAATCGAATTTATAAATCGATTAAGTTTATCAATTCTAAGAAAAGTTCTTTCACAAGAACCCAGCCCAGCTGAGCAGCCGCGGTTACAGCTTCGTCAACGAGCTGTATTGTTGCACTTTTTCGTTCTCTATTTTGTGTCGCGTTCGTACTCGGTTGAGTGCGAGTTGTTCGTGTCGTTGCGTGCGTCGTCGTTCGTCGCTACGCAGCCGCCTCTTGTTTTGTTTTTAATTTTCAATTAAATAATAATAATTAATAATTTCAATACCCTCCCCTCGCGTTTATTAACGAAGAAAAAGTGTAACAAATTGGCGCCCAACGTGGGGCCAAAGAAAGTGGAAGAATTTTCGGTGGTAGTTTTGTATAGTGTTTTTTTTGTATATTGTTTACTTTTAAAAGAACTTTTAATTCCGCTTGTTTTTTTATAGGTGTTTTGTCCGAGGTGTTTGGTTCCTGCTAGAGTGTATAGGAAATATTACAAGGCTTTTTTTTTTTTTTTGTTCGTGCAAAATACACAGGAGTTACTTTTGGAACAAAATTTCTTCGAGAGAATTTGCTTACAGGAAAATCGCAAGTATTTTTTTTTGAGTGTTGCGTAAACTCGTTTTAAATACATTTATTGTGTGGTGTTTTTCTTTAGTGCAGAAAATAATTCTTTTTTTCTTATTGTTGGTTTTTAATTTTTAAATATTTATTCGCGGACAGTTTGTTTTGTTTTTTTTTCTCTCTCTTTTTGGTATGCAGTGATATAAATTCTCTTGTGTCATTGCAATCACTTGAGAGTTTTTATCGCTAGCTATTTTGAGTTTTATTTGAGTGTACATGATAGTTTTTTTTTTTCTCTCAGGAGTATTTTTGTTTTGAGTGCAAGCTAATCTTGCAATTTGAAAAGAATTTGAGCAAAGTTAGTTCGAGTAGGGGATTGGTGTGACCATCCGTATTTTTTTTTATTTTGTATATAATTTGATAGGAAATAATTTTGTGTTGTTTTTTTTAATTATTTGTTATTTAATTAATAAAAATAAATTAATTTACAAGTTAGGTTTTCGAGTTCTAGGGTTACCAAGCATATATTTTTTAAATTTTTTTTGTATATAATTTTTTTTAATTTTAAATTTTGTTTTTTTTTTAACATGAACATTGGGCGATTAGCACAGGACGAACTGGCCTACAAGATGAAGGTCAGGGGTTTAAAAGTAGGGACAGTGGAGGAGATGCGGAAGGCATTAAGGTCATCGAGGTTACTCGTTAAGAGGAACTCGATGGAGGTTAGTTTAGTTTACCCCTTCACTTATGAAGAGGATGTTAAAGCAATAGAGGCAAAGATGGAGGAGATTAGGGTCCTTCTTAAAGTACCTCCGAAGAATCCAAAGTCTTCGGAGTACATTAAGATAGTGACAAAGATTGAATGGTGAATAGGCAGGTTAGCTAGGACACCTTGTGAGGCCGAAGATGAAGAAGATGAAGTTAGTTCACTTCGGAACAAGTTTTTATGTTTATTAGGAGATCTCACTGGAGATAGTGAGAATAGTGATAGGGAAGAGGATCTAAATAAAGAAAAGACTCCGATAAAAACCCAACTTCCGGCACAAGTTGGTCAGACCCTAGGTGTTAGTTCGCGGTCTGCGTTAGGGCCTGCTACAGGGACGTTAGCTGAACCAAGGAGTGGTGTCAGTAGTCCTGTAGTAGGAGACATTTCAGTTAGGGTTCCGTCGGAACGTAGGGTTGATAGGGCCGATGGTTTTTCTGGACAAATGGTCGTTCAGCAGAAACACATCGAGCGTATAGGAAAGTGGGGGGTGAAGTTTACTGGTGAGTCAAGTGGAGCATCAGTGAATTCATTCCTGGAAAGAGTGGAGGAGCTTCGTTTGGCTAACGATGTTCCTGAAAACCACCTTTTCAAATCCGCTTCGGAGCTTTTGGCTGGTAGGGCACTTATGTGGCTTAGGACGGCTAGGGAAGATTTGGAGGATTGGCAGGAACTCGTCAAGGAACTCAAAGCGGAGTTCCTTCCTGCGAATTACGATGATCTCTTGTTGGAGGAGATTAATCGGCGTTCGCAGGGAAAGGAGGAAACTTTCGGCGCGTATCTGACCACAATGAGGACATTGTTTCGAAGATTATCGGAACCATTGTCAGAGGGAAGAATGCTTGCTACATTGAGGAAAAACGTAGATCCATTTTATCAGGTTCAGATAGCTTGTTCCAAACCAAAGACGGTTAAGGAACTTGCTATCTTAGGTAGGGAATTAGATACCCTTAAGGTCAACGTAGATAGTTTTACCCCGCCTTCTAGAGGCAAAAATTTGTTGGAACCGGAGTGCGGTTACCAACCGAGTTCGTCTGGACAACACCGAGTAGCGGCTGTTGCTCCAGTTTCTGAAAATCCATTTAGGCAGTCGGTTAGGTGTTACAACTGTAACAAGGAAGGGCATTTAGCCCCGAACTGTACAGTTCAGAAACGTTGCTTCGGTTGTGGAGCTATAGGAGTTTATCGCAGGGATTGTAGGTGTTCGGGAAATGGGGATCGGGCCCTTGTGTCAGCAGGACAAGGAGTCCGCCGGTGATAGGAAGGTCGTCTGCTGACGATCAGCTTTTAGATAAAGTTCAACTGAGTTTCACATTAGCGGCAAATGGTAGGGACACTAGACCATATTTAGGAGTTAGGATTTATGGAATTAGGTTTTTAGGGCTTCTTGATTCCGGAGCTTCCCAAACTATAGTAGGCGGTGACGGATGGAAAATTTTGAAAGAGTTAGGCTTAAAATTAGGAAAGAGTAGTGTTGGGTCAGTAGCGTTAGCAGATGGAGCAGGTGTAGGTGTAGCTGGATCTGTTTCTCTACCAGTGGAGGTGGAGAACAAATCCTTTTTGATAGAATGTCTGGTCATTCCGAATCTTCCACATCAGCTGATATTAGGTGCCATCAGGGGTGTGGAGTTTTTCTAGCCAAGAGAGCTTGGCCTCGATGACAGACATGGTAGCGATTAGGGAAAAATCGGATTTGAACGATTCCGAAAATAGGGAGTTAGAATTAGTATTAGAAGAACTTTTTAAAACAATGACCGAAGGTTTAGGGTGCACCAATTTAGTTGAGCACAAGATTAGGACGTCTGCAGAGCCGATAAAACAACGATATTACCCTGTTTCGCCAGCGATTCAGAAACATATCGATCAGGAGCTCCAGGAGATGTTGGAAGCTGGAGTGATCGAGAAGTCGAAGAGTCCCTGGGCATCACCGATTCTTCTCGTTAAGAAGAAAGACGGTAGTTATCGGTTCTGTGTCGACTATAGGAAGTTAAATGAGGTTACTGATAGGGATGCTTATCCACTACCTTTTATTTCAGCGATTTTAGATAAGCTTCGAAACGCGAAGTACTTGTCTTCGTTAGACATTAAGTCTGCTTATTGGCAGATTCCAATGGAAGAAGAATCGCGCAAGTACACAGCCTTTACCGTGCCAGGACGAGGACTTTTTCAATTTTGTAGGATGCCATTTGGGCTTCATAATTCACCGGCGACATGGCAAAGGTTTATTGACGACGTTTTAGGTCCTGATTTAGAACCGTTCGTCTTTGTGTACTTGGATGACATTATCATCGTCACCGATTCTTTCGATAGGCACTTAGAAATTTTAAAAGAAGTCTTTAAAAGGTTAGGAGAAGCCGGTTTAAAAGTAGGTAGGGAAAAGTGTAATTTTTGTAGGCCTTCTTTAAAATTTCTAGGTTATGTAGTTGATAGGAACGGGCTTCATGTTGACCCGGAAAAAGTGGAAAGCATGATTAGGATTCCTCCACCGAAAACCGTAAAGGAAATTAGGAGTTTTGTAGGGACTATTTCTTGGTATCGACGTTTCGTACCAAATTTTGCAATTTTAGTTAGGCCTCTTACCGATCTCTTAAAGAAAGGTAAGAAATTTGAGTGGACACAAGAATGTGAGGAAAGTTTTAGGAAAGCCAAAGAGTGTTTGGTAACGGCACCGATTCTGACCTGTCCGGATTTTTTAAAGCCGTTTGTGGTACAAACAGACGCATCGGACTATGGCATCGGGGCCGTATTATCTCAGGAGTTTGAGGATGGCGAAAAAGCCATTTGTTATTTAAGTCGGTCATTGAATAGGAATGAAAAGAATTACTCTACGACCGAAAAGGAATGTTTAGCGGTCCTTTGGGCGATTGAAAAGTTGCGGCCGTATCTCGAAGGTGTTCGATTTACAGTCGTAACTGATCACCACTCTTTGGCCTGGCTAAGCAACCTTAAGGATCCGCAGGGTAGATTAGCTCGTTGGGCCATTCGGCTTCAACAATTCGATTTCAAAATCATTCATAGAAAGGGCAAAGAACATGTCGTTCCTGATATGTTGTCGCGAGGAGTGCCAGAAGTAGCTGGTGTCTCTGAGGCGGATTCGGACCCTTGGATGACTAAAATGATAGTACAGGTAGAAAAGAGCCCGTTAGAATACCCATCTTGGAGAGTTGAGAATGGGCGGCTCTATAAACATGTTAGGTTAAACCATATAGTCGTTCATGATAATGGTGAGGAGTGGAAGTTAGTGTTAGGAAAAAGTGATAGGACGAGAATCCTTAACGAGTGCCATGATGTTCCGCTTTCAGGACACATGGGCGTTAAGAAAACTTTTGCTAGGGTAGCAGAAAAATATTACTGGCCCAAAATGAGGGGCGATATAACGAAATATGTTAGGAATTGTAAAGTTTGCCAAAGCGTGAAACCAGTGAATGAAAAACCAGCTGGTCTAATGACCGAAAGAGTAGGAAATTCCCAACCGTGGGAAATGATTGGCGTGGACTTGGTGGGTCCATTACCAAAATCGTCGCGAGGATTCATATATATTTTAACGGTCGTCGACTATTTCACAAAATTCCCCTTGTTGTTCGCGTTACGGTCCGCAACGGCGAAAGCGGTATACCGGGAGTTGGAAGAAAACGTGTTTCTTCTTTTCGGGATTCCAAAGTGGATCGTATGTGACAACGGTCTCCAGTTCCGTGGCAAGGAACTGAAAACGCTTAGCGAAGCGTACGGGTCACAACTTCGGTTTACGGCGAATTATCACCCGCAGGCGAATCCTGCGGAACGAATAAATCAAATTATCAAGACTACGCTCCGGGCGTATGTTTCGGAAAACCAGCGGAGTTGGGATTTGCAACTGGCAAAAGTCGCCTGTGTAATCCGAACTTCGCAACATGAGGTTTTAGGTGTGTCGCCATACTTCGCAAATTTCGGTAGGAACATGGTAACTAATGGCCATGATGTAGGAATTAGGGATAGTGATAGGGACCTAGATAGAGGGGAAATTGATAGGCAGTTCCGGAAACTGAGAGAGGATATAGCTAGGAAGTTGGAAGCAGCGGGAAAGAAGGCTGCTAAGACTTATAATTTACGTAGGAGGGACGTGCAATATCACCCGGGTGATCTCGTTTGGCGTAGGAATTTCGCGCTGTCCGATGCAGCAAATTATTTCGCGGCGAAGTTGGCGACCAAATTTGTAGGACCTTTCAAGGTCAGTAAGAGGATGTCCCCTTGGACATATCTCCTAATAGACGATCGCGGTAAGGAGCGAGGAACGTGGCATGTTAAAGATTTAAAACCTTATTTTGATTCTTGAGTCCAGTCCCTTTTGTAGTAGTAATTTTTTTTGGTTGTTCAATGTCATTTTTGTTTTGATTAATGTGCCACACTAATGATTTTTTTCTCTTTTTTTTTTTTCTCTTTTAAATGTAATGATGGTATCCCTATGTTGTTGTTGTCTAAGTAAGGGTCGGGCGGACCCTTACTTAACAACAACAACATATTCATCAATCATATTTGTATTATATATTTATATTAATTGTTATTAACGTAGTATACCTTTTGTTTTACCTATTATAAATTTTAACGTAAATTAACTTAAATTAATAATGTACAAAATGGGTTTTTAACACCGTGTAATTTTCCGTTGCTAAGATCGTTTTTGAAAATTAGATGTAGTAAGAGAAATGCTTCCCTCCGTACCTCCAAAATAGTAAAACTAGTTTACCATTTCGAATCCCGCGTTTTAAAATAGAGTAATAGGATAATGCCTAGTGAGGATCTTTTCTCGATTTTTTTTGTCGTTTTCAATTTTTCTCGAAAGTCAAAAATAGTTGGGAGGGGATCTGAACTCGGCCATTATGTTTCGGCAAGTTTTGGAAACTCATCCAACAACTTGTTGAAACCGTGTTTGTGTGTGTGAGAGTAAAGTTTCGCTGAGAGTCAACAACGGTGGCTTTCCTGATGAGCGTTAAGCTTCCAGGAAGCCGTGATGCCGTGACCGACAATCACGAAAACGAATGCTTGTGTTGTATGAATGTGTGTATGACTGGAATGGACGAGGGAGGAAGACAATAGATGGGGAATAGCATGGAAGGCACTCTGTAGAGAGCTTACCAAGCGGATAGAAGTGTTCTAGGAATTGTTCGAGGATTATTGAGAAGAAGAAAGAAAAATCGAGAAAAGAAGGAGACTTTTAATTTTGAGGAAAGCGGAAAATTAAAAAGGAAATAGTATCAGGATTCGAGGTGGGGAAAATAGTAGGAGTTACAGGAGATAGAGGAGAGGAAAAGCAAAAAAAAAAAAGATAAGTACAATCCATTTTCTTGGATATATAAATATATATAATAAATATATATAATTTCAATTTGATTAATTACAATGTCATCGAACGATAATGTACTACTATTTTCTTTCAATTGGTTATCATTGTTTTTTATTATTAAATTCTTCATTTTTTCCATAATAAGTATGATTTCTTATTTTTATGTTACAGTTATGAAAATTTATTAAGTAATTCCCATTAAGGGTTATAATTCCGTCATCACATGAGCTTGACAGTGTTGTTGTATTTTGATTTTTCAGCAATATTGAATTTGAGTTAATTTCTATAGTTTCAGATTTTGTGTTCTTTATTGTATAGCAATTATTTTGGTAAATACAAAGCTTGGATTCTTTTAAGGATTTTTCATTTACATTTACATTAAAATCATAATGGGTATTGTTTAAAATTACTATTTCTTTATTTTCAAAATCAAATTCTTCAAATTTATTATTGGTAATTGGGTAACAATAGATCGCTTTGCTTTAAATATATCTTTAGGAATTTTTATTGCAAATATTAGTTTTTCATTTTTATATTCTACGGTACCTAGTGTAATGTTTTGTAATTTATATAAATCTATGTCATATTTTCTGATTTTATCTTCTGTCAAGATATTGCTGCTCATAAGATTCATTCTTGATGATGCAATATAATTTTATATATGTTCTATGTTATCTCCTAGTATTTTTATTTTAAGTAGTATATCTAGATAAATTAGCTCTTTATAAATTTTTTCATTATTTATTTTAATATCATTAGATTTTTCTAGAATCTTATCCCTATCTGCTTCTATTGTTTCTTTAATTTTATTAAAAGTATCGTTAAAATGGTTATTAATTTCGATATTTTTGTTCAAATTATTAATTATGTTATGATTATTTTCATCAATTGTTCCCAAATGTTCTTCTATATCTACTCTATCATTTTCATCCATTGAACCGAAGAGCCATTTAAGTCCTGTTACAGCATTGATTAATCCCCTCTTATGTCTATGTGGTAATAAGGTTCTTACTTTTGTTCTGAGTAAGCTAATTTCGTGAAGTAAAATGTTTTTGTTATCTATTTCTCCTAATTGTTTTATATTGTTTTCAAATGTATCTAATATATATGTTATTTGCTGGGGTTTTATTATATGTAAGATTATGTTGTAATTATGAATGATTGGAACTTCTTCAATGTTAACTTCAGCGTATCCGTTATTGTTGTCGATTTTTTCAACTATCAGAGTTCCTTTCGTTTCGCAAAAAAAAATGCCACGCGATGTATTTCTAATTGCACATTTCAAATATGTAAAAAAAAATTAATTGCACACCCCCCTATTTTTTAAAAAAAAAATATAAACAAATTGCACTTTGTATGAAACTTTCAAATGGTCATATCTCGGTAACCAAGTATAATTTCGAAATGCACAGGGGCAAAAATAATTGCTTATTTCGAAATTGAATTTGCACACCAAAAATTTTAATTTGCACACCCTTGATTAATTAATAATTAATTAATTAAAGTTTCGCTAAGGAAAAGAACTAAATAATTGAAAGAAGACTTATTACAAAATAACCCAACCAAAATATATCAATCAATGGCCCAGCATGAGAGCTGCCTACTGTGAACCTAAGTGTCATGGATACGAGTCCTATGAGGATCGTTCACATTTTTTTTTATTTTTTATTACTTGTTATACAGTATTTCTTTTATTTTTCTAATAGAAAGCGAGTGTATGTGCTTGAAAAATGCATACTTGCACAGCTAAATAATAAATTAAAACATAAAAAAAGCACGAAAAATTGCCATTTTCATTCCTCACGGAAAATGAAATACCTCGAACACTATATTTTCAACCGTTAAACATTTTAAAAAATTATGCATTTTATATTCAAATTTGAATACTCAAAGTTTTTGTTTGCACACCTTTGGTTAAACTGTAATTTAATGATCAGGAAATTGCTACAAACATAGAAAAATGCAGTTTTCACAACTTATTAAAATGCCTATATCTCAATAACCAAAAACAATTTTGAATTGTTCAAAATTTCGAAAAATCGTGCATTTCAATGTCGAATTTGCACACAAAAAATTTGAATTTGCAAACCTTTAATTAATAAATAAAACAATGATTAAAAACTGCTAAAAACATACAAAAATGCATTTTTCACAACTTACTAAAATGGCTATATCTCAATAACCAAACACAGTTTTGAACTGTTCAAAATTTCGAAAAATCATGCATTTCAATGTCAAATTTGCACACCAAAAATTTGAATTTGCGCACCTTTAATTAATAAATAAAACAATGATTAAAAACTGCTTAAAACATACAAAAATGCATTTTTCACAACTTACTAAAATGGCTATATCTCAATAACCAAACACAATTTTGAACTGTTCAACTGTTGTGAAAATTGCATTTTTCTATGTTTGTAGCAATTTCCTGATCATTAAATTACAGTTTAACCAAAGGTGTGCAAACAAAAACTTTGAGTATTCAAATTTGAATATAAAATGCATAATTTTTTAAAATTTTTAACGGTTGAAAATATAGTGTTCGAGGTATTTCATTTTCCGTGAGGAATGAAAATGGCAATTTTTCGTGCTATCCATGACACTTAGGTTCACAGTAGGCAGCTCTCATGCTGGGCCATTGATTGATATATTTTGGTTGGATTATTTTGTAATAAGTCTTCTTTCAATTATTTAGTTCTTTTCCTTAGCGAAATTTTAATTAATTAATTATTAATTAATGAAGGGTGTGAAAATTAAAATTTTTGGTGTGCAAATTCAATTTCGAAATAAGCCCCTGTGCATTTCGAAATTATACTTGGTTACCGAGATATGATCATTTGAAAGTTTCATACAAAGTGCAATTTGTTTATATCTTTTTTTAAAAAATAGGGGGGTGTGCAATTAAATTTTTTTACATATTTGAAATGTGCAATTAGAAATACATCGCGTGGCATTTTTTTTTTTTTTGCGAAAATCGAAAGTCGGCCCGCTGACGGCGTGGTGGTCAAAAATAGTGTTGTCCAGTTGACCTGAAAATTTTGTACTTCGTTTAATGTTTGTAGGATGAATGTTTTCTAATTTTAGTTTTCTATATTTAGGTTCGTCTTTGTGTCTTAGTGCCTTATAATTTTGTACATAACCTTCTTCTTGACTTTTGTTGTTATCTTCCCTTTTTTCATTTCGTTTGCTTATAACTTTTTCTTTGTGTTCTTTCAATAATTTGTCTATTTGTTTTTTATCAACTTTTCCTTCTATTACATCTAAAGGTTTGGATTTGATAACAGAATGAATGGACTTATTATACCATTCTACGCATTTAAAAAGTCTTTCTTGTATTGGCAAATCTGACTTTTCTGTTTCTAAAACTCTAAGTTTTTCTCCTATTGTGGTGCTATGGAACCTTTCTACGTCTGCGTTGCCTGTGTGAATATTAGGCTTTGCAAAATGAGTTTCTTCACCTTCCTGTCTCAAAAATTCCTTAACGTTTACAGAATTAAACTCATTATCTAGGACAACTAAATTTGGTTTCCCTTTGATGGAAAAATATAATAGTATTTTTCCAACGATTGTGACGCTGTTCCTATCTTCCAAATTAAGAACAACAGCATGTTTAGAGAACTTGTCAATGAAGGTTAAAAAGCTATGTTTTTTATTTATATAGACATCTAAATGAATTATCTGATTTATATCACTTGGAGTTTCAGTTATATGGAATTTTGGTTTGATAGGGTTTCTATCATATTTTGCTCTATTGCATGTGTCACAATTATTAATGTATTTTTGAATATATGTTTTAAAATGTTTGTAGTATATCAATTTTTTCAGTCCTTCATAGTTTTCATTTATTCCTGCATGTCCTGTTTCATTTTTGTGATATTTTCCACTGTATCTGAATGTTTCGTCTTCATTTTCCATATCTTTTGCATAGTGGGTACATTTAAACTAGTATTAAACAATTCTATCAGCTTTTGTTTGACTTTATTACATGCGGGATCAGAGAATTCAGAATAAATCCCTATTTTGCCTGATTTCAAAAATCTTCGAAATATGTCCGTCATGAAATTATTTTCAATGTCATCTTTACTAATGTAAATCTTTCGTTTATTCCCAATGACCTCAATTTCTTTTGTTTTATTTTTTGTTAAAATGATTTGAGTGAAAAATCTGTTAACAACAGTGTCTAAAATTGGGAAGTGGTCGTTTTGTTCTTCCTCTTGTGAGTGAATTGGTGCGCCTGTACTTATGTTATCATTGTCTTGTTCTGTATCTAAAGCATTTATTTCTCCTGTTTCTGAATTTATTCTCGACAAAAAATCTGCTACTTTGTTTTCCGATCCTTTGATATATTCAATATTTATATCATACTCTCCAAGTCTAAGAAACCAACGCTGTAGCCTGTTATTAATATCTTTGCACTTTTGTTTGGTTTGGAGCCATTTGAGAGGCTGGTGATCAGTAAGAAGATCAAAAGTTCTACCATAAATATATGGGCGAAAATAGTTCACGGCCCAAACGATGCTAAGGAGCTCCTTTTCCGTTATGGAATATTTTTTTTCGTGGTCGTTTAGAGTTCTAACGGGTGATTTTTTAAGAGGCTTAGAACTTTAAAAAAAAAAAACACACAAAAAATTCGAAAAAATGAATGAAATATTTATTTGAATCGATAGTTTGAACCTTGCAATTTAATGTTTAAAGATAATTTCATGCAAATGTTGACCGCGGCTGCGTCTCAGGTAGCCCATCCGCTGAGTCCAATTTTGGCATACTCTTTCACACATATCGGCCGGTATCTCACGAATGAATGCATGGATGTTGGCTTCCAGTGCGTCAATCGAAGCGGGCTTGTCCCTATAGACATTAGCCTTGACATACTCCCACAAAAAATTATCTAATGGTGTCAAATCGCACGATCTAGGCGGCCAATTGACCGGCCCGAAACGTGAAATTAACTGTTCACCAAACTCGCCTCGCAATTGCGCCATTGTTTCGCGTGCTGTGTGGCATGTGGCACCGTCTTGTTGAAACCACATATCATGCAAGTCAAGAACTTCCATTTCGGGCAAAAAAAAGTTTGTTATCATCGCTCGGTAGCGTTCACCATTGACAGTAACGCTGCGATTCGCATCATCTTTGAAGAAATATGGCCCAATAATGCCGCCGGCCCATAAACCGCACCAAACACTGGCTTTTTCGGGATGCATTGGTAGCTGTTGCAATGCTTCTGGCTGATCTTCACTCCAAGTGCGGCAATTATGCTTATTTACGTACCCATTCAACCAAAAATGAGCCTCATCGCTGAACACAATTTTTCGATAAAAAAGCGGATCCTCGGCCAGCTTTCCAAGAGCCCATTCACCAAAAATTCGGCGTTGTGGTAGGTCGGCTGGCTTTAGTTCTTGCACCAGCTGTATCTTAAAAGGCTTTGCGCCCAAATCCTTCCGCAAAATTTTCCACGTAATGCTGTAACAAAGGCCTAACTGCTGGGAACGGCGCCGAATCGACATTTCGCAGTCTTCTGTCACACTAGCTGATACGGCCGCAATATTTTCTTCACTACGCACAGTACGTAAACGTGTTGGTGGTTTCATGTCCAACAAAGTAAATTTGGTGCGAAATTTGGTCACAATCTTCCGAATAGACTGCTCAGAAGGTCGAGAATGCCGACCATAAAATGGAAGCAGCGCGCGATGAACATTTCGAACCGAGCACGAATTTTGATAGTAAAATTCAATAATTTGCAAGCGTTGTTCATTTGTAAGACGATCCATGGTTAAATTGCAAACCAAACTGAAGCTGTTTGACAGTGACACAAGGTACTAAACACACGTCAGCTGTCAAAACCAGTGTTGCCAAAACCAAACCAGCTAAAAAATCACCCGTTACTTGCACAACTCAGGGGATGATCGTCCTGTGTAAGGACTGCGCCTAAAGCAAAATCGCTGGCGTCCGTTATGAGTTTGAATCTTTTATTAAAATCAGGGTATCATAAAATTGGTGTATCAATAAGTAATCTTTTCAGTTTTTGAAATGAATCTATGTATTGAGGATCACTTTTGTTAATTTTCGTATTTTTCTTCAAATATTTTGTCATACCGTAAGCTACTTTTGCGTAATCTTTTACGAACTTTCGGTAGTAGCCCGTCATTCTCAAGAATGACTTAATTTGTTTCTGGCAGTTTAAGCTTTTGAATATTTTCTATTTTACTCATATTTGGCTTAATACCTTCTGTCGTCAGAATGTGACCCAAATACTCTGTGTTTCTACTAAAAAAATTGCATTTGTCGATTTGAATTTTGAGATTATGCTCTCTCAGTTTATTGAAAATTTTTTGTTTATTTGTAATATATTCTTCTAGAGTGGTACTAAATATCAAAATATCATCTAGGTAGACGACACATATACGGTTTACATACTCTCGTAGGACAGAATTTATAAGTCTTTGAAAAGTCGCCGGGGCGTTTTTAAGGCCAAACGGCATTCTTATAAGCTCGTTGTGTCCTAGCGGAGTTGAAAACGCAGTTTTCTTTCTGTCTTCCTTTTTTATTAATACTTGATGAAAGCCTTTAGCAAGGTCTAACGTAGTGAAGTGTTGTGATCTTCCTAGTTTCTCTAATATTGTTTCTATATTAGGAATAGGATATTTATCACTTACAGAAACTTCGTTAAGTTTTCTGTAGTCGATCACGATTCTCCATTTTTCTATGCCTGAATTATCAATCTTCTTCGGACGATCCATAACGGCGAATTATATGGGGAATTACTTTCTTTAATTATTCCTTGTGCTAACTTTTCTTTCATCTGTCTATTAATCTCTTCCTCATGAATCTGAGGATACGTATATATTTTAGAATATATGGGTTTTTCTGTAGTAGTTATAATTTCATGTTAAATTTCATGGGTGTGGGTAAGTTTATTACCTTCTTGGAAAAACAAATCTCTATTTTTATTAATAAGATTTTTCAGTTCCTTTTTTTCTTCTATATTCATATCTTTTCGTTCTAGCTTTTCTAATGTATTTTGGTCAGTTATGGATTCATTTAATGAATTTATTTCTTCATACTTAAAAGGGCAAGAATTAATAAATTTTATTTTTGCATTATTTATTTCTAAATAATCCTCTTCTAAATTTATAATTGCTTGTAGAGGTTTAAGAAGATTTTGACCTATAAGTCCGTCGAAACTTTTATTATAAAAAGGTGTCAGTTTCCAGCTCATAGAATTATTTTCTTTAAATTCCATTGGTAACGGTGTTATTATTTCTTTGTCTATTAAAGTTTGTCCACTAAGAAGCTAAAAGAAACAATGTTCTGAAGTTTTATTCGTTTATATTTGGATAGCCTATCTGAGTTTAAAAGTGTGGTTGTTGATCCTGTATCAATAAGGCATCTAATTTTCTCTTTCCCTATTGTGAGTTCAACTATCGGTAGACATGATGTGGGGCCTCTGATTGAAAATTTACTTCATCTGAAACGGTTTCAATATGATCTACCTCCATTGGGGTGGGATTGGAATTCTGTCTCCTATCATAGTTGTTATTATTTACTCCACTTTGTCTTGATTGTCTAGAATTTGAATTGGAGTTGTCCCAATTTTGCCTATACTGCCTGGAATAATTATTTTGTCGAAGTGGATTCTGGTTTGTAGTTTCTGGCTTAGGATTGTAATTATTATTCTGACTGTAATGTCCTGAGTTTTGATTTGAATTTCTATTGTATCCTGATGAATTTTCCTTATAATTGACTTGCCTATCGTAATGCCCCAATATTCCTGTCTCTTCAAGTGTATAATATGCGTCTCGAAGTGTTTTTATGTTTCTACTATAAAAAATACTTGATAAATTTGGGTTAATACCATAACTCCTTTAATGGTGGGTTGTCGTTGAAAAGTGGGAGTATAAGCTCTGCTTCACGAATAAAGGATGCTATATCGTATTTTTCATCTCAGTTGAACTCCTTTATTTTTGCAGCTTCTTTAATGAGTTCGCTGACTGGTATTCCACTATTTTCGTTTGACATATTGATTGTTTTAATTTCTTCAATGTCGTCACTGTCTCGATTTCTTGTATTATAAGTAAACGATAGAAATCTCTCACTTTTGTTTTTTTTATCACTGTTTTTTGGCATTTACAAAACGTATTTAATTTAAGTTTCGATTTTTTTTTTCACTTGGTGTAGGTTTTTGTAAACACACACAAAAAATTTTTCTTTATAGGAATAAACTAATTTCACTGTCTTTGGACAAAGAGTTTTCAATTCACTGCTTAAGAGGAATTAGGATCGCCGTTATTATCTTTAGATAATAAGTTTTTCTTTATTTAGTTCACTTCTTTAGAAGGAGATTCGATTTTATCATCTTTTAACAATAAAATAACCGACTGCGACACTTACGTTTTCTTTACATTCAGAAAATAAAAAAAATATTTAATTTAATTTAAAATGTCTTTATTGGTCTGAAGAATCTTACTGACTAAAGAATACAGCTTTATTATATCTTAACTGAAGTATTTTATATTTCATCGGAATTGCAATGTCTGGCAATAATATCGTATTTCTGTACATTGCACTTCCGATGAGAAAATTTATTGCAACATGATTCTCTTTTTAATTGTTGGCAAGAAATTTAGTTTGATTTTATATTTTATTTTTTTTTTTCGGTTTCAGCGGAATTGTAATGCCTCGAAATAGTATTGTATTTGTGGACATTGCATTTCCGCTGGGAAAATTATTGTAATGTGATTCCTTTATTATTTGTTGCTACATATCCCAGTTTATGGGAATTGGAGTTTTTGTCTGAAGCGTTGGAAGCTTTGACATAACCCGCGCGGCTATGGCTCGTCGGAGGGGGGATCTTTTCCGCTGTCCTAATAGTCCACAAAAATAAAAAAAAATCATGCCGATCTGGGGTACTAGGGAAAAGGAGGAATAGGGGTAGTTAAACGCGAGGAAGCAGTAGTATCTACTCTTTTCAAAAAAAAAAAATAAAATTAATCAGCTGATGTAATGCCGGAAGCTGACCTAAAAAGGAATATAATCAGCTGAGCTGAATGATTGTACGAAAAAAGGGGAAAATACACACACAAGAAGTATCGGGGTCGGATGTTCATGACCCCCGGCTGTACCCACCCAACCACTGACTAACTGTCATGGCCGTCATTTGCCTGAAATTTGTTGACGGCCCCAAACATGTTTCCATTCCAACGCCCTCGAATGTAACTTCTCTTAACTCCCCTTATCTACACCGCCAAAATAAAACCGCTTACCACCTCATAGGGGATTTCTCGAATAAGCCCTCAACGGAAAGAAAATATCTAAAGTACATTGGTAATATTTACGAAATATTGCCGGTTGACTTTATTCAACTGATTTTAAATATGTCTTAAAATAAATACGTAATGAAACTACTATACAAATTCATGAATTCTGAATTAAAAGTAAATCCGTGGAAAGTCCAAGGATTAATCTAAGGTATGTCATATAATTATGATTTTATTTTTGTTGTAATTCGTGCAAAAGTAACAGCCAAAGTATGCCCGGTGCATATAAGTAAAATCCGAGGAACGTCAAAGGACAAGTTATGGTAAGTCAAGTTAATTTTGTTCTTATTGATATTAGTTTTAAATGCAATTTGTTTATTTACGAAATCCCGTAAATAAAAAAGCGAATCAAAGAATAAGTGTACAAATTATTTTATCGTAACTAGGGGTAAATCCGACGAATACTTAAATACGTTTGTTTTAAAAAAAAATTAATGATGACCTCGATAAGGGTGCGTAAGATTCCTACTCGGTTCTATTTCTTCTTTCTTTTTGTTTGTTTCTGTTTTTGTTCTTTTTTTTTCATAAGGTTCGAGATAAATATTTTCCAATGAATACAAATCAAAATTATATCAGCTAAGTATGAAGTATGAAAACCAAAAAATTTTTAGTTACTTACGGTTTCCTTCGGCGGTCTGTAGGGATCCGTGCACGTATGCTCTAGTTGCTTATCAGGAACCTATTAAAGTTGTTAAATTACGGAAATTTCACTGATATGATTTTTTTCTTCTCTTATATTAATCTTAAGATTTTATTTTTAGTTTCAGGTTCTCTTTTTAACTGTCTTTTGAGGTTGATTATAGCCGTATAGAATTCATCGAAACATTCTTGTAGCGATTGTTTACTATCCATGATCGCTTTCAAAATTTCGAGGTCGCTTTCGTACTTTGGGAATTGTTTTAGCAAGGCGTTTTTAAGAGTCTGCCAATCGACTCGGCGATTCTCACGTAGATATTCAAAATACCAGTCGGAAGCTGTACCAACTAAAAGATGGTGACAATTACGGAGTACCTCTTCCTAAGGACAATGATATTTTTCTTGTAAGATTTCGACGCGAGAAAAAAATTCACGAATAGGCATACTTTTAGACGTATCGTCGAAACAAACACTCCACAATGTCTCAAAGCGACGTGAGTATGGTCTATCATAAGGAAATCCGAAATCTTGTCGGCGATCGGTTGGATGCTATCTCATGTCGTTACCGTAATCTAGGGGATCACGAATGGAAGGAGCAAAATCTTGCTGTTGGTCAAATCTATTTGGGTTGGATCGATTATATTTCATATGAATTAGATTGGATTGCGAGAAGTGAACTCGGGGATCATTTCGAGGATATTGATCTTCCCTATCGAATTCAAATTGGTTGCGATTTTGATAATTAGGATGAAATGATTCTCGCCAATTTCTTCCAGGAAAATCTTGAAATTTGTTTGTGTTGTAAGGAGGTCTATTTAAATCATTAGGGAGGTCACGAAAACGAGAGCTTGCGGAAAGGTTGCTGGAATGGACCGAAAAATTAGCATTTAGGTCCGGACGGTAGGTCCGACGGTTTCGGTTTCTTTCGAAGCTAACGAGGTCTTTATGCTTTGTTCCACGTTTTGTTTGTTCAGACCAGGTAAATCTTTGAAAAGAGACTTTTATATGTCTTTTAGGCTCGCCTCTACCACACTCTTTATATGATTATGGAGTTGGTTAGAAATTGGATATTGCATTTGGGATTGGGAAGTCACCTGATCTGAATGGGCATTGTACCCAATATTGTTGAGGTTAATTTCTGGTGTACCATTATTTAAGTCATCGTTGCCCGAAAACGAAACTCCATGCAAAGGGTGGTGTTGGTTTACTTGCTCATTAGGATTTGGAAGCGAATGATTTCCTGACGCCGCTGCTCCACTAATGAGATCAGTAGGGAAAAGCGACATTATTGAACTTAAAGTAGTAGTGGTGGTTGTAGTAATTGTGACCTGAGATGTTAGACTGGTGGTAACTATAGCATAAGCTCTTTTGTTGGATTTTGAAGGAGACGTAGCTATTTTTTCTGATATGGTTTGGTTTCTCATCTGAAAGATGCTACCAAAGGTCAAGGTTGGGTGAATGAAGGACGTTTCTTCCAACTTGGCTTAAGTTTTGAGGAGGCGAACGTCTTACAGGATTACCAACCGCTTGGGTTACGGACAGCGATAGGTTATCACATGGTCCGCGGTTACGCGAGTTAATTTCTTACACTTTTCTCTTGTTGATTGCACAACTCTCTACCTCTAAAAGTTAAGGAAGATTAAATAAAAACACTTTACATTCTGCTGGTCAGTCAATGAATTCCATTTCTTTATTGATTTCGATATCTAACTTATTTATACATAATCAGCGGTTTGATGGGAAAGGAAATGAAATGTTATTTGATTCGTTTCGTTCCCATTATCACATTTATTTGTCACTCTTAGTTAATGAATTGGTGGTGTCATTGACCACATTCATAACACCTTCACCGCCAGACTTTGAATTCTCCTGAATTCTTTTATTTACATCAATATTTACAATTTTTACATTTGCATTATTTCGTTTAAACCATAAGATTAAAATGATTACAAATATTCCAGAAATTAATATAATAGTTACATTCAAAGCATTCATTTTTATGGAACTTCAATTCTTTGATTTCTTTAATGTTTTCAAAATGTTTTATCATAATATTTTCAAAGCTTACAGCTTTCGGTATTGTTTTATTTACATTATTACTAGGATAAAAATATTTGTATTGAAATTTCGTTACTGATTGTTAAATTGTTCTTGACAAATTTCTATGTTGCAGTTATTAAAATTTATTAAATTATTTTTTCTTAATATTATAGTTCGATCATCACAATTTTGAAATAATTTTTCTCGAACTGCATTCAAAATTACTATTGTATCGTCATCGATATTTTTAATAATGTTTTAGTATTAAATTTAAATCTGCATTCATTTTTCCAAATACAATTTCTACTTACTTTTAATTCTTTTAACAGTTTGTTTTCTTGGAATTCAAAGTTTTTGTTTTTAATTGTTACAAAATATGTTTCTTTTTCATCAATCTCAAAGAATTCCGAGTTTGGTAGAGGAAAATTCAGCTTAAGATCTACTTTAATATAATTCTTAGGAATTTTAATTGCTATAAGTAATGATTGGTTAACATGTTTTAATACACCACTAATTTTAACATATAAAAATCAATATTATACATTTTAATCTCCTCTGACGTTAAAATACTTGGATAAAAGACATAATTTTTAGCGGAAGCTATACTATTGATATATTTGATCTATTTCATTCTCTAAATATCTCAACTTTAGCATTTGATCTAAGTTCAGTGATTGTCTTCTCATATCGTTATTAAGTTCCGAAATTGAATTAAGGAATCCTATTGTCTTATTTCTGTTTTGTTTTATTGCTTTTTTGAGAATATTGAAAGTATCATCAAAATGCCTATTAATAGAAATTTGTTTATTCCAATTGAAAATAGCATTCAAGTGTTCTAATATTTCTTGCCTATCATTGTCATCCATTGTACCAAAGAGATATTTGTTTGCAGTACCTACTAAATTGATTAGACCTCTTTTCTGTCTAGTTTCTTTTGGAATTATTGACCTGATTTTGGCTCTGATATCGTATACAACTGTTTTTAACAATTCCTTGTTATTTATGTCAAAATTCTTAATATTAGTCTCGATCTGGGAAAGTAGATCGTCCATTTCGTTTATATTTATGAAGTGGAGGATGGTTGTGGTCTGGTTGACCACGTTGATCAAAATCTGTAATTTTGAGAGGTCTCTTAATATTTGAAACATGTACATTCTTTACAGGATTAAGTCTATAATAAGGCTCATCTTTATGTCTGAGTATCTTATAATTCATAATATGTCCTATACTCTATTTTCACTGTAATTTTCTCTACTTAAATTCCTTTTGTTAATTATATTTTCCTTTGTCTTTTCTATTCTTTTGACTATCTTCTTCATCTTTTGCCTGCCTAGGTGAACATTTTATTGTGGAGTGATAACGATCGTTATAGTTTCCTAAAGCCATCTGCATCTTCATTTCAATTGAGAGCTCACTTCCCTCTATTCCCGTTATTATTTCTAATACAGTTGAGTGAAGTTGCTCTATGTCAGCATTACCTGTATGGTTATTTGGTTATGTAAGATGAACTTCAACGCCTTCGGCATTTAAGAATTCAATTAGTTGTTCTGCTCTAAATTCATTGTCCATTATAATTTTTTTGGTTTACCAAATTTAGCAAACTGCTCAATTATTAATGTCTTTTTTGCTCTCCAGTTACGGTCAGTAATCTGATAAGCTGCTGCAAATTTAGTTAGCTTGTCTACTGTAGTTACAAAAGCTTGTTTTTTAAAATGAAATATGTCAAGATGAATAACCTCATTTTTTCTAATGGGGTTTCTGTAATTTTAAATTTTGCCTTAATCGGTTTCCTATCATATTTGATTTCTCTACATTTACTGCAATTACTTATTATAAGATGAATATGATCTCTCAACTTTAGGAAATATATTTTATCTTAAAGGCTATGATAACATTCATTCATTCCACTATGCATTGACTCTTTGGTATGGTAAAGTGACAATTGCTTGTGTAATTCCGCCTCTGTCTTTATTTCTTGAGCTCTTTTCGAACATCGTATGAATTTTATATTGTTGTCTGATAAAAACATTGATATCAGTATAAGCTGTATCTTATTGTAATCTGAGTCATTTACTCCGAGTAAATTCCAATTTGCCCTGTCTTTATATATCTCCTTAACATATCTTTTATAAAATTCTCGCTTTCTAATGGGTTTAATTCTATAACTGTTCTTTTATGAAGTGTCTGAACCTCATGTTCTGGACTGTATGTTAGTAAAATCTGTGTCCTGTATTTATTGACAATATCTTCTTTTAAACCAATGTGATCCAATCTTTGTTCATCAACTGAATGTTGAGTTACACCGTCAGATATTTCTAAATTTGATTCTTCATCATGATTTTCATTTATCTTTTTAGAATTTTCTAATCAACTTAGGTAATCTGCAACCTTGTTCTCACTACCTTGCAAATACTCAATTTCATAGTTAAATTCTTGAAGCTTTAGTATCCACCTTTGGTGTCGTTGGGAAAACTCTTTCTCCTTATATATGCTATTCAAATATTTGAGCGGTGCATGGTCTGAAACAATCTTAAATTTCTTTCCATACAAATAAGGTCTAAAGTAGCTGAGTGACTAAACAATCGCTAAAAACTCTTTATCTGTGGTGCTATAGTTTTGTTCGTGTTTATTGAGTGTTCTTGAAATAAAACACGCTGGATGACCCTGCTGTGACAACACTGCTCCTATAACATAATCACTGGCATCTGTTGTTACAACAAATAAAAAAAAATTAATTTTGTGGCGCAACAGCTCATTAAGAACCAGGGCTTAGTGACTAATAACTCTCAACCATTCCTGTGTGCGTGTTGTTGGCAAGAATGGAGGGGACTTACAATTTTTTGCCGAGTCCGAACGGCTAGATGAGAAGTGGATTTGTCAGTCCCTCGCAAGAGGCAGTACCTCAGAAAAAAACATTTCTGTTTTTAGGTGGCAGTGGCCGGGAATCGGATTAAGACCTTTGGCCTGACAGTCCTACGCACTAACCATTATGCCACGAGGCTGTTACAACAAATGGTTGGTCATAATCTGGATATCTTAAAATTGGGTGTGATAAAATCAAACTCTTAAAATTTTCAAGAGCTGCTATATACTGCGGATCATTTACATTAATCTTTTTAACTTTTTTTCAAATATTTTACCATAGGATAAGCAATCTTCGAATAATCCTTGATAAACTTCCTATAAAATCCTGTTGTTCCTAAGAATCCTTTTAACTGCTTTTTAGTTTTCGGTATTTCAATTTCCTGAATAACTTTTATCTTTTCTGGGTTTGGTAACATCCCATCTTTAGTTGAAACATGACCCAGAAACTCTGTATCTTTCTTGAGGAAACTACATTTATCTGCTTGGATTTTTAAGTTATGTTTTTGTAACCTAGTAAAAATCTTTCTAAGCGATAGTAAATGTTTTTCTAAGGAAGTTGAAAAAATTAAAATATCATCCACACAAATCGTATTGATATATTCGCGGAGAATTTCATTCAACATCCCGTGGAATGTGGCTGAAGCATTCTTCAAGCCAAAAGGCATCCTTACAAATTCGTAAAGACCACAAGGAGTGACAAATGATGTTTTCTCTATATCTTTTTCAGCTCCCTTAATCTGGTGATATCCTTTTGCTAGATCTATGGTGCTAAAATATTGTGATTTTCCTAGTTTGTCCAGTATACTATCAATATTTGGTGTCGGGTACTTACCATCTATAGTAAACTAATTTAACCTTCTATAATCGACAACAATTCTAAACTTCTGGATACCTGACTGGTCTTTTTTCTTGGGTACTACTATAATCGGTGAGCTGTACCTACTTTTGCTATTTCTTATAATCCCATTCTTTTCCATTTCATCCATTTGCCTTCGCACTTCCACCTCATGTTTTGGATAACGATAAAGCTTTAAATTAATTTGTTCGTCAGTCGTTGTTTGTATTTAATGAACAATAGTATCGGTATTGGTTAAAACATCTCCTTCCCGATACAATAGACTATTAAATTCTTTAATTAAAGATTCTATTCCTCTTCGTTCCATTTCATTTAAATAATCTTACGGCAGATCTTGCACTTCGCTTACTTCAAGTACATTGACTTCTTCTAAAGTCTTTGTCAAGAATGGAAGGCTCATCCCATTATTCATGATCACTTCTTCTTTTTCTACGTTAATTTCCTTTACATTTTTGTTTATCCAATCCATACCTAAAATAAACAACCAAACACTGTCTTTTAATGTCTTTTAAAAAAACTGTTTTTTTTTCGTGGCTGATTCTTAGCTCACAATTATATTTTTGTTTAAAAAAAATCACTGTCTCTTAAGTTTTGTTTCTTCGTGTTGTTTTTAAATTTTTACTACAACACCACGTATCCACTTTTTAAGACCACTGTTTTTTTTTTTTTTTTTGTAGGTTCGTCGACTGCGCCAGTTAAGTTCTTACACTTTTCTCTTGTTGATTGCACAACTCTCTAGCTCTAAAAGTTAAGGAAGGTTAAATAAAAACACTTTACTTTCTGCTGGTCAGTCAATGAATGCCATTTCTTTATTGATTTCGATAACTAACTTATTTATACATAATCAACAGTTTGTTGGCAAAGGAAATGAAATGTTATTTGATTCGTTTTCGTTCCCATTATCACATTTATTTAGAATCTGCTAGTTTTTGATATTATACAAGGTGTGACGATGTCAGTGTCACTCTAAGTCAATGAATTGGTGGTGACATTGACCACTTTCATAACACGCGTTTGCATTCGGTTGGTGTCAAATGCCGACTGCCTGCTAGTTTTGGGAAAAGTTCCACTATTGGATTTTCTGCTCACGATTTATTTTACTTGTTTTAAAAAAATGGAATGTTGAAAAACAGGTGCTTTTTTTTCATCCGAAGAAAATACGGACTTTTTTCTACAAAAAACTTAAAGCTAGGTATCTACCTAATTGAAATTTTATACTTTCAATGAGTAAGCGAACAATTATTTTACTTAAATTAAATGGATGAAGCACTTATTATTTTTAATTTTTTGTTAGCTTGTGTTTTCATAAAAGATAAGGGTGAATTCAAGATGGCGATTTAAAAAAGCAATGATAAGATTGGGGCGTTGACATAACATAAAAGGAGAAAATTTGTTTTATAGACGTACGATTAGGTAGCTTCATATATCAACGTTCTTAAGATTTACCGACTCTCTATTAATTTTTTTAATCTAGTGCAACAGCTTCTACTATACAGTAGAACGAACTCCTTGAGAATTGGGATAGATTCTTGGTACTGATAGGTCAAACGGAAAATATGATTAGAAAACTTTTTTTTGAAAAAAAGATAAAAATATAGAAAAGAAACTGATTTTGTAACCTCTCAAGCGAATGCCAGTGCGCTTGCAATTGCAACATTTTGAAAGAAGGAGATGTTCAATAATGGCTACTGTAGTGATCAAACTCTATTTAGGAAAATTAAAGACGAATTTTTAGCCTAGGGTCGAACTCCAAAAAATTATGTCGTTAAAAAAATGTTATTAAAAATGCTGAGGACAAGTTGCGGAAGTGGGGCTGTCTCGTCGGAGGAGGGGATCTTTTCCGCTATGCTAATAGTCCACAAAAATAAAAAAAAAAATCATGCCGATGGTGTATTAGGGAAAAGGAGGAATAGGGGTAGTTAAACGCGAGAAAGTTTTAGTACTCTTTTCCTAAAAAAATTAAATGAATTGGCTGATGTAATGCCGGAAGCTAAAAGGAATAAAATCAGCTGAGCTGAGAAAAAGAAAGGGAAAAACACACACACAAAAAGTATCGGGGTCGGATGTTCATGACCCCCGACTATGCCCACCCAATCACTGACTAACTGTCAGGGCTCCATGGCCGTCATTTGCCTGAAATTTGTTGACGGCCCCAAACATGTTTCCATTCCAACGCCCTCGAATGTAACTTCTCTTAACTCCCCTTATCTACATCGCCAAAATAAAACCGCTTACCATTTCATAGGAGATTTTTCGAATAAGCCCTCAATGGAAAGAAAAAATCTATTATATAATATTTACGAAACATTGCCAGTTGACTTTATTCAACTGATTTTTGATATGCCTTAAAATAAATACGTAATGAAACTACTATACAAATTCATGAATTCTGAATTGAAAGTAAATCCATGGAAAGTCCAAGGATAAATCTAAGGTATGTCACATTATTATGATTTTATTTTTATTCTAATTCGTGCAAAATTAACAGCCAATGTATGCCCGGTGCATATAAGTAAAATCCGAGGAACGTCAAAGGACAAGTTATGGTAAATCAAGTTAATTTTGTTCTTATTGATTTTAGTTTTAAATGCAATTTGTATATTTACGAAATCCCGTAAATATAAAAGCGAATCAAAAAATAAGTTTACAAATTATTTTATCGTAACTAGGGGTAAATCCGACGAATACTCAAATACGTTTGTTTTGCAACAAAAAAAAATTAGTGATGACCTCTATAAGGTTGTGCAAGATTCTTACTCGGTTCTATTTCAATTCAATTTATTAAATACAAATGTACAGTAAGACTTTGTCTTTTATAGTACTTAACTGTTGGATAAGAAACAATTATTTTACTATATTATATATAAAAAAAAACCTAAATATTATATGTATAAAGTACGCAAATTGTAATGTGTGAGTATAAATAAATTCTTTTAAATTTTATTTAAATTATGTATATGCATTATGTAGAAAAGAACCTGTTTAATTTTCCTTCGTTTACCTATAATTTATTAAAAAAAAGCATTGAGGAGTTTAGCGAAATTCAGAAGTAATTGCATTTCTGAAATTTGAAACACTTATAATTTTCTTAATAGCCACTGGGAGAGAGTTCCATAGCTTCGTTGCATAGATCATGAAGAGCCGCGAGGAGTTCAAATAGTTATAATACGGTACCAAAATCTTTAAAGTTCTGAGGGATTGAGCAAATGTAAGTTTCTCATAAATGTATAAAGGTGTATTACTTTGAATAATTTTGCGTAAGAATATACAGCACCTAGCATCAAGATATTGCTGAAGGGAACATCCAAGGACAAGTCGATGATAATGCGATATGTGCTCGTGTCTCCGAAGTCCATACACATATCTAATCATGTCATTAAATGCGACAAGGACCTTGTGTTGGGAATGCGAATTAGGTTTACAATACACGGTATAGCCATAGGTTATTAAAGGCAAAAGCAAAGTTTTTATGAGCCTGAGTTTAGTATTAACAGGGGTTAGGGAAGAAAATAACCAGAGCTTTCGGAGTCCAGCGTAAATTCTACTGACTATATAATTTGTGTGGTTTTCAGCTCAAAGCGATTTATTCACCTTAATACCAAGACTGGTAACACTGTCAACAAAGTCAAGCTGAGATTGAAGTAGAAAAATTGGGGCAGAAGTGACGTATCAAACTGCTTTTTGGATATCGCTATGAGTTGGGTCTTTGTTGGATTAAGCGTAAGACCATTTTTGAGTGACCAATTGGATATTGCATTGAGATCCTCATTTAATCTACATATCAAATCTTCTTGCAATCCAAGTGGACGGGATATATACATTTGTACATCATCTGCGTATAGATGTAGCAGTACATTCGAACATGCTTTTGGAAGATCATTTATGTAAATACAGAACAATACTGGTCCTAAAATAGAACCTTGCGGTACACCCATTAGCAAGTTCAAAGATTCTGATTGTAATTGTCCAAAATGTACTCTTTGGCTTCGGTTACAAAGATAATCTTTAATAAGACGGACAGCTCTATCGTGAAACCCAAAGTAGTGCTTCAGTTTTTTGCACAGTATTTCATGGTTAACTCTGTCAAAAGCCTTTGAGAAATCTAGTAAACAGAGAATGGTTAAATTGTCTCGGTCATATTGAATCCGAATATCATCAAGAACCTTTATCATAGCAGTTTGACAACTATGATGTGCACGGAACCCAGACTGGAATTGTGACAACAAATTGAATCTATTTAAGTGATCAGATATCTGAGAGACCAGAATTTTCTCAAAGACTTTTGACAGACATGGAAGAATACTAATAGGACGAAAGTCCAAGCAAGAGCTAGCATTCGACTTTTTGGCAACAGGAATGACCTTTGCTTTTTTCCAGCTTTCAGGAAAAGATGAAGAGGTTATGCAAAAATTAATTAAGTTTGTCAAAGCATAGGAAACGTGAGGTAAAATCATTTTTAAAAAGCAAATTGGCACACCAATTTCTTCTTTCTTTTTGTTTGTTTTTGTTTTTGTTATCTTTTTTGTCAATAAAGTTCGAGAAAAATATTGTAATATTTTCTCAGGTTCGTTAATAAAACTTATTCACTTTTTTTAAATTCTCCACTTATTTACTTTACAAAATAAAACACTTTATTTTTCAACCATAAAACAATTTATTATTCACCACTGAAATTAATTCAACACTTTACTTTTATTAATGTAGCTAATATTTTCTCAGGTTTGTTAATAAAACTTATTAACTTTATTTATATTCCCTACTTTACAAAGCAAAACACTTTTTTTTTCAACCATAAAACAATTTATTGTTCACCACTGAAATTAATTCACCACTTTACTTTTATTACAACCAACTTTACGCATTCACGATTAAAAATAAAGTGCGTCCTCTGCCGATCAGACTTGTGCTTTTATACTTTTCACAAGGTTCCCGAAAAAAACTGGAAGGTTCTAGTATTTGCTTCCAGAGCCAGAGCTTTCAATAGGGGAACTTTCCCATAAATTTCTCTTTCCAAAGCTTTCAATTTGACGTTTAGTATTGGCAGTTCGAAAGTTCCTGTCTTATCCGAAATTCGGTGTTTCTTTTATTCGAGAGTGGTTGAAGTACAAATGTGACAGTCGTTGCACTGCCCCCTCCTTAAGATTGATCGTCCCGACCAAATCTATCACATCCTTCACCATTATAACGGTGTAAACGGTCACTGTGAACTACTTTCATTTTACCTCTAAGTCCTCTCTGAATGCGGTAGACGACATCGTTTATTCGTGTTACAACAGTATACGGGCCTTCCCAATTTTGTTGAAGTTTCGGTGAAAGTCCCTTCCGACGGTGGGGATTATAAAACCACAGAAGTTCTCACGCATGGAATCCGTTCGTTGTTGCTTTTGTTTCGTATCGTGTTTTCATCCGATCACTCGATAGCTTTATATTTGCCCTTGTCCTTTCGTGAATGTCAAGAAGCTTTTCTTTCAGGTTTTCCACGTAATCGTCTATTTCTTGGGGCTCATTACCATAACATCCAAATTTTATTTCACTTGGCAATCGTATTGTGTTCCCGATGGGAATTCTGATAGTGTCTGTTGAGCTATGCACTGCACTTCGATAGGCCATCAAGAATAATGGAATATGCCGATCCAATCTGTTCTTTAAGAGTCCGGTTGAATCGTCCAACCATTCCATCAGATTGTGGATGAAGCGGTGTTGTCCTCGTCTTTTTAATGCCAAAGAGTGTACAAACTTCTTGAAAGACTTTGGACTCAAAGTTTCTTCCTTGATCTGAATGGAGTTCCATCGGTACGCCAAACCTGCTTATCCAGTGGAAAACAATCTCAGGCCACTTGCTAAAGTAGTCCATTACTACCAGGATGTATCGGTTTCCACTTTCTGTTTCTGGAAAAGGTCCCGCAACGTCTATTACAATCCTCTCAAAAGGTGTGCCTACGTTATACTCCTGCATTTTACTCAGGATTTTTCTGCCTGGTCCCTTGCTTGCAGCACAAGTATCAAATTCTCGGCACCATTTTTCAACGTCTTCTCTTGCATGTAGCCAGTAGAGTCGCTGGCTTACCTTCTCCAGTGTCTTATTGATCCCCAAATGTTCTCCAGAAAATCCCTCATGCATCTCTTGAAGAACGTCATTAACTTTAGATTGAGTTTCGATTAGCTGGATCACATATGATTTGCCGTCTGTGGACTCCCACTTACGCCTTAGCACTCCTTCTTGCACATGAAGTGAGTCCCATTGTGCCCAATATGCCTTAAGAGTTGGACTTCTATCGAAGATGTCACCCCATTCTGGTTTCTCCTGGTGTTCTTTCCATGCCAGAATGGCTGGGCGGTCCTCAGTTCTTCACTACTCCTACCGCAAATAGGATCGATTCTTAATCGCTGGATGGCAGCTAACTCCCTTTTTTCTTGACGTGTGCAATGCTTGCAGTCCGCTTTGCAGGGTCTCCGAGACAAGGCATCTGCGTTTGAGTGCAACCTTCCTCTTCGATGTTGAATCTGATAGTCGTATGTCTGCAATCTCTCGATCCACCTTGCCACTTGACCTTCTAGATTTTTGAAGTTCAAAAGCCAATTAAGTGCGCCATGGTCTGTTCGAAGAAGGAACTTCTGTCCATAGATGTTCTTATGGAAGTGTTTTGTAGCCGATATCAGAGCTAGAAGTTCTCTTCTGGTCACACAATAATTTCTTTTTGGCTTTGAGAGTACCTTGCTGTAATAGACAATGACCATCCCTTCTCCATCATGAACTTGCGACAGTACGGCTCCAATTCCCACGTTACTTACGTCAGCGTCGACCATGAATGGTTTTCATGGTGTCAGATAGGCCAGAACAGGTGTATGGCATAGGCGCTGCTTGAGGACCTGAAAGCTTTTCTCGCACTCATTTGACCATTTGAATGGTATGACTTTTTCCCGATCCCAGCAAAATCCTTAACAAAACGACGATAGTACGTGGCTAGACCAAGAAAGATCCAAAGTTGATATTTATCTTGTGGAGTTGGCCAATTCTTAACAGTGTCCACTCTCTCAGGATCAGTCTTCACTCCTTGGGACGAGATGATATGTTCCAAGTATTTTACCTCAGACTTAAAGAATGCCTACTTGTCTGGATTTAATTTTAAGCCTCTGGAACACGGCCTTAAGGTTTCCACAATGCTCATCAAATGTATTACCATAAACGATAACATCGTCCAGACATGACTTCCAAGTAAGTCCTTGTAAAACGCACTCCCTCAAACGCCCAAATGTTGCCGGAGCGTTGCATAGTAAAAAAGGCATTACTTTGAATTGCCACAGACCATTTCCTGTTGAGAAAGCCATCTTTTCTCCATCTTCTGGATGGATTTCTACATGCCAGTAGCCACTCTTCAAATCCAATGTTGAGACTTGAGAGCCATTAAGCTCCTTCCATCGCATCCAAAGTATCGCTGATTCTTGGCATTCTGTCTTTCTGTGTCACATTGTTTAGCCTCCGATAGTCCACACAGAATCGAGTACTTCCATCCTTCTTTTTGACAAGGACGACTGGGGATGCCCAAGAGCTTTAAGAATTTTCGCTTAGCCCATCTTTCTTCATCGTCGATATCATCTCTTCAACTTCGGCTTGTTTGGCTAATGGGAGACGTCTTGCTGGTTGTCCAATTGGTCTCGCGTCTCCTGTGTCGATTCGATGCTGCACCAGTTGTGTTCGAACATACTGCCCACTGGGTGAAGAAAGTATATCAGTGTACTCATAAAGGAGGCTTCCAGCAACACCAAGCTATCGTTCACTTAAATTAGATGACTTCAAAATAATTGCCTTCATAGAGTAGAATTTCCTTGGGTCCACAGATTGTCCACATATTGTCCACTTCTGTGATCTTAGTTATTGCAGTCACTGATTCATACTTTCCAACAACTGCTCCTTTTCTAAGCTTGACTTCGTACGGTTTGATGTTAAGTATCCGTAGAGAAACAGGTAGAGTTGGCATTTTTGCGTCCACAATGTTGACATGCAGGTCCTCTATGAGGTAATCTGCACTGACGTTGGAGATGCCCGGTCTTGTTACAATTCTAGCATCAAGCAGTTCCATCTCGCTGGTTCCTTTGCAACGCTCTCTAGCGTGAACACTCCTCAATTTCTATTTCTCTTACTCCTGAGAAGCCTGTTCTGCTGCTTTCATAGTCAGGGTGAATGCTAGTGCCTCAGGAAGTGTGCGTTTTCCAGCAGTTCGAATTGCTCGCTGAAGGTTGATATCAGATACAGCACGGACAAAGGCTTCTGTTGCGAATTGGTTGATTATTTCATCCCCTGCTACCGGATATGCCAGATGTGCCAGCTGTTCGATGTCTGCTTTGAGCTGTTGCAGAGTTTCTATTGTCTATTGTCGGTAATTGATAATAGAGACATCAAAGTTGTTATATCTGACGTACTTACTTGTTCCAGCTCTTCCTCCATTTTAATGTCGAATATAAACCTGTCTGAGTTTTCTCCACGTTTTCTTAAACCTTCTTGCAAACGAATTATAAGATCAGTCTTCGTTCCAGCAGTAGGAAGACCTCGCTTGTTCAGTTCTGCCTTAAGTTCAACTAAATTTAAATCATTTAGAGTTTTACCCATTTTCTTTTCTTATATTCACTTTCACAATCACGTTCACTTTATGTAATTATTGCCTGTTAAGGCACAATAAATTATCTAAACACAAATAAATTAAGTTTTATTCCACTTCTAACACCAATGTAATATTTTCTCAGCTTCGTTAATAAAACTTATTCAATTTATTTCAATTCTCCACTTATTTACTTTACAAAATAAATTACTTAATTTTTCAACCATAAAACAATTTATTGTTCACCACTGAAATTAATTCACCACTTTACTTTTATTAATGTAATATTTTCTCAGGTTCGTTAATAAAACTTATTCACTTTATTTAAATTCTCCACTTATTTACTTTGCAAAATAAAACACTTTATTTTCCAACCATAAAACAATTTATTGTTCACCACTGAAATAAATTCAACACTTTACTTTTATTACAACCAACTTTACGCATTCACGATTAAAAATAAACTGCGTCTTCTGCCGGTCAGACATGTGCTTTTATACTTTTCACAAGGTTCCCGAAAAAGTTGGAAGGTTCTAGTATTTGCTTCCAGAGTCCATTTCCAAAGCTTTCAATTTGGCGTTTAGTATTGGAAGTTCGAAAGCTCACCAAAGCTCTCCGTAGGTTGGTTTGTGTCCTGTCTAATCCGAAATTCGGTGTTTCTTTTATTCGAGAGTGGTTATAGTTCATTCGAGAGTCGTTGTAGTACAAATGTGACAATCGTTACAATATTTTCCAATGAATAAAAAATCAAAATTATATCAGCTAAGTTCAAGTATAAAAACCAAAAAAAAATTAGTTATTTACGGTTTCCTTCGGTGGTCTGTAGCGATCCGTGTACATATGCTCCAGTTGCTTATCAGGAACCTATTATTGTTGTTAAATTAGGGAAATTTCACTGATATGATTTTTTTTTTCTTCTTTTAGGTTAATCTTAAGATTTTATTTTTAGTTTCAGGTTCTCTTTTCTTTCTTTTTACTTTTCCTTTTTATTTTCTTTTTTTTTTATATTTCGTTTTTTTCTTTTTTTTCAGGTAACTTCCCGGGCGCCTACAAATCGATACGGCACCCTAACCCCGTCTTTACTAGAACTCGAAAGTTGGAACGCTCCAACACACCGGATTTAAACCATCACACTGAGCAGTAGTTGTTGCTTAGTACTATATAGATTATCGATTTACTTAATTTTGAGAATTTATTATTAATTATACAATTTTAAGAGGCTATGCAAAGAACAATTAAACTTCGTAAGTACAATCACGAGCTCTTGTTTTTCTTGTGTGCTAACACGCGGGCGGATGGCGGCTACACGTCATGACTTCACCGTGATCATCGAGGTGGGCAACTGCTACCACCAAGAACTATAGTTTTGGCTTGTCGTTGCTAGCGTGGCAGACGACGACGGCAACGCGGAGCACTATTCTTTTATGTCCAGTTTTTTTTGGCAACTGGGTTCCGCAAAGAAAAATTTGGAGGATCAGTGTTCTTATATCTTAAGATTTCAGAGATGCAATTGCAGTCTCGATGGATAAAGATGATATTCCACAGGAGATGATGCCTGATTCCTGTCGAATGAGAGTAGGTGATGAAAAATGTGTGCGAGAATGGCTAGTGGGGTAAACGTACGTGAGACACACTATTTATTTCACTAAATTACACATAATATCTCCCATTATAATGGTGAAAATTCACTACGGAGTCCTTCGAAACTCGATCTTTCCTTTATATTTTTCGAGTGAAAAAGGAAATATGGCTGAGAACCAAAAGCAGCCGCTTGATCACGCGCTAAGTAAATTGTTTTTTTTTTTCTTTTTGGATGTTCTGGTTTCGTCTGGTCAGCTTCAATGTCGGTAGAAAAAAGAACATATCCATTTATTTCGACCTACAGCTTCCTAAACTTCGTTCAGTTTTTGTTCTTCAATTCAACCACGTTAAGTGCCAATAGTGCCAATAGGGAGGTTTACATGGATCAACATATCGTTCAACATTGTTGGCAACGACCGATACTAGATGATTTAAACGCAAAAAAAAACTTGTTGTCAGCCTGTTGCATGGTTTTCAAAATATTTTGAAAACTTGTTTCGATTCCATCAAGCAATGTTGACAACAAAGTTGATCCATATAAGCACCCCTAATAAGATTTTTCTAAAATGTTGGATGGAAATCCATATGGCTGGTTCACATGATGGTGTGAACGCTAGCAAAATCGAGGTGACACGCTACATGTCAAATTCCTATTCTTGTATTTGAGGCCGCGTCTCGATTAGAAATATTTATTTCTGACATTATATCAGACATTATTTCTGAAGTTTATATTTCTTAACTATGTGGGCAAAATATGTTTTGACATTTCAGTCTTCACCATGATCTCATCAAGGAAATCCCGTCGTTTAATTTTAGCGTTAAGCGCATTAAAAAAGCTGAAGAATACAAACGGAAGAACAGATTTTGGGTCAATCCATTTTTAAGCAAAAGGGAATTGCACGAAATGGAAGCACATTTACTTCAAGACTTTGGAAAAATGGAAGTGACTACAAAAACTTTTGTAGAATGACGATAGAAAAGTTTGAACACATTTTGAGTTTGGTAAGATTCAAATTTATTCTGTTTAATCACATTTATTCTAAATATTTCTACCCATATAGGTTCAAACAACAATCAAAAAGCAAGATACGCCAATGAGGTTTGCCAAAATACCAAGAGTTCATCATGCAATATCATTGCGGTTTATTGCAACCGGTGACTCATATCGGTCCCTTGAATTTCTCTCCAGGGTATCAAGAAAGACTATAGGCAGATTTGTACCACAAGTGCTTTCAGCCATATACAGTGCACTAAAAGAATCTCATATAAAGGTAGAAAAAGAAGGTTGTCGATGCACATAGCAGATTTTTGTATATCGACGTGCTACCGGGTCATATATTTTATTTGATGATCTCGATTAGTATGATGGAATAACCTTTACCACTCAATAAATCGAATATCTAAAACAAGCTCCTTTTGGACTATTGGCAGTTTGTTTAAAACATCTAAAACTAAACGACTTTTTTGTAAATTTTCATTTAAAAATGCAAGCAATAAACCATTAATTAATTTTGCTATAAAGTGAATTTTAATGTATTTTTTTTTCTAATACATGCACACAAAAACAAATATTATTTAATAGCTAGTTAAGAACTAAAAGGAACGTACATATCACATAATTTTAGTTTTAATTTTAATTTTGGTGGGGGCAAAACCCCCATTTATTCGGCTTAATACAAGCTAATTCTTAATCTAACTTAAAACTAAGAACTTAAGCTAACGTTAGTGAGGGGGAGGGCGATTCAGAAGACGGAGTTTTAGGGATGGAGTACTAAGGTGAAAGTCAAAGGAGTTCATGTTCAGATTAACATTTCGCAGCCTTCGAGAGATAGGTTCGTTTGAGCCATAGGAGGTCCTGTGGGTTGGAAGATAAAAAAGACGAGGATTTCGAGAACGAGGGTTAATGTTAAAGGAGATAGAGTTGTAGAGTGAAATGCAGTCAAGGAAACCAGAAAATAATCGATGAATGAAGAGAATGTCTGATATTTCTTTCAAAAAATTCAAGTTGATAAGGGGACCAAACTTGAGAAGCGTATTCGAGGAGTGGGCGAACGAATGATATGTACAGGGATCGAGTCACATAAGGGTTAGAGAATTCCTTTGACCATCTTTTGACGAAGCCGAGGGCTGAATTTGACTTGAGAATGATATCATCTACATGGGAGAGAAAATTAAGTTCCGGGTCAAATATTATGCCAAGATCACGAATAAATTCAACGGTGGGTATGGGTTGATCATGAAGGAGGTAAAGACGGGAGGAGATTTAATACGCTTACGAGTAAAAGTGATTGATTGGCATTTGGCAACGTTGAGCTCCAAGCAATTTTTAAGACACCAAATTGAAAAACTGTCAAGGTCCTGTTGAATAAGAGAAGAGTCATGTGTCGACGAAATAATCTTGAAAAACTTGGTATCATCAGCGTACAGTGAAATACAAGAGTGTTTGATGACCTTTTCAATATCGTTAATAGCAAGAATGAACAAAAGAGGGCCTAGGTGGCTGCCTTGGGGAACACCGGAGGTAGCTAGGAAATATGTAGGGTCTCAGCATCTGAACAGTTTGGTTTGCATTTCTTGTCGAAATAGACACTTCATATAAGCAAGAATACGAACTGAGATTATCATGTCGACCTAAGCAAAAATAGTATCATATAAGTAGCATTATAGATAATATATGGAATTAAGCCGTATAAACTCACGTTTAAGGTTTTTTAAGGTCATTCAAAATTAGTATTATATCAGCGCTCTGCATCGCTTCTGCGAAGAGGTCATTACTTTCGTACGATGAAGAATAATCCTCTGAAGCACTGGAACCGTTTGACCATAACGACTTTAAAATGTGCTTTGTTAAGTTCTGTTGAAGATCTGCCATGGCTTCTGCAGCTTCAATTGGGGCAGTTGTTTTCATCGGCTGGCTACACTCCTTTCAAAGTTCATGTATTGACATTGTCCGTACATCTGTAGTATTTGATTGTGGCTTTGTCATATTTAAAATGGCATTCAGGGCATCATCATACTTTGACGTTGATGGCTTGGACTTATTGTTCACTTCGATATGCTTGGCTTGATTGCATCGTACGGCATGTTGGTGCAGGGAAATTCAGTATCATTTCCTTGATTAAAGTCAGTGGTGAAATTCAATTCCGTCGCCTCAACAGCCCTTTCCAAAGTGTCATCCTATTAAGAAAATGCAATAATGATTCTTTGAATAAAATATTGTCACAAATCGTACCAATTTTATGTTGCTGGTAGTTTTTCGCAGAACTATCACTCGGTCCAAAAATGCAAACTCTTGGTAATAGTATGGACTAGGATCGTACAAAGAATCCGCAGAAGCACCTGATTTTTTTGAGTTGTCAACTTTTTTTTCTCGAGCACATACATATGCCGATCGTGAGCATTTCAGTTTTTTTTTAAGTGTCCACACTTTTGTTGAGATCTGTGGAAATATCCATCCAGCATTTTCTCTTCAGCTCGTTTCTTCTGTATAGAAGGCTTGAGTAGTCCCTAATTAATTTCAGGACTTCATCCCGAGAGATTCGCCAGTCTTCCATTTTTTTGTACGTCCTATCGTAAAATTTGTAATCATCCTTAACAAAATGAATTCAAAATAAACAAATATTTATCAAAATACTTACTTACCCATGCACGATTTTTTTTATTTTTAAACGCAACAACGACAACCAACCAAAAACTAAAATGAACATTAAATAGCATGGTAAAAAATTAGTGTAAAATCACACCTTGGCTTCACAGGACATAATTCATATGCGAATTCAAATCATAACATTAACTTTTCTATGAAAATGAAGGAGCGTAGCATCAAAATGTGGAAAACGGTATCAAGACTTGAAGTCTTGAGAGAAATTTGTGTCCAGTGAAGTTGGGGTGTCACGAAACGTCTAAATTTATTCCTCCGTTTATTTCTTCTACGAAGACCAGAAATAAATAGAGAAATTTATGTCTGAAAATATAAAAAATCCAGACATAAAGGGACTCCACAAGCAATATTGACTACATGACACATTTCTTGCAATAATTTATTTCAAGTGATGGCTCGGTGTGGTGTGACGTAGGCGACATGCTGTACTGGCTTCTATACTGGCCAGGGTTCGGATTTTAATCAAAAAATGAGTAAGTGGACTAGTGAAATGAAATGTCAGATTAGTCGTCGGATATTTCAGCAGTGAATTGGTATATGTGTTGGTAAATTTACACATTCGAATAAGTATTTGTGCTTTTTCTCAAGAACATTTATTACATCCATTCATGCCTATTCATGTATAGGAAATGAAAAAAAAAAACAATGTATCTAGATTAAAACAACCATACTTTTATTGCCTTTTATTTTTATTATTAAATGTGAATTTTAAAAAATATATTCTTTTCACTTTGTCACTATTAACATTTATTTTGTCAATGATGAAAACTCACATTAAACTTTAAGTACGACAAAAAAATCACTGAAATCAAAGATACTTCATTATTAAGAATCCATAATGTTTACATAGTTGTATTTGTTATTTCTTTTCGCGTCCATTATTGGTGATGTAAAGCAGAATATCAAACGTTATGAGAGTGACAAAGAGGTAAAATTTATTTCTTTTATATTTAGTCTTTTTTCATGCTCGAAACTAAAATTTTTAACCACTTTAAAAATTTAATTTTAAGCGAAATGATGGCAAAATATGCTTAAGCCTAGTACGCAGATCGAGCTAAAATTTCGCTACTACTTTTCACCAAACACCAGATAAACTCCTAGTTAAATTTTGACATAGGCTTCTTGTGGAGATTACACAACAAAAAACAGCTGTTCGCTGAAAAGAAATTATATTCAGCAATTTCCAAGAACTTTATTTCAATGTTTCAAGTGAATGTAACCAAATAATAAATATGTTTCCCTTTGGCATAAATAAATCGTTTGTCTTTTAAATATTTCTAGTTCTCAATTTTTATCTCACAATATAAAGCTCACATAAATCTCAAAAATAAAGAACCTGCCACAATTAAGCCTAGTACGCAGATCGAGCTAAAATTCCGCTCCCATACAAAAATGTCTCCAAAATTTAGCCAAGCTAAAATTAAGCCTAGCATTTTAGCCGAGAGGTACGCAGCTCCAGCTAAAAAATCAAATTTTCGTTTCTTACTGTACGGGGCCACCTGTCAAAATTTAGCGCCTGAAATAATTGTTTGGTACATTAATTCTTGAGCTAAATTGTGGCAGGTTTTTTTATTTGTAATATTTATTTATTTATATTTTCTTGAAAAAGAAAATTGAGTACGAGAAATATTCTAAGACAAACGATTTATTAATGCCAAAGGGAAAAATCTATTTTATTTGGTTATATTCACTTAAAACATTGAAATAAAATTCTTTGAAATTGTTGAATATAATTTCTTTTCAGAGAACAGCTGCTTCTTGTGATGTAATCTCCACACAAATCTTATGTCAAAATTTAGCTAGGAGTTTTAGCTGGTGTTTGGAGAGAAAAGAGTGAACGAAATTTTAGCTCGATCTGCGTACTAGGCTTTAAGCTCAAGAATGAATGTACCGAACAATTATTTTACGGGCTAAATTTTGACAGATGGCACCGTACAGTAAGAAACAAAAATTTAATGTTTTAGCTGGATCTGCGAACCTCTCGGCTAAAATGCTTGGCTTAATTTCAGCTTGGCTGAATTTTGGAGAGATTTTTGTATGGGAGCGGAATTTTAGCTCAATCTGCGTACTAGGCTCCAATGCCAAAAACCACGTGTGAATGTCATGGCCAGACCAAAGCGAGAAAATAGTGAGACAACCACTAAATAGTTTCCCGTGTAAATGGACATGGCGAGACCACAGCGAGACGAGCTTAGTGACCACGATACTGGAAACTACGTTTGAACGACCATGGCGAGAGATATGAGTCGTCGTCGTCGTTTTCGCTTTAACTCGATTTCCAAAAACAACGAATGAAAATTTTAACTAATATATGGTAAGCTCAGTTGAAAAACTTTTGGTTTAATATCACTACTTGAAATTGAAGTGTCAAGAAAAAGTGAATATGAAATTCAGTCTCAATCTGAACTTAACTACTTAAAGTGATATCTGGATTGCAGTTTAAATCCAATTGGATTAATCAGATAAACGAGTGAATAATATGGGCGTTTGAGTTCTTCAGGACTGGATATATGGACTCCCCAATTCATAATTTAATAATATTTTGTGAAATAAAATGTGTGTCAATTTTAGTTTTAGACCTATTTTTCCAAATCTGCATCGAAAATGTACTGCCGAGCCCTGTTACTGGCTGCTCTATTAGCTCCCAACTGGCTACAAAAAAAGCAAGCCAGTTGAAACGCATTTGGATTAAAGGTCGCAAAATTTTTGTCATGAATAAAAATGAGTTAACTTAAGAAAGAAATATTCTTTAAGAACATATTAAATCATTTAGCATCAATTTGTTTAAAAAAAAAACTACAGCAAACAAGAGCTACACAAATTTTCATTATCAAATTTTCTTATTCAGAATAAAATTTGCCGTAACTACACATGCATTTTAAGGATATCATTTGATTGATAAAAAAATAAATTAATTAATAAATTATGCACATCTACCAAATACAAAAAAAAGTAACACTTGAGTGGCCCTAGCTATTTGTATTCTGTTTTGTTATTCAACTTCAAACTGACATTTTTTTCAAATCTGACATACGAAAACTTGGAATTTGACATCCAGTACAAATCAGCCACCAGAAATTTCTCGGACCAAATCTGGCAAGTAGGGGAAATTTTTTTCTCTCTCATGAGGGCTCTCTTTGGTCCAAAAAAGTACAAACTCTCAATTGTGGAACAACTTCGCTTGAAACTCGTTCTGGAACACTTCTAGTTTCTGGAGAGTCAGGTCCCCTTTCACACGAAGAACAAGCTGCTGGAGATTTTTTTGACGTTCTCTTTTAGTTTCCTTAAAAATCTCTTGTACTTTTCACACGAGGAAACAAAATCTACGCAATTTTGAGATTTCCTGAAATTCTATTGGTTGAAGACACCTCAACATTAGATGTGAAAGGAAATGTCAAAAAATTTCTTCAAATCCTCGAACGGGGATATTTTGTTCACCCCTCTTTCCTACTGCCCTTCTCACCAAGGAACTGAAAATTGCTAGCAACTCAGTTTCCTCGTGTGCAAGGGGACCAAATATAAAATTTCACTTGTGGAACGGGTTTGCACTAAATCTGGCGGTTTCAATCTGTTTGAAACTCGCATTGATCTCTAGATATGTATACACTGGATAGCGTATCCATAGAAACAATTTGACTCCATTTGAAGAACTGTTATAGAAGGTGCTCCCTGTTATTTTTGTTATACTATATGCCATATCACGCCGGAACCTCACCGAGTACAGTCGAATTTTATTTTTCGCTCCTTAACTTCTGTTTATCAATTATTTTAATTGAATTTCCTTGTTTTGCTTTTTTTCTTGACCCCGTTTAACATACATAAATAAAAACAGAAAAAAAAAATAAAATAATAAAAACATCCAATTTCCGTGTCATCATTATCCAAGTGTTTTTCTTTCTTTTCGCCGACCCACTTAAATTTAAAATATCTATAAAAAAAAATAACAAAAACTGAATCACTCTATTTATACGTCATCGTGTGTTGTCTTTCCTGCATCATCATTATCACTTACCGACCGAAATTAATGTTTTGTCGTTCAAGTTTTTTTTTTTTTTGTTTTTCATTTTGCCCATTGCGACCTGGATAACAAAATTGCTGAGAGGGTGGTTTGTTACGGTATCTGTGGCAAAGCATTCCACCTTCTTTACATCGGACTAAGCAAGAGATCTATCTCTTACTTCAAAGATTATTCGGGACCATTTATATTCATTTGTGGCGAGTGAAAAAAAATCTCCCTTTCAGATGTTTTGTTCGCGATAAAATGCAATAGTGACTCTGTCGTGACTAAATTCGACTCCCTAAGGTCACAGTTGACCGCGTTAACCGATTTAATAAGTTCACAAGATAATTCGCCAACTAAAATTGCTAGTGTCGAATTGAAGCACGCTCTCAGTCCTATTCTTGCTGACAATTATTCTTATCAAAAAAAAAACTACTAGTCAGCTAGAAAAAATGGACGATTTTTTGGTTAAGACACTAGACGATTTCAACAACACTATTGACTGTGCCAATAAGCGATGTGATTCTAAATTTTCATCTATCGAAAAGCAACTCTCTGTTATAACGGACTTGATAACAAACGACCCTCGCGCTACTCTTTTTAACAATCGTTGTGATTCCCTTAAACAAGAATTATCTTCAATGTTAAAGTCATATAGTGCAGCCGATTCCCTCGAATCAATAAACGAAAACCTAAGCTTTCTCCGCTTCGATCTCGACTGTCACCTCCAAAGCACTTCCAATATTGTCATCCCCGGTCTTCGTGAACCAATTGCATTACTTGAAAACGCCGTGGGTACTATTTATTTAATTAGTAATGAACTAATGGAAACCCGTCTTAGCATTGGTCAGCTAGCAGATGATATCCAGACTGCCACCTGTAAAATCGATGGTATCAACCTACAGCCTAACGCCTCTATTTACAACACATCCTTACTGGCAGAAATAATGGATACCTCTACTTGCATACCTCTATCTATCTGCCAATCAGCTCCCTTACCTGCAATCGTAGATGCATCACCTTCGGGACCCGCTTATCTACAACCTTCGCCTCCATCCATCACCACTGCATTGCCATTACCTCCTGCAGCATCTACTCACCATCAATCAGCACTTACTCCTGCACCTTCTAACCAACCAACACTATCAACTACTTTAACTGTACCAGCAATACCTGCCATTCAACGTTTTGGCACAACGTGGACCCTTACTGAATGGAACAACAGACTAAAGAAGTTAAACATCAATGCTGGCAGTGTGACTTTCTTCATTAAAAATGCTCCTGTTCACGCTGATGTCCCCTGGATAACTAATCTATTTAGCCGTTCATTTTCTATAACCCTTAATGAATGCCAAAAGATTTCGCCCCCTCGCTCCAAGCATCATAGCAACTTTAAGATAAGCTTTTCATCAGTGGCTCTTTTGCTCTCACACTAATGATGTGTTCCGACTGGGAAATATGATTTTAACCAAATGGGTGCATAAATTAGAATATCGTAGATCTAAGAAAACTAATAAGCCTAGTCATACAAAACCCGTCCCTATTTCCTCTACCCTTAAGAATACCAACTCAATACTGAAGAAAAGCCCTCTCAGACTCCCAGATAGGACCCTAACTGGACATTTAAAACTAACCTTTTCCCTAACTTTACGCCCTCCTGCATTTCACATAACCCTCTTTACATCCCTACTCCATCTAAGCCTAAAGGTCAAAGGGTTTCCTTTAACTTAACTCCTTCTGAACCAATCTCCAAGCTTTTATCAACACCAACCGAACCTCCCCAAACGAGCCCCTCTCCAAATCTCAACTTAAGCTCTGGGGCCAAGTACGCTAACTTTCGTAGTTCCCATATTCTTAACCCCTCACCAAACCATCTCCCTTATAGCCACATCCTCTTCTGGATCAATTCCAGCGAACTCTGACTCATTACCTAACCCTATTTCTCTCCCCACATCAGTTACCCCTTCAATCTTTACCCAAACATTTACATCCACCCCATCCTCAATGTCACTTCCTGCTACCTTTATTGATCCCCTTCTCCCCCCTACAGTCAAATTCACTCAGCTATCTAGCCAATCCACTGATTGCCGCTATGCTCTCTCGAGGCTTAGAGATAAAAAAACCTACGACAATATTCGTCTGTACTTAGCATATCTTCACGATAAACCCGACTCCGTTTGCTTCGAAGGAAAAACTAACACAAGTGTAATGGTCTCAATTCAACAGGAAGGCCATAGAGTACCTATATTATCTAGAGAACCGACTCGTACCTCTCCTGCCTAAAGCACCCGCAAATTTTATTTGAGGACACGAAGAGAAAACCCTCTCAAATTCCGTGTCGGTGAATACGTGTGAATTGTGGATAAAAATACAAAATGGGGTTAGTAGCTCAAAGTGACGTTTTGTTTTTTTTGTTAAATTATGAAATGTCAAAATGACAGATCTCGATTCTAATTTGTGTTGGGTGGAATTGATTATATTTAATTCTTCCAACAAAAACTCGGTTTTAAAAGAAAATTATACTTTTTATAGGTAAAATATTAGTAATTTTTAATTAAAAGTGGATAACAATAATAAATAACTTAAATTTCAAGTGCCAAAAGTCGACTGATCAAGTGAAACTCGATGTGTTACTCAACTTGATTTTTTTTTGTTTACTTCGGTTTTCCCAAATAAATATTGTTTATTTTGCAACTATCCTGTGAAATATATTTATTTTAAATTGCACAAAACAATAAAACGTGAAAAACTAAATGCACTTTTGCATATTTCTTTTGATTTTGTGCGCGGAGTTTGTGTTTTAACTAGCGTGTAAGCTACTGCCAACAAGCACACAATGATAACACAAAATCGAATTTATTTATTAAGTTAAAAAGCCTGTGTGCCAAGTGTCCACTTAGGTGGTTCAATTGCAAGGAAGCAATCAAAACCTTCCACACAATACTAAAGCACCGTCTCACATCAAGTTGGTGCAGGGCGAAATCGGTCGTTTTAATTACGAGCTTCAGGATTACGAGAACTCTAATTGTTGCACCACGAAACAATCCAATTTTTTTTTTAGATTATTGAATACTTCTTTTTATGGGTTTTATATTTTTGGTTGTGATTATTCAAATCTGTGCATCTTACTATTAATCGACTCATACCAAAATACATTACATAAATATTTGCACTAAATAAACTATTAAAGCAATAAATAAATACTCATATAATACTTATTTAAATATTTTGTCAAATCTACGTAACTAATATTTCATTAAATTTATTATAGCAACCCAATGTTTAGCAGTAGCAGTCGAGGAGATTTTTCAAGTGCAAGCACTAGCTGCAGCAGATCGCGCACCATGTCTACCTCTTCCAACGCCACGACCATGTCAAATGAGTCATACTGGCTTCTGTGGTGGTCCTGACTACTGTTTACTCACCATAGAACAGATCACGATAGGACGTCATTCTTAACTGGTAAGTTATGATAGCTATGACATCTTTAAATCTTATAAATTCTCCTTTTTTCAGACTAACCATAAAGCATCCGTGAGCACCGTTGGAAGCTTCTATAAGTTCAGCGTCTTCAAAACGAGATGCCGAAAAAATTCTCGATGATTTTTTGCGTCAGAAGGGAATTCCTGTCCCAAAAATGACACAAAAGTGCACAAAAAATCGCAAGTCCTTTCCACTATCCAAAAGTTGCATCACATGAATTAGTTTGATTATGCCTGCTTATCAAAAACAAATACCTTTTTGCCCTTCACTAAGTGATATTGAAAGCTTGGAAAGAGAAAAATCAACCGAAAGCAGCAATGCAGTACAGGAAAACTTATTTACCTGAAGCGTTTTAGTCTTCAATCACCGCCAAGTAGCTATTTTTCAAATACTCCGGCTAAAACATCAAAGAGTTCCCAAACTGAATTTGACTTTTCACGAACAATCCAATCTCCGCCAAGGCAAGAGAAAATTCCTCAATGTAAACAGCTATTTCCAATATTTAATGTCCACGAAGAGAAACCTCCTCGCAAAATAAACTCGCAGAAAAAACAAAATATAACTTATAAATCTTACAACAAGATTAAAACCTAACGAAGAAGCAAGTGATGATCATGCCGTGGAAAATTTCGTAAAATTAAACGTAAAGAAGAAGCTGCTGGTCAGACAGCATTTAGTTACGATTGTGTCGATGGCTACGAGTACCAAAAAGTCTTTCATGTTTCGGCTCAAGCTGACTTACATAAGCCTTCTTATTCGGAGACCGAAAAAGATAGCTTTTTCATTACTGGCAGTCCTGCCTATGAGAATACAACTGGCATTGAACACAAAGTGTAGGAAGTAACCCAAAAGCGATCTTTGCTTATAAATAAATCTTATAAATTCTCCTTTTTTCAGACTTTAAACGTAAAACATCCGTAAGCTCCGTTGGAAGAAACATCTCCATTACATCTTCGGAGTTTTCTGATATTGAGTACGCTGTTTCAATACCTGACAATATTATTGCAACTTGCTCCGATGACCAAGAAGTTGTTAAGAAAATTCTTCAACATCAAAGACCAATGCGCATTACAACCAAATTGCACATAACTGAACAATATACACCAACATACGGTAAGAATTCCCTATGAGTTATATAAGCTTATAAACAAAATGTAAGGTTTAAGTACTCGAAAGCGTTTGTAAAAGTGGCTTTCATTATATTGAAAAGGATGTTATGTGTGTTTTGTAGTTTTTTCTTTTTGTTAGTCTTCTATTTTGACAAAGAAAGACACTAGTGAACGTCTTTGTATTGTCTTAAATATCAAGTCAATTTATCAAATTAAAAAAATTTAGCTTGTTTATAATAAGCCCTATTTTTTGCATATAAATACATTTTCGCATAGCATTTTGTTCTCAATATGACCTACAATTCAATTTGTTGCTACTTTTTATTTTAAGTAAATTTTATCAAAACAAGAGGCGTAAGAAAATAAAACTTTCAAAACAGACCAATTCTTATTTATTATTTTTCATGTTTTTTATTGTCTTTTTTCGATATAGAAATTAAATACGTATCATGAAGGGAAAGTTTCAAAGGAATACGATGAAAAACTTAAAGTTGACATCAACAAATGATATGAATATGTTGCTGCTGAATAATTGTAATATTGTTGTCATATTTTTTGTTTGTATTTAATTTTATATCCAAATTTACAATTTATTGATTAGATGCTTTTATCTGTTTGCTTAAGAAGTTTTAATAAAATTCAAAATTTTTTTCTGATAACTAAAAAATCTTTTTACTTGAGATATATATACATAGGTAATAAAGGGCAAGTTTTGGATCGTTGAAAAACAATTTGAGGTAAAATCAAACATGTCATTACGATGATAGAGAACACCAAAAAAGTGGGTGGCACAATTCTCTCTGTCTGTTGGTGTTCGGTATGTCTATCTGCACTTCAATGTGTAGCTCAATCCACGGAAGCGATTATCTTCAAATTTTGATTGGGCAAATCAATAAATTGTAAATTCTAAGAAATTCTAGAAATTATTTGCAAACAAATCTTCAATTCAACAAGTCCTATCCATAATGCTAAGTCTCCTACTTGGCTGATTTATTTCAGCAGTATATACATACATATGTAGAATTTGTATTATAAAAGAACCTTCATATAGAAACTATATCTGGCGCCGGGCAAAAAAATTTTCAGCTTAATGATTAGAAATTCAAATGTTGGATATAGTTAGTGAACAGTGGATATTTGTAAAAGAATTAATGTAAGTTAAACTGAACTTAGTACAAATTGCGAATGTCGCTGATGAGTCCAAGTAAGTAAACCTGAGGAGACGCCAATTTGTAGGACTAAAGGCTATAAAAGCAACTTTGAAAAAAAAAAAAACAAAAGTTCTGATTTCTTCTTGTTTCAACTCAATATGACCACTCATTACAAAGATACAACTCTTCACAAAGCTCTAAAAAATATTATAAAAAAGAGAAGGAATAAGAACCTTTAATTTTGCTGACGATTGTCTTTATGTGGCATCTTTTTCAAGACCTAAATAACTTTTCACCTACCTTTTCAACGCTGTATATGCACTGCCGGCCGTTTGAATAAGTTCTATGTAAAATTTTACCACATTAATATTTTTCTCCCTTAGTATTTATCCCACGTACTTCGCTTGTGTTACTTATCTATATTGGAGGGTGATTGTTTATAATTAGTTTGATATAAAATATATGAATATGAATGTATGAATGTGTATATATGGCCCAAAGATGCACATTAAAAATGTTCAGACATGAACATGTAAGACATTATTAGAAATCAACATTACCTAGGTACTGGTGTACCACTGTAACAAATTTATATAATTTCTCAATGTATACATACATTATATGCTTGTCTCTTAAGTACCTATATAATGCAATTGTAATGTCCAAAGTATGTATACCTACTTAGATCATAAACAAAAAAGAACGAACAAACATTCATATTTTGTACCGTAAAATAAATATTTGACTGGGACGCGGAATGGAATTCAATTTTACCTTCTTGTGATACATCCTGGGTAACGCTAAAGGAATTGCTGTACTTTACTTACAAAGATCAACCTAACATCAACAATTATCCTCACAGTGAGATACCCAAAAATTACATATCAGTGGTATTTCGTAGAAACATAATAAGGGTATTTATACCACAGCGTAAAGTCGTCGTAAACGTAGTAAAGTTGTAAACTTCGTAAATCTGTCAAATTTTCCATACAAATTGTGACAGAAATAACGAATTTTAAAACTTTACAACATTTATGATGAGTTTACGCTGTTGTATGAATACCCTTAATAAGTCCATACAATAATTTTCATCTTTACGTCTACTTTACATCGGGCTAAAGCTTAAACGGGTAGACCGATTTTATTTTTCAAATTTGGAATATTTAGGTATGAATATGTTCTTTAAAAAATCATGCTCTGAGTTTGAAGAAAATTGTTTCACACATTAAGACTCTAGCTCGATACAAAGTGGACGTTAAAACGCAGATATCAAATCACTGATTAATTGAAAACAAAAATATAAATTAAAAATGAAACATACATACATACATTACTAATATATTCTTTTTATTTTTCTTTGGGATCGAGCTTATGTTTTAAAGTTTATGTTTTAAATTGAAGCAATTTAAGGCTAAAGCTCTTCCATAGGGTGCCAAATACATAGGATATCCAAGTGCAACGTGCGTATGATTGTGTGTGTGCACATGTCTTTGGGCGGACTTCGACTATCGGCTGGATTATCACTGCCACTACCAGGTATACCAGCCACATCACCAGCTCCCTGCTGCTTTTGTTTGCCCAGAAGCGGGTGACTGGCATCGAAACCAAAAAGACTCGGACTAATGTAAGATGAGGTTGCCCTCCGGGTTTATTTCTACATCCTTTTCGTCTTTTTTTTTTTATTGTCGGGCTTCCTGTTGAGCTTGTTGGTGCGCTTCCTGTTGAGCTCGCATTTGCTGCGATTGCTGGTGACTAAACTATTGTTGTTGTTGTGTTGACATTGGTAGATCCTCGGGCTTTATTTGTGAGCCGGGAGGCTGTTGATGTGAGCCAGACTGTACTTGCTGCAGAAAATTATTGCGCCTCTGCTCTGAGAAGATGTAATTTCTGAAAAGAATAAGTTTCAATTAGAATATGTTGGCTACGATAGAAATGTTTGATTGGTTTTGTAAAATAATTTAACAAATATTATTTTTCAAAGTGAAAAAACTACAAGAAACTTTACCGAACATTTGTTAAATAACTTTTTTCTTCTCTTCTGAAAACAATCAATGATATTGATTGGATTTGGGTTAGTGTTATTCTACTAATTTATCTTCACTTGATTCCATAGGGCGCCGTATACATAACATAGCCAAGTCCAACGTACGTATGATGGTGTGTATGCACATGTCTTTGAGGTGGTGAACTTCGACTATCGTCTGGATTACCACTGCTGCTGTGGCAGGTATACCAGCCACACTGCTGCTTTTGTTGTTGCTGCTATTGCTGTTGATGTTGTTGCTGTTGCTATTGTTGTTGCATCTGTTGCTGAGCTTTGTTGTTGGGCCTGTTGTTGGGCTTGCTGTTGAGCTTGTTATTATGCTTGTTGCTGAGCTTGTTGTTGTGCCTGCTGCTCAGTCTGCGATTGCTGGTGACTAAACTATTGTTGTTTTTATGCCGACAATGATAGATCTTTGGTCTTCATTTGTGAGCCGCGAAGCTGTTGATTTGACCCAGACATTTGCTACAGAAAATTGTTGCGTCTATGCTCGAGAAGATGTAATATCTGAAAAGAGTAAATTTCAATTAGAATATGTCGGCTGCGATAAAAATATTTTTCATCTTCTGCCTTCTAGGCTCCTAATTCTGTGCGAGATGCGGTGAATGTTGATGAGGCATACTAAGCTGCTGTCGCTGGTACATGCTCGGATACCCTCAAATCGATTGGATTAGAGGTTCCTTAAGGTGCATTCGGTGAATGTTGGGTTCCTGTTTGATCTCCTTGGACGTTCGCTTTTGATTATCTTCGATGATATCATCTACAAACAGTCAAGGTAAAAAGTAATATTGAAAAATATAACATTCACATGAGTCAATAAAAACCAATCAAATGTTAGTACCTGGTACTTTTGTTTGGATGATTTTTTGTTTTCAAAATTAAATGTTAAAAATTGATATATGTCCTTGTGTGTAACTCCCAAAGTGTCTATCCTAAAAGAAACGTTGATACATTTCTGAATTCTTATTCGAATGGAGCTGAAAATGGCGTTTACCAATTTGAATTCCATCCAGTGGATCAAAAGTTGACTCTTGGTTTTAGTGTAGGTAGGTACATTAAAGTGGAAATGTTAAAAATTGATATATGTCATTGGGTGTAACTCCCAAAGTATCTATCCTAAAAGAAACGTTGATGCATTTCTGAATTCTTATTCGAATGGAGCTGAAAATGGCGTTTACCAATTTGAATTCCATCCAGTGGATCAAAAGTTGACTCTTGGTTTTAGTGTAGGTAAGTACATTAAAGTGGAAATGTTAAAAATTGATATATGTCCTTGGGTGTAACTCCCAAAGTATCTAGAATGTTTCCGGACGACCAAACGAAAACGCTATTAGTTTGTACACTTACACTCGATTTGGAATTAATTTTGAAAACGTTTCAAAATAAAACAATTACATTTTTATTGAGTTCCGACTGGCCCGTAATAGCAGCGGATTATTAAATTACCAACCTGGTGTTATATTCCCGCTCATTTGGCAAGAGAAGCCAAGACAAACCAGCGTAAACATAGAACCTGCCACTTTCAAAAGAACCACTTGTTTGTTCATATACTTTGTATACATTAATGATAATCAATACAATTAATAAATTAATAATATTTTCACAAAACTTACTGGATTTTGAATAGTTTATAAGTTATTTTCTTTTTATGAGCAATTGAAACTCATGAAATCAAATTTCAATTATTCCCGCACAATTCTATAAAACTTTTAAATAAACACTTTTTTAAAATTAAAAGAATTAAAGCATTTTGTCAACGAACGGTCGCAAAATTTTATTTTTATTTTATTTTTTCAGGTTTTGAATTTAACTGATTCCTATTTTGAATATCGGAATTTCAGTTGAGGAAAAGTGAGCAAAACTGAGCCAAAATCCGATAAGTTATCATTGTATTGGTGTGGTTCCATTTAAAATGCATTGGGCAGCTAACACACGCTCAGCTATGTGGAGGAAATCCAATCAGTGCAGCTTGTAGGGTGAAAGAGAAAAAGCCCTGAAGTCGGTTCTCTAGATAATATAGGTACTCTATGAGGAAGGCCTTCCCACTGATGTTCCAAGTCTCAAAACTCTCTTCATAAAATATCATGAATTCCTCAATTTATCTCCCCAAAGAGTGGCGAATGATCTTGAGGCCCTTGGGCAATATATCCATTCAAAGCGCGTTTCGCACCTTCAGCGTAGTAGAGCAGACCACGAAAGATTTTATCGTTTCTAATGTACTCCCAACCCCCTCTTCTCTTTCCAAAAACTTTCCTTCTACCTTCTTTTATCAGAATGTAAGAAGTCTCCGGTCAAATACTCACTCAGTTTTGCAACAAACTCACTCCTTACCTTTAGAGATATATGCTCTGACTAAAACAAATCTCATTCCCAGCATTGTCTCATTCAAGAATTGTTCCCTTCTACTTTTAACGTTTATCGCTATGACGTTCTTAACCCATCCACTAACGGCTCCCCTTGCCATGGCGTCCTTCTTGCTGTAACAAATACTATTGACTCATCCCTTATTGCCGTATCTTCTTCCCCTAATCTTGATTATGTATCTATTAAGATAACACTTCCCCTTAAGCTGCGTTGTTACATCTTTCCATCACAACCCCTCGAATCATATGAACTTGCTATTAGAACAATTGACCACATAATTGATTTGTGTGATCCCCATAATGAGATCCTTCCTTTCGGCGACTTCGATCTTCCTAATTTAAAATGGAGTCCATCAGACGATCTTTCGTTCTTAATTGCTTCCAATCCCACATCTGCCAAAGAACATGTCTTTCTAGATAGCCTTGCTGATTCAAGCCTTTGCCAAGTCAGCGGGATCACAAATTTTATGGATAGACAACTTGATCTTATTTTCAAAACCGACCCCATTAACTCTTCTGTCTCAGCTAGCCCCCTTTCTCTTTCAACCATCGATAACTACCACCCTCCCCTTCTTCTCCCATTTTTCACGACTCCCAATTACAATCCACTACCACTACCGATCTTTATTCTCATGACTTCCATAAAGCAAACTTTCGTCTAATAAACGAATACCTTAAAAAAATCTCTTTTAATTTTGATAACTTAACTGTAAATGATGCCACTACTTTATTGTACACTGAAATATTTAATTCTATTACCCTTTATGTTCCTTTTTCTCGCCACAAAACCTTGTCATCTTCTCCACTTTGGTATAATCGTAAACTTCATTGTCTGCGAAATAAGAGATATAAGTTGTGGGATATTTTCCTCCGCTCTCGTTCTCCTACTGACTATTCTTACTATCTTGGTGCTTATCTACATTTTAACGAGCTATACAACTCCCTACCAACGCTATCTAATTGCCACGCAATCCAACCTAATGAATGATCCTAAGTCATTTTTTCAGTTTGTCAACTATAAACGAAAATCCGATGGCTACCCTAACACTCTCTTTCAATAACGAAACCTCAAACACTCCTAGGACTATCACCAACCTTTTTGCAAAATTTCAAACAATCTTTTGCAGATGACTCCTTTGCACCTGATTCTGAATATTTCAATTATCTACAAAACTTTTCTCTTGGACCGCTTCTCCCTCGAAAATCTCATCGAAACTAAATTAAATCAACTAAACGATAAATTTAATCCCGGTCCCGATGGTCCCTGCCATACTTCTTAAAAAATGTTCTTCCAACCTTTCTCTTCCTCTCTCAAAACTTTTTAGCCTTTCCCTAAATCTTGGTGAATTTCCTCAGATATGGAAATCATCTTTCATTATCCCTATACACAAAAAAGGTTCGAAGGGTGATGTTAACAATTATCGTCCAATTGCCAAGCTTTCTCACATACCCAAACTCTTTGAAAGTATTTTGTATGAATCGCTTAGCCTTTCTCAAATGCAGATCTACAACCACTATCCTTGTTGAATTTATGTCTTTCGCGCTATCAGCCATGGAAAAAGGTTACGAAGTCGATGTTATATCAACCGATTTTAGTAAGGCCTTTGATAAAATCTCCCATAAGCTAATACTTTTCAAATTGTCCTTTCTCGGCTTAGATAATCGTTATTATAGCGTTCGTTTTAGAACCGCCACCTCTTGCTCTTTCCTAGCTACCTCCGGTGTTCCCCAAGGCAGCCACCTAGGCCCTCTTTTGTTCATTCTTGCTATTAACGATATTGAAAAGGTCATCAAACACTCTTGTATTTCACTGTACGTTGATGATACCAAGTTTTTCAAGATTATTTCGTCGACACATGACTCTTCCCTTATTCAACAGGACCTTGACAGTTTTTCAATTTGGTGTCTTAAAAATTGCTTGGAGCTCAACGTTGCCAAATGCCAATCAATCACTTTTACTCGTAAGCGTATTAAATCTCCTCCCGTCTTTACCTCCTTCATGATCAACCCATACCCACCGTTGAATTTATTCGTGATCTTGGCATAATATTTGACCCGGAACTTAATTTTCTCTCCCATGTAGATGATATCATTCTCAAGGCAAATTCAGCCCTCGGCTTCGTCAAAAGATGGTCAAAGTAATTCTCTAACCCTTATGTGACTCGATCCCTGTACATATCATTCGTTCGTCCACTCCTCGAATACGCTTCTCAAGTTTGGTCCCCTTATCAACTTGAATTTTTTGAAAGAACGTAGAGAAATATCAGACATTCTCTTCATTCATCGATTATTTTCTGGTTCCCTTGACTGCATTTCACTCTACAACTCTATCTCCTTTAACATTAACCCTCGGTCTCGAAATCCTCGTCTTTTTTATCTTCCAACCCACAGGAACTCCTTTGACTTTCACCTTAGTACTCCATCCCTAAAACTCCGTCTTCTGAATCGCTCTCCCCCTCACTAACGTTAGCTTAAGTTCTTAGTTTTAAGTTAGATTAAGAATTAGCTTGTATTAAGCCGAATAAATGGGGGTTTTGCCCCCACCAAAATTAAAATTAAATTAAAATTAAAATTAAAAATTAAATAACCAATGATCTCTATATACACTGGATAGTGTATTCCTTACAATGTATAACAGTTTTCTTGCTTCCATTTGAAGAAGACAATTAGGTGGTCGGCTTCATAATTTTACGTCTACGTTAACACAAAACAACCTGTTTCCAAAATTTCAATCTGAAGAAAGAGAAACAGACCAAAGATAAGAAAGGGAAAAACTTTGTGGGAGTTTATTTTATAATTTTTTTTTTCATTAAGTTATTCATTGTGTACATTTTGTTTGTGCTATAATTTTCCAATAGCACTAGAATTATATCAATAGAAAGGTGTTTAAGTAGGTAATAGTAAATATGTAGATGGGATATGGGAACCATCGACTTCGTTCATTATTTCAGTTTGCAAACAAGTTGAACAAAACAGCTGATAAGTGTGATGAGGAGAGTGCGATTATATAGTCTGTGTTTTTTTACGATTTTACCTCCTTGTCACACTCCTTACATTTGTAATTCCGTTTCATTTAACCATTTGTGAATGAAATAAAATTACAAACCATAAATAAACAATGTAAAGATGGGAAACTTTCGTTCGTTTCACCCTCCAAAACCCATTTGCTTACATTGTTGTTTTTGTAATCCGACTCCGTGTCGATGAATAGATGTGAATTGCAACAAGAACTTAACGCGGTGAATTTGATTTGTTTTGACAGACCAATTTTTTTCCAAACTCTTGATATCATGTTTTTTTTATTTTAGTGCGTCTGCCATTCTGCATCGTTGTCTTATTTATCGTTTTATATTTGTTATTAATTTTTTCGTTTTTTATTAAATAATAACAACAAATATTTAGTTGTGCCAGAAATTTTAAGTAATATTTTTAGTTGTATCAAAAATTTCCGGCAACCAACTTTCCATTGAATTCAAGAATTCATAAGCTTCGTGACATTTCTGAATTCACCTCAAGGGATGTGTTCTAAAAATTCTTGTTTTGAGGGTGCAAACACACTTTTTTTAATGGAATATTATTGAAAGGTACGACTGCACCATCAATATGCTTACCTAAATATATTTTTTTAAAACGCATTGTAGCCGAATGGTTTGCCGTTCCAATTAAATTGAGTTGTTAACTATAGAAATCGCTAATTGGCCAATATTGGTAAGTTAGATGCATTTAACCAGATTCTGTGACATACCTACTTCAAATTTAATCTCATGTGAACAAATTGGCTCTGATTCTCCACTATCACTTACTTGGCCTCAACCATCATTTAACCTAAGTTCATCCAGTTTTAACTCACCGATTTGGTAAATTAAAATTAATGAACCATTGATTAAAATTTGAACATATTTTGATAGAATGTGCAATTTTTGTTTAGCTAGTTACATAATTAAGGCTCTCCCAAACCAACGCGAATGAGGAGCAACGACGAATTTTTGTTGTTGTTTAGCGTTATGAATTTGTCATATTTTTTGCTGTTGTGCGAATCACTCCGCATTCGCGTTGCTTTGGGAGAACCTTTAAGCAAAAAGAAAATTCAATACATATGATAGCATTAGTTGTGTTTTTTGTAACTCAAAATAATTCTGTCTAAAAAACAAGACAACAAAACAAAGCAATTTACTAGTCAAATACAACAACAACAATAATAATTCAGAATGAAGGTAGAACTAGAATAGGTTGAAGCCAACGTAGTGGTCGTAGGAAACCGGGCGAAAGTAATCCATATGACACGCACGTAATTGCGAAGTGGTATTCTTCGTTTAGTTTTCGTTAACTTCTCCCGTCAGACGGGAGAGTGCTCACCATGGTGGACATAGAGTACCTTTATTATCTAGAGAACCGACTTCAGGGCTTTTTCTCTTTCACCCTACAAGCTGCACTGATTGGATTTCCTCCACATAGCTGAGCATGTGTTAGCTGCCCAATGCATTTTAAATGGAACCACACCAATACAATGATAACTTATCAGATTTTGGCTCAGTTTTGCTCACTTTTCCTCAACTGAAATTCCGATATTCAAAATAGGAATCAGTTAAATTCAAAACCTGAAAAAATAAAAATTATTTATGGTAAAATAACCTTTTTAGACAACTTTTCAATAAAAATATATATTTAATAAAGAATTTTGTTGTTTAAGCATATAAATAAAGTTAAATTTCTGAATATTTTCACTGAAAAAAACAAAAAATTGAATCTATTAGTATAAGCGCACCCTAAGAATCAGCCTTAAAGTGAAAGTGCACCTTTACATCCATAAAATTCCGTAGCCCAGTTTTTGACAAATGTTTTGACATAAACGAAGCAAAAAAAAAACTATCGTCAATTGCGAATTTTTTTGCGACCGTTCGTAAACAAAATAATTTAATTCTTTTAATTTATAAAAAGTGTTTTTTTAAAAGCTTTTTTGTGCGGGAATAATTGAAATTTGATTTCATGTGTTTCAATTTCTCATAAAAAGAAAATAACTTATAAACTATTCAAAATCCAGTAAGTTTTGTGAAAATATTATTAATTTATTAATTGAATTGATTATCATTAATGTATACAAAGAATATGAACAAACAAGTGGTTCTTTTGAAAGTGGCAGGTTCTATGTTTACGCTGGTTTGTCTTGGCTTCTCTTGCCAAATGAGCGGGAATATAACACCAGGTTGGTAATTTAATAATCCGCTGCTATTACGGGCCAGTCGGAACTCAATAAAAATGTAATTGTTTTATTTTGAAACGTTTTCAAAATTGATTCCAAATCGAGTGTAAGTGTACAAACTAATAGCGTTTTCGTTTGGTCGTCCGGAAATATTCTAGATACTTTGGGAGTTACACCCAAGGACATATATCAATTTTTAACATTTCCACTTTAATGTACCTACCTACACTAAAACCAAGAGTCAACTTTTGATCCACTGGATGGAATTCAAATTGGTAAACGCCATTTTCAGCTCCATTCGAATAAGAATTCAGAAATGCATCAACGTTTCTTTTAGGATAGATACTTTGGGAGTTACACCCAAGGACATATATCAATTTTTAACATTTCCACTTTAATGTACCTACCTACACTAAAACCAAGAGTCAACTTTTGATCCACTGGATGGAATTCAAAATGGTAAACGCCATTTTCAGCTCCATTTGAATAAGAATTCAGAAATGTATCAACGTTTCTTTTAGGATAGACACTTTGGGAGTTACACTCAAGGACATATATCAATTTTTAACATTTCCACTTTAATGTACCTACCTACACTAAAACCAAGAGTCAACTTTTGATCCACTGGATGGAATTCAAATTGGTAAACGCCATTTTCAGCTTTATTCGAATAAGAATTCAGAAATGTATCAACGTTTCTTTTAGGATAGATACTTTGGGAGTTACACCCAAGGACATATATCAATTTTTAACATTTCCACTTTAATGTCAAGAGTCAACTTTTGATCCACTGGATGGAATTCAAAATGGTAAACGCCATTTTCAGAATTTCAGAATTTCAAGAATTCAGAAATGCATCAACGTTTCTTTTAGGATAGATACTTTGGGAGTTACACCCAATGACATGTATCAATTTTTAACATTTCCACTTTAATGTACCTACCTACACTAAAACCAAGAGTCAACTTTTGATCCACTGGATGGAATTCAAATTGGTAAACGCCATTTTCAGCTCCATTCGAATAAAAATTCAGAAATGTATCAACGTTTCTTTTAGGATAGATACTTTGGGAGTTACACCCAAGGACATATATCAATTTTTAACATTTCCACTTTAATGTACCTACCTACACTAAAACCAAGAGTCAACTTTTGATCCACTGGATGGAATTCAAATTGGTAAACGCCATTTTCAGCTCCATTCAAATAAGAATTCAGAAATGCATCAACGTTTCTTTTAGGATAGATACTTTGGGAGTTACACCCAAGGACATATATCAATTTTTAACATTTCCACTTTAATGTACCTACCTACACTAAAACCAAGAGTCAACTTTTGATCCACTGGATGGAATTCAAATTGGTAAACGCCATTTTCAGCTCCATTCGAATAAAAATTCAGAAATGTATCAACGTTTCTTTTAGGATAGATACTTTGGGAGTTACACCCAAGGACATATATCAATTTTTAACATTTCCACTTTAATGTACCTACCTACACTAAAACCAAGAGTCAACTTTTGATCCACTGGATGGAATTCAAATTGGTAAACGCCATTTTCAGCTCCATTCGAATAAGAATTCAGAAATGTATCAACGTTTCTTTTAGGATAGACACTTTGGGAGTTACACACAAGGACATATATCAATTTTTAACATTTAATTTTGAAAACAAAAAATCATCCAAACAAAAGTACCAGGTACTAACATTTGATTGGTTTTTATTGACTCATGTGAATGTTATATTTTTCAATATTACTTTTTACCTTGACTGTTTGTAGATGATATCATCGAAGATAATCAAAAGCGAACGTCCAAGGAGATCAAACAGGAACCCAACATTCACCGAATGCACCTTAAGGAACCTCTAATCCAATCGATTTGAGGGTATCCGAGCATGTACCAGCGACAGCAGCTTAGTATGCCTCATCAACATTCACCGCATCTCGCACAGAATTAGGAGCCTAGAAGGCAGAAGATGAAAAATATTTTTATCGCAGCCGACATATTCTAATTGAAATTTACTCTTTTCAGATATTACATCTTCTCGAGCATAGACGCAACAATTTTCTGTAGCAAATGTCTGGGTCAAATCAACAGCTTCGCGGCTCACAAATGAAGACCAAAGATCTATCATTGTCGGCATAAAAACAACAATAGTTTAGTCACCAGCAATCGCAGACTGAGCAGCAGGCACAACAACAAGCTCAGCAACAAGCATAATAACAAGCTCAACAGCAAGCCCAACAACAGGCCCAACAACAAAGCCCAGCAACAGAGGCAACAACAATAGCAACAGCAACAACATCAACAGCAATAGCAGCAACAACAAAAGCAGCAGTGTGGCTGGTATACCTGCCACAGCAGCAGTGGTAATCCAGACGATAGTCGAAGTCCACCACCTCAAAGACATGTGCATACACACCATCATACGTACGTTGGACTTGGCTACCCAACTAACATACTCTCGAGAGCTTAGCTCCCATTTTCTCAAAAAAAACGCCCATAGTACTTTTTTAGATCTTATTGCTATACTTAAGACTGGATCTCTCATAATGAAACATAAATTTGTCTCATAGTGTTTTCATTAAATGATTTAAGCATTTTCTTACATCAAATCACTCTAATCTTATACCTAGAACAATTATTACTCCTGTATGTAAATTGAAAGTCTTTTAATAATTTTGTTTTCAAATTTAAACTTTAAACGTCATTTTTAAGTCATTAAAATCTCTTAACAAGAGCTAATAAAGTAACAACTACAAAACTCTAACTATGGGATTCATATGAGATGTAGCACTGACAGAAGCTTTATTTGATTCATTCAGCAGTCGTTCTTTTTTTTAACGTTTTATATGTACATTGTTTTCTGGCGTTCAGTTTTCTATGGGTCTGGCTACCTGAAGGAAACATTGAATGCTGATGCCGATTACTGTTTAAAATGTACTTTATTTTGTGACGAATGTGGACTTTCGGTGATAGACTTTCTTTTTATTTTATTTCGGTGTAATATAAGGTTTTTCTGACAAAATTACGCTTAAAAATTTGACTAAAATATTCCTGCAACGGCGTAAGCCCATTGTAAACATTTTAATGTTTTAAACTTCGTAAGTCTGTCACAATTTGTATGGAAAATTAGAGAGATTTACGAAGCTTAAAATTTTACTACGTCTATAGTTTTGTTGCGGAATGTTAATTTTTTGATATTCTTATATACATTCTGCATTTATTCCAAAAATTATGACGTTATAATGAAGATTTATTGTTCAGAAAAGGTAATGCATAAAATTTAATATTTCAAACTTTGAGATTTCATCTTTTCTTAAAACATCAACAATAATTCACATTCTTAAGAAAAAAGGGAACGCATCACCGATTTGTTCTTGGTTCGTTTGATAGATGTCAAAATAAAGTCGCATAAAAGCATCAGACTTCTCATAAAAAAGTGTTTATTAACATACCAACATAAATGGACAACACTCTCATAAAAATGTCCTTTTGAGAGTTAAAAGTATCGATACGACAGCAGCCATATTTAAATTTGAACGAAGTGTTTTTTGTATAGTTTGAGGGTTACCGTGATATGAAATTAAATTTTGAAATAATTTATTTGGTTTTCCATTATGATGAATTTATTTAAGTTATATTTATGTATATACGTGTATTGATATTGATGTTTATTTTGTTCAACATTAAATGCAAAAGAAGTATTCTTACAAGTATATTCGTAATGTGAAGTTTTGTATTTAAATACTGTGCTTAAGTTCTTTGTCTCTTAGGAGCATCATCAAATTGAAATAATGACATTTATTTACAGAGCATCAGAAATTCGCACTGTAAAGAGACAAAATTGAAAGTCAGTAATCATTGACAGTTTCGTTATAAATTTTTAAAAATATAAATTCTAACTTTTATTTTTTCATTAAAACGTCTCTTAACCTTTTGTAAATTCTTAGATTACAAAAAACAGGCACACAAGAATAAGACCATCAATTCGACATATTATCCGCTATTACATCTTTTTCGTCATATACCATGAATAAGTACCATAAATAATGTCAGCATAAAAAGTACTATTCTTATTTAAAGCAAACATCAAAGTAACCCTTTTTTTAATTCAAAATAAAATTAAAATAATTTAAATATCAATTATTTTGAAAGCGCTTCGTTATTTTTCGAAGTAAAATGTTAAAGTTAGTACAAAAAGTTTCAATCGCACTAAGATATGTGACAAACTATAATTATACTAACGTCGCCATGAAATGAAAATATAAATTCACACATTAATTTTTCAACATTAGACAATGACGATGACACATACAGATATAAATACTTCGTACCAAGTTTCCGAAAGAAGTATACAAATGTGAAAGATAAGTATCTGTTTTTTTTTTATTAAACGCTTACTCCTTCTCTTTTCATCAACTCCTACAAGAAGTGACGCATTCTCCTAACAAGATTAATGGAGCATTTGTCATCCCATAGGAACAGTAAAAATGTTTCTATAAGAGGAAATTAACTCCTATAAGTGGGCCATTTAAGGCTTCTTACATTTTCATAAGGATGTAGGAGTACTCTCCTAGAGTTAATATAACTCCCGAAATAAAGTCTCACAAGCCTCTAGGAAAATCTTATGAGAGGAATATTGTTACTTGGGTATGTTATGTATACGGCGCCCTATGGAATCAAGTGAAGATAAATTAGTAGAATAACACTAACCCAAATCCAATCAATATCATTGATTGTTTTCAGAAGAGAAGAAAAAAGTTATTTAACAAATGTTCGGTAAAGTTTCTTGTAGTTTTTTCACTTTGAAAAATAATATTTGTTAAATTATTTTACAAAACCAATCAAACATTTCTATCGTAGCCAACATATTCTAATTGAAACTTATTCTTTTCAGAAATTACATCTTCTCAGAGCAGAGGCGCAATAATTTTCTGCAGCAAGTACAGTCTGGCTCACATCAACAGCCTCCCGGCTCACAAATAAAGCCCGAGGATCTACCAATGTCAACACAACAACAACAATAGTTTAGTCACCAGCAATCGCAGCAAATGCGAGCTCAACAGGAAGCGCACCAACAAGCTCAACAGGAAGCCCGACAATAAAAAAAAAAGACGAAAAGGATGTAGAAATAAACCCGGAGGGCAACCTCATCTTACATTAGTCCGAGTCTTTTTGGTTTCGATGCCAGTCACCCGCTTCTGGGCAAACAAAAGCAGCAGGGAGCTGGCGATGTGGCTGGTATACCTGGTAGTGGCAGTGATAATCCAGCCGATAGTCGAAGTCCGCCCAAAGACATGTGCACACACACAATCATACGCACGTTGCACTTGGATATCCTATGTATTTGGCACCCTATGGAAGAGCTTTAGCCTTAAATTGCTTCAATTTAAAACATAAACTTTAAAACATAAGCTCGATCCCAAAGAAAAATAAAAAGAATATATTAGTAATGTATGTATGTATGTTTCATTTTTAATTTATATTTTTGTTTTCAATTAATCAGTGATTTGATATCTGCGTTTTAACGTCCACTTTGTATCGAGCTAGAGTCTTAATGTGTGAAACAATTTTCTTCAAACTCAGAGCATGATTTTTTAAAGAACATATTCATACCTAAATATTCCAAATTTGAAAAAAAAAATCGGTCTACCCGTTTAAGCTTTAGCCCGATGTAAAGTAGACGTAAAGATGAAAATTATTGTATGGACTTATTAAGGGTATTCATACAACAGCGTAAACTCATCATAAATGTTGTAAAGTTTTAAAATTCGTTATTTCTGTCACAATTTGTATGGAAAATTTGACAGATTTACGAAGTTTACAACTTTACTACGTTTACGACGACTTTACGCTGTGGTATAAATACCCCTATTATGTTTCTACGAAATACCACTGATATGTAATTTTTGGGTATCTCACTGTGAGGATAATTGTTGATGTTAGGTTGATCTTTGTAAGTAAAGTACAGCAATTCCTTTAGCGTTACCCAGGATGTATCACAAGAAGGTAAAATTGAATTCCATTCCGCGTCCCAGTCAAATATTTATTTTACGGTACAAAATATGAATGTTTGTTCGTTCTTTTTTGTTTATGATCTAAGTAGGTATACATACTTTGGACATTACAATTGCATTATATAGGTACTTAAGAGACAAGCATATAATGTATGTATACATTGAGAAATTATATAAATTTGTTACAGTGGTACACCAGTACCTAGGTAATGTTGATTTCTAATAATGTCTTACATGTTCATGTCTGAACATTTTTAATGTGCATCTTTGGGCCATATATACACATTCATACATTCATATTCATATATCTCTGCTGAAAAGGTAAAGCGGCTTAAGTCTATTTTAAACAATTTTCAGGAGACTGATTTTTACCTTTAAACAAATATTTAAAGAGAACTGTTTTGGGTATAAACATGTATTTGAACCAAAGCATTATAATTTTCTACTCAATTTATATGAATTTAAGGATTACGAAAATTAGTTAAATTTAAGTTTCTAGAACCAAAACTTCAGACTTAAGCCCTTTTATCTTTTTCTAATTTTTATTTTAAATTGGCTTATGTTACTTAAGCCAGTTTTCCGCATTTTATTTTAATTCGTGTGTGTACTTACTTATACATAAGCCATTTTTCCTTTTTATAAATTTAATCATGTCAGTAGTTAAGACTCTTTACCCTTAGGAAATTTTTATTAAGTTTTATTCAAATAAATGTTATTAAATTAAAAAAAAACATAGAAATAAGTTAAAATAAGTTAATATAAGAGTAAGACACAAAAGGATAGCTAAATACAATTTATTCAAGAGCAGCATCTTCAACTTCTTCTGTAAGATCTGGATGGAAGTCTGGCTTTGCTTCAGTGCAGAGATTCTTATAAAAGTTATGAAACTGCTCATCGATCAAAGGCAGCAGCTCCAGTAGATCTCGTTTTTTAGCTTCGTTGATTTTATTAGGCCCATCGTACAGCATTTCAAGACAGTCTGCGTTAAATTCATTACAGCCTCGTTTTTTAATATTAAGCATTTGAAATGGTTCTTTTTCATCAACTGAATTTTTATAGAAAATATTGAATGAAGCATCTGACGCGAAACGGAGCCATCTTATGTTCTTCCAGTTTACTTTGTTGTTATCGACATTTACTTTGCGGAAAACACATTTGTTCTTAACAATAGACCCGAAGTTGCGAAAATTTGACTGAGACATCTCTTTCACCATAAATTGCGTTTTGGTTCCGGCTCCTCTAACAAACTGGTACCAATCCCTTGGATGGTGAATTTTGAAGGTGGATTTTTTCTTCTTCCTCTCAATGATGGAATGGTCTATGTCACATTCCATGTGTGTGTGACCCGGAATCAAGAACTTGTGATCAATATACTTTAAATTATTTTTTTCATTACAAACGCACATCAGCATCATTATAGCAACCATCTTATTTTTGTTTTGCCCAAAACAGTTGTCACTATAAAAAGTTACATGCTCGGTATCTGGTGATAAGACAGATGCCAAATTCAAATGTTCAAACAAACATGAAGCTATTTCATTGCCCCCTCTATTTGCAACAGCTTCATGCCATATATAACAATGTGGTGTTCCTTTTACACAGTCGTGAACGGTCAAATTAAAAGTATATAACTGGCGTTTGTAAAAAGATACCGAAGATTGTAAAAATGGGGTGGGAAGGCACTAATGAAGATCGAAGGTGAACACTTCCATACCTCGCTGATTTTTTGCAGTCTCAATATCCTTTCTTTTTCATTCATGCCGGGATACTCATAATATGGTTCACAACTTCATTTTTTTTCGCATCTGAGATTTTATTTATAGGAACTCCCTTTCCTCGCATATCTTTCATTACCACGGTACCTGGAGACTCGATTTTTTTTAATATAACTGTTTTCAAAAAGCGGTCAGTTTCATCCAAAACGGTTTTGAAGCATTTCTGACAGACTTGTGTTCTGATGCCTTGCAGATTCAGGAAATATAAGTACGTAAACTGGCGGTTTCGATGAGTTTTGCCACTCTTCTTTGAACGGATTGTTTTTTTTTCTTCTATTGAAATCAGTCCAGACACAAACGCCAACTTAAGATTATAGTTACCAAGATCCCAATACTGCTTAAAAATCTTTTCTTGTTCTGTTGGTGAAATTTTATGCATACATTTTCGTTTGCAATCTGTCAGCAATCTCATTGCTCTTGCACGGACGTTTTTTCCAGCACTAGTAAGGTAGTTTTGGCCTAAATTTCGTTTTCGATGTCTGCCCTTTCGCGATTCTTTTGTTGATGCATTCTCAAGACTTAAATAATTACTTTCTGGAATATTGGCTTCCGAAGCTAAATTGAGTTCTAATTGGGAGGCCATTTCTTCAATGTCTGAGTCAGAAAAGAAAGTTTGTGGTGATTTTTCTGGCAGTTCAACGTCTGAGTTGTAAAATAAAGTTTTTGGTGATTTATCTGGCAAACGATAGTCTGGATCTTTAACACTATCATCACTATCTTCATAAAACGATTCATCTGACATCATATCAGTGGCCAATGTGCGTTTCAAATCTGCGATGGTTATATCTGACAGGTCATTTACACAGGTTATAGCTGTTTCATTAGCCACAACTGGCATAAATATGTCGTTTTCTATATTTAATAAAACGAAAATTGCTTTTAATACATAATATACCTAAATAATAACCAATAACTAAATTTTACCATCAAACGCTTTAGGTTGAGCTGAAGGTCGTAGGTTCTCTCCAGAGCAGCTTGGAACTAAACCCATTTCACCTTATGGAAAACAAACTCATAAGTTAATATAACTAACTTTAAATAGAAAATAATTTTATCTATCTTCGTTTTTTTATTTGCAAAAATTAATTTTTTTCTTAAGAATTTAATATAATAAGGGTATTCATGCAACGTCGTAGGTTTACAAATTGTAAAAAATGATAAGTTTACACAAAAGTTTGAACGAATTAATTAAATTGTGTATCATTTCCCATACAAAATTAACCAAATCCTAAATTTTACCAAATTTTAAACATCAGCGCATGAATACCCTTAATATAAGTTTATCTATATTTTTTAAAGTAATAAATGAAATGGAAACTAAATAACAAGATTAATCACATAATACCTATACATAAAATACTCAATAAGCTACAAAGACAGGGGACAGACCAACTTACCAGATTTACTTATTGAATCTTTAGGTTCAGGATTCAAGTTTTTAGCACCTTTCAAAAGTGCAAGATTGATCATTTGCCGTGCTCTATTCATTTTAATATTAAAAAAAACTTTGTCTTTATGATAATAAAAAGTCCTTGATAATTAGGTGCACAATTATTACAAATAATGATTTTTTTTTCTAGCAACCTTCTTTTTTTTGTTTTAAAACAATTTCTTTTTTCTTTCTATTCATATTTATAATTATTCACAAAACACTCTTTCACTAATATACGACTAATATTAAAATATACACTTATTTCACTTATTTCACTTCTTTCAAACGACCGTATTTAACGCTTTCACAACTCAACTAACTATGGCTTATGTCCTCATAAATGGGTTTTTCCCTTTTAGTTTTTTTCAAATCCAAGCTTCTTTGATCGGAGGAAAACGGCTTATTTGAATTTAAAACAGCGTTTATTTTTAAAATACTTCCGGTAAAGTGGCTTATGTCCGTTAAGTCGTTGTTCCAAACGAAGATTTTTTTTTAATTAAATTTTTTTCATTTGGAAAAGTGCCTTATGTTTACATAATTCAAACAAAATCAAAATTTTTGTTTTGGTAAAAAGGCTTATGTCAGTTAAATAAAAATCTTAAAAGGGAAAACCGGCTTAAGTACAATTAAAATTTTACTTCACATAAGATTCTGTTTTGGAAAAGTGGCCTAATTGTACTTAACATTTTCTTTCTTATCAAAAAACTGAAATTTTAAGTTTTTTTAAAAGGGCCTAGTTAGACATAAGCCATAACAAAATCAAACGGAAAAAAGGGCATGAAGTTAAGCCGCTTTACCAAATGCAAATTTTTAAATATGCTACAATTAAGCCGTTTTTACAATCTCGAAAAGTGACTTCTAGATGGAATAGAAACAATCTGATTACACAGAAATGTAGCTAATTTTTTATTTTGTTTAGATATTAAAAAAAATGATTTTTGGCTTAAGTCGACTTAAGCCGTTTTACCTTTTGCACAGAGATATTTTATATCAAACTAATTATAAACAATCACCCTCCAATATAGATAAGTAACACAAGCGAAGTACGTGGGATAAATACTAAGGGAGAAAAATATTAATGTGGTAAAATTTTACATAGAACTTATTCAAACGGCCGGCAGTGCATATACAGCGTTGAAAAGGTAGGTGAAAAGTTATTTAGGTCTTGAAAAAGATGCCACATAAAGACAATCGTCAGCAAAATTAAAGGTTCTTATTCCTTCTCTTTTTTATAATATTTTTTAGAGCTTTGTGAAGAGTTGTATCTTTGTAATGAGTGGTCATATTGAGTTGAAACAAGAAGAAATCAGAACTTTTGTTTTTTTTTTTTTCAAAGTTGCTTTTATAGCCTTTAGTCCTACAAATTGGCGTCTCCTCAGGTTTACTTACTTGGACTCATCAGCGACATTCGCAATTTGTACTAAGTTCAGTTTAACTTACATTAATTCTTTTACAAATATCCACTGTTCACTAACTATATCCAACATTTGAATTTCTAATCATTAAGCTGAAAATTTTTTTGCCCGGCGCCAGACATAGTTTCTATATGAAGGTTCTTTTATAATACAAATTCTACATATGTATGTATATACTGCTGAAATAAATCAGCCAAGTAGGAGACTTAGCATTATGGATAGGACTTGTTGAATTGAAGATTTGTTTGCAAATAATTTCTAGAATTTCTTAGAATTTACAATTTATTGATTTGCCCAATCAAAATTTGAAGATAATCGCTTCCGTGGATTGAGCTACACATTGAAGTGCAGATAGACATACCGAACACCAACAGACAGAGAGAATTGTGCCACCCACTTTTTTGGTGTTCTCTATCATGTAATGACATGTTTGATTTTACCTCAAATTGTTTTTCAACGATCCAAAACTTGCCCTTTATTACCTATGTATATATATCTCAAGTAAAAAGATTTTTTAGTTATCAGAAAAAAATTTTGAATTTTATTAAAACTTCTTAAGCAAACAGATAAAAGCATCTAATCAATAAATTGTAAATTTGGATATAAAATTAAATACAAACAAAAAATATGACAACAATATTACAATTATTCAGCAGCAACATATTCATATCATTTGTTGATGTCAACTTTAAGTTTTTCATCGTATTCCTTTGAAACTTTCCCTTCATGATACGTATTTAATTTCTATATCGAAAAAAGACAATAAAAAACATGAAAAATAATAAATAAGAATTGGTCTGTTTTGAAAGTTTTATTTTCTTACGCCTCTTGTTTTGATAAAATTTACTTTAAATAAAAAGTAGCAACAAATTGAATTGTAGGTCATATTTAGAACAAAATGCTATGCGAAAATGTATTTATATGCAAAAAATAGGGCTTATTATAAACAAGCTAAATTTTTTTAATTTGATAAATTGACTTGATATTTAAGACAATACAAAGACGTTCACTAGTGTCTTTCTTTGTCAAAATAGAAGACTAACAAAAAGAAAAAACTACAAAACACACATAACATCCTTTTCAATATAATGAAAGCCACTTTTACAAACGCTTTCGAGTACTTAAACCTTACATTTTGTTTATAAGCTTATATAACTCATAGGGAATTTTTACCGTATGTTGGTGTATATTGTTCAGTTATGTGCAATTTGGTTGTAATGCGCATTGGTCTTTGATGTTGAAGAATTTTCTTAACAACTTCTTGGTCATCGGAGCAAGTTGCAATAATATTGTCAGGTATTGAAACAGCGTACTCAATATCAGAAAACTCCGAAGATGTAATGGAGATGTTTCTTCCAACGGAGCTTACGGATGTTTTACGTTTAAAGTCTGAAAAAAGGAGAATTTATAAGATTTATTTATAAGCAAAGATCGCTTTTGGGTTACTTCCTACACTTTGTGTTCAATGCCAGTTGTATTCTCATAGGCAGGACTGCCAGTAATGAAAAAGCTATCTTTTTCGGTCTCCGAATAAGAAGGCTTATGTAAGTCAGCTTGAGCCGAAACATGAAAGACTTTTTGGTACTCGTAGCCATCGACACAATCGTAACTAAATGCTGTCTGACCAGCAGCTTCTTCTTTACGTTTAATTTTACGAAATTTTCCACGGCATGATCATCACTTGCTTCTTCGTTAGGTTTTAATCTTGTTGTAAGATTTATAAGTTATATTTTGTTTTTTCTGCGAGTTTATTTTGCGAGGAGGTTTCTCTTCGTGGACATTAAATATTGGAAATAGCTGTTTACATTGAGGAATTTTCTCTTGCCTTGGCGGAGATTGGATTGTTCGTGAAAAGTCAAATTCAGTTTGGGAACTCTTTGATGTTTTAGCCGGAGTATTTGAAAAATAGCTACTTGGCGGTGATTGAAGTGATTGAAGACTAAAACTCTTCAGGTAAATAAGTTTTCCTGTACTGCATTGCTGCTTTCGGTTGATTTTTCTCTTTACAAGCTTTCAATATCACTTAGTGAAGGGCAAAAAGGTATTTGTTTTTGATAAGCAGGCATAATCAAACTAATTCATGTGATGCAACTTTTGGATAGTGGAAAGGACTTGCGATTTTTTGTGCACTTTTGTGTCATTTTTGGGACAGGAATTCCCTTCTGACGCAAAAAATCATCGAGAATTTTTTCGGCATCTCGTTTTGAAGACGCTGAACTTATAGAAGCTTCCAACGGTGCTCACGGATGCTTTATGGTTAGTCTGAAAAAAGGAGAATTTATAAGATTTAAAGATGTCATAGCTATCATAACTTACCAGTTAAGAATGACGTCCTATCGTGATCTGTTCTATGGTGAGTAAACAGTAGTCAGGACTACCACAGAAGCCAGTATGACTCATTTGACATGGTCGTGGCGTTGGAAGAGGTAGACATGGTGCGCGATCTGCTGCAGCTAGTGCTTGCACTTGAAAAATCTCCTCGACTGCTACTGCTAAACATTGGGTTGCTTTAATAAATTTAATGAAATATTAGTTACGTAGATTTGACAAAATATTTAAATAAGTATGATATGAGTATTTATTTATGTAATGTATTTTGGTATGAGTCGATTAATAGTAAGATGCACAGATTTGAATAATCACAACCAAAAATATAAAACCCATAAAAAGAAGTTTTCAATAATCTAAAAAAAAAATTGGATTGTTTCGTGGTGCAACAATTAGAGTTCTCGTAATCCTGAAGCTCGTAATTAAAACGACCGATTTCGCCCTGCACCAACTTGATGTGAGACGGTGCTTTAGTATTGTGTGGAAGGTTTTGATTGCTTCCTTGCAATTGAACCACCTAAGTGGACACTTGGCACACAGGCTTTTTAACTTAATAAATAAATTCGATTTTGTGTTATCATTGTGTGCTTGTTGGCAGTAGCTTACACGCTAGTTAAAACACAAACTCCGCGCACAAAATCAAAAGAAATATGCAAAAGTGCATTTAGTTTTTCACGTTTTATTGTTTTGTGCAATTTGAAATAAATATATTTCACAGGATAGTTGCAAAATAAACAATATTTATTTGGGAACACCGAAGTAAACAAAAAAAAATCAAGTTGAGTAACACATCGAGTTTCACTTGATCATTCGACTTTTGGCACTTGAAATTTAAGTTATTTATTGTTGTTATCCACTTTTAATTAAAAATTACTAATATTTTACCTATAAAAAGTATAATTTTCTTTTAAAACCGAGTTTTTGTTGGAAGAATTAAATATAATCAATTCCACCCAACACAAATTAGAATCGAGATCTGTCATTTTGACATTTCATAATTTAACAAAAAAAAACAAAACGTCACTTTGAGCTACTAACCCCATTTTGTATTTTTATCCACAATTCACACGTATTCACCGACACGGAATTTGAGAGAGTTTTCTCTTGGTGTGCTCAAATAAAATTTGCGGGTGTTTTAGGCAGGAGGGGTACGAGTCGGTTCTCTAGATAATATAGGTACTCTATGGCCTTCCTGTTGAATTGAGACCATTACACTTGTGTTAGTTTTTCCTTCGAAGCAAACGGAGTCGGGTTTATCGTGAAGATATGCTAAGTACAGACGAATATTGTCGTAGGTTTTTTTTATCTCTAAGCCTCGAGAGAGCATAGCGGCAATCAGTGGATTGGCTAGATAGCTGAGTGAATTTGACTGTAGGGGGGAGAAGGGGATCAATAAAGGTAGCAGGAAGTGACATTGAGGATGGGGTGGATGTAAATGTTTGGGTAAAGATTGAAGGGGTAACTGATGTGGGGAGAGAAATAGGGTTAGGTAATGAGTCAGAGTTCGCTGGAATTGATCCAGAAGAGGATGTGGCTATAAGGGAGATGGTTTGGTGAGGGGTTAAGAATATGGGAACTACGAAAGTTAGCGTACTTGGCCCCAGAGCTTAAGTTGAGATTTGGAGAGGGGCTCGTTTGGGGAGGTTCGGTTGGTGTTGATAAAAGCTTGGAGATTGGTTCAGAAGGAGTTAAGTTAAAGGAAACCCTTTGACCTTTAGGCTTAGATGGAGTAGGGATGTAAAGAGGGTTATGTGAAATGCAGGAGGGCGTAAAGTTTGGGAAAAGGTTAGTTTTAAATGTCCAGTTAGGGTCCGATCTGGGAGTCTGAGAGGGCTTTTTCTTCAGTATTGAGTTGGTATTCTTTAAATAAAGTCCCACAAAGTTTTTCCCTTTCATATCATTGATCTGTTTCTCTTTCTTGGAAACATTTGGGAAACATGTTTTTTCTTGTGTTAATCTAGACGTCAAATTATGAAGCCGAGACCACCTAATTGTCATCTTCAAATGGAAGCAAAAAAACTGTTATACATTATAAGGAATACACTATCCAGTGTATAAAGAGATCAGTGGAATGGATGTTTGCGCATACATGGTTCATGCTCATTGGAGTCAGTATGTATACATAACTTAACAACATTTTAAAAAATCACTAAAGAATTCACCTCAATATGTTTGAAATAAAAGATTCCCTTAAGAAATAACTTACCAGCAACATATGCGGCGATCTGGTCTGGGGTGTTGGTGATTACATAGGGAGCCCCATCGACAACAAATGTAGTTTCCTTAATTAATGGCATTTTCTGAAGGTAGAAAAAGGTATTTGCCTAGTTACCTTAATGATCGGTGCTTTAAGATACCCTTCGGGATTTTGTTGGTTCCTCTTCTGAAAGCGTCTGCTTCTTTTTCCTTAGGTACTGCATTTCCCTCTTGGATTTTCTAAATTTTAATGAAAAAATAGGAAAATAAACTTTATATTGAATCCGAAGTATTCAATAAATAAAATGAACTTAAAACTTTGAATACATTTTCTCTCCAAACTTACCTTTTTCAAGTTAATGTAAATTAAAATATTTGCCACGTGACTTTAGCTTTTATCACACAATTAATAGTTGTCAAATATAAAAAAAAAAACAAAAAAAAAATAGAATTGAGGAACCGAATCCAAAAAAATTTCAGTCTCAGTTTTTGACAGCAAAAGTGAGGAATTTTTGTGAGGAATCGTGTTTATATTTCTGAGTCCTCTGAGCCCTCTGAGATCTCAGAAATATAAACTGGCTAACTGTTTATATTTTTTGGTTGCAAGTGAAAAGTGCTGCTTCAACTATTTTCGAAAGTATTTTAATTCAAATATAAAAAGAACACTCGTTTTCCAGTCATCTTCCATAAATAAAAGATATTAATTTAAATAACTGAAAACACTTATTTCATTTATTTATATGCATTTTGGAAGCTATTCTTCCATCTTCAGTAAGCTTTATAGTTTAATTTAAAGTTAAAGTGACCTTCAGTCCAAACGCGTTTCGCCCAGGTACAACAATTGAATTTTAACAAATTCTACCAGATAATATAATTTACAGTGCATTTGTGCTGTTTATTTAAAACTTGTTGGTAACCATCGACTAAAATTATGCGTCTTAGAAGGACACAACAACATCTAACTGATGAGTCCAATTGTGGTACCTGGCCGAAAGGCATTTGGACTGAAGATCACTTACCTTTAAATTGAATTACATTCAACAGTTCACAAAAATGAAAACAAAAATAGTAAATTGTATCTTATTTACGTTTTTATTCTAACTCTAGTAAGCTTTATATAAATAATAGCTTCCGAAATGCATTTAAGTAAATACATAAATAAAATAAGTGTTTTCAGTTATTTAAATTAATATCTTTTATTTATTATATGAAAAAACACGTTGAAAATCTCTAATATCAAATCAAATGTATTTCAATGGAAATATACCTTACAGCCCTATTCTGGCGTTGTGAGGTCTCACAAGTCACTTGGCCAGTTTATATTTCTTGAGCGCTCAGTACTTTTCCTCAATTTTTTGACAGAGCAGGAGGATAAAATATAAACAGTATTCCTCACATAGAAGTCAAAACAACCCTCTTTTTCTTTTCTTCTTATAGAATTTACTGAGACAAAAAATAATTGAGCAAGCGAATCCAAAAAATTTCAGTCTCTATTTTTAAGGGGAAAAGTGAGGAATTTTTGAGGGGAATCCTGTTTATATTTCTGAGCGCTCTGAGTCCTCTGAGATCTCAGAAATATAAACTGACTAACTAGCTCCTGTGAAGTATTCCTTGAGAGGTTTGTTGTGATTCGATAACATTTTCGGTATTCTGGGAAAATCCTCACAAGAAGCCACAGTGAATGGGCACGTTTAAGCATGTCAGATTTTCATGTTTTTTTTATTCCTTTGGCTGACTGTCATAAAAAGAAATATAAGTGAAATTAATAATTTTCTCGATTTATGTTGAAAGCACCTATTTACTACGAAAGAAGAAGAATATGATTTGTTAGATTTTTTTTTTTTAATAATAGGTAAGCTAAAATCAAATAATACATGCATGCATGTTTATTTTTCAATGAGTTATATTATTTAAAGTGAAAGTAACCAGAAATAAATACAAATGAACATATTAATGTGGTTATATGTGAAATCAGAGGTGTTTATTTTCAGTTGTGACCTCCTCCGAGGTAGATCACAGTTTCGATAGTTTTTGTGAGGATCACAACTTGTGATGTTGCTGCCAGAATACGAAAACCTCACAAACCAAATGAACCTCACCCTATGAGGTTGTTGTAACTTGTGAGGTATCAGTGAGGTTTGCCAGAATAGGGCTGAAAATCTATGGTAATATTATGATGGCGATTGATAGCGGCGACATCTGTTACACATTAAGACAACTAAGGTAGGAGAGTTAGAAATATGAGTGGAGACTTGAGAATATGCATATGATAAAAGAGTACCGATATTAGTAGAACGGGCATGCTGTATACTAATTGTATGGGAGTTTGACAGAGAAAAAAAAAGAATAATTCTGTTGAGAATGAAAGAGAAAATTGAAATTAAAGAAGGAGAAACGTCTGATTTTCGTAGTACAAAAAATAGTGTTAAAAAAACTGAAGTTTTTGTTTTTTTTTTTTAATTTAATTTCAGATTTTCTTAATTCACAGGGTGTTTTAATGCTAATTGTAAAGTATTTAAAAAGTTATTAAAAATTTAGAATTTAATATTTTTTCCTATTTGGTTTTGATCTTAAAGTGAGGTAAGTTTGTTAGTTGCAAACTTTTATAAATTTTCATTTACAGGATATTTTAGATTTTAAACTTTTTTCAAGCATTTTTTTAAGATAAATATCGAATTAGGTATTTATTTATCTACAAATTGCTTCTTTAATATAAGTATTTATAAAGCACTTATTTTTCAATATTTAATGACATATTCTTGATTGTTTTTACTTAATAATCTACTTAGTTATAGTAATTGCTTTTCTCGCATACTTTTGAAATTACTTATTTGCTAACTTATTTATTATTATTTTTGCTTTCTTACCTTTTAACATACTTACTAATTGCTTTTCTTATTTAAAACTAACCTCGTGTGTTGAAGATAATAAAAGGCGAAAATTAAACTTGGTGCGGAATTTTTATTTTCTAGAAATAAATAATATGTTCATATAATATAATATTATATTGAGATTGAGATACATTTTACCGATTGGTAATTTTCTTCAACACTAACTTGATGAACGATTGAACGGCAATGGTGCCAACAATTAGAAAATGAAATTTTAAGACAAAATGAAATGGCACGATAGCCAAATTTTAAAAAATAAAATAATAAAAATAAGATGTGTTCGTTTATCTGTAAGTGGCTACTTTGGTCGTCGTAATAAGATGTGTTTGTTGTTTTGTTTGCTGCATCTTTTTGTCGTCGACATTCCTTCCCCCGTGAAGCCCTCAGGTTATTTGGATTCACTATAATGTTGCTCGACGCCAAAAACGGCCAACCGAGATACGGGGCGATGAATGTTAGTTTTATTTGCTGTGGTGATTCAACTGTGTTCGTAGTATACTATCTTTGCCTGGATAAGTTTCAGTTACCTTGCCTCTTAACCACTGCGATCTTGGACAATCAATTTCACATACAAAGATGAGATCGTTTATTTTGATTGGTTCTGAGCGTTGATACCACTTAGCTCTTCTAGTTAGATCCGGTAAATATTTCCGAACCCACTGCTTCCAAAACATATTTTTAAGTTGTTGTACGATGCGCCATTGCTTTCTCACGTTTACGAGTTCCCAGTTATAAGGTCTATTTGAAGTTATGGGTTTTGGTTCATCTATAGACACAGGAATATCAGTTAAAGGCCTACTGCTTACGATGTTTTCTGGTTCACACAAGACGCTCTGTAAAGTTTCTAGTTTCGGCGTTTGTTCCGTCAATAAAACTCTCAATACTCTTTTTACTACCAATAAGTCCTTTCCAACAGCCACCTGCATTAGGATATTTTGGACTGTTAAATATCCATTCTATTTCTAGTGGAGTCAAGGAAGATTTCACAGCTTCATGATCTAGAAAATCAGGAACATTTCTTAGCTCTTTGTCGATTCCTATAAAATTTGAACCACAATCACTCCTTAATCGCACGGGTACTCGTCGCCCATTCATAAAATTCCGTAAGCTCATAAGAAATGCGTCTGTAGATTGGTCATGACATATTTCTAGAAGTATCGCTCGAGTAGTCATACAAGTATATGGAGAAACCCATCTTTTTTTCTTGATTTCGGCGGTTTCTTATATAAACGGAACCAAATAGATCAACGCCTGTATAACTAAATGGACTAACATGTTGTTATTGTTCGATCTTTGTGCAGTGGAGCCATTAAGGGCTGTCGTCGGTTGGCGTTAATAATTTTACATGTGCGGCAGTTTGCTTTTGCTTTGCGTACAAGTGCTCTTAAAGATGGCATCCAAAACTTACGACGTATTTCACATGTTATCAGGTCTTGGTTTTGATGATGAAACTTTCGGTGGTAGTGTGAAATAAGAAGCTCCGTTATATAATGGTTTTGAACTTGTTTTTGGCTCACATTGTTGCGACTTTTAACAATTGTATTCGTCTTGAAAGTCATCCTTTTGTACCATTGCGCATAAGTATATTTCAGCTGCTGATTCTTCTTGAGGTGTTAACTCGCCGCTGTTATTTTGTTTTGAAGAAGTTCGCTTACAATTTGAGATAAATCGAAAAACCTAAGCAATGGTTCTCTTAAGTCTAGAGAAGTTTGAAAATCTATGAATGTCAATTACTTTGAGGATGACGATGGCATGGACTCTTCTTCTATTTCAACATCATTCACATTGATTTTTTGCCGAGGCGAATTTTTTGCATCTAAATATAAGAAGTTTGGGCCAAGAAACCACCTTGAATTTTATTCCAAATTTACTGGAAATCGAGCACGAGTCGCTTCATCAGCAATATTTTCAGCTGTGGGAAGCCAGTTCCATTGCGACTGTTCACTTTCTTCTAATATTTCAGAGATTCTATGCTCTACAAATATTGAATTCATTTTCCTAATTAACCGCTTACTTGTTTAATTATTTATTTAATTGCTTAATTTCTTAACTTATCAATTAGCTTTCTCATTTAGTAACTAATTGACTTATTTATTTAGTTACCATCTTTTAAAGTAGTTAACTCAGTAATAGAAAGTAGTTGACTTATTCACTTTCTTTTCCTATATAATAACTTATTTAGTAATTCACTCTCTTCCTTGTTTTTTTGTTTATTATTATTTAAACTATCTTCACAAACATATATTTTGTACTTACTAATTTTCTAAATAATTTATTTTTAGTAAATAACTGCTTTTTTATTATTAGTATCTATTAACTGCTTACTACTTTGTTACTTTTTCATTTGCTTTATCTACTTATATTATATTTTCATTAATCACATTTCAAAATGAGATAATTTCAACCAAATTTGCACAAAATTAGGTTGGAAATTGGGAAATACCAAATCGAACACATCTTATTTCATTGCCATTGTGAATAAAAATTCTCAATCGAAGAAACTCTGACTGGAAATGTCAAATTAAGAAAAACAAACAAAAGGTGAAGAAAATTAAATTGAAGAATAATTGTTGTGCTGAAGCAATCGGATAAATAAACTAATAAAAATACTAATAAATTCTGTACTTGGTTTATTTTTTTTCTTGTAGAGCCTTTGTTGTATGAAAAAAACAAAGGGGTTACTTGGGGAAGATATTTTTTTGGACAACCTTGTTCTGAAAGAATAACTTGTTTATTTTATTCTCCTTCTAGGGGCTTGACAATGGCGAAAGGAGCAGTCTTTTTTCAGCGTCGTTGTTTGTGTTCCTCAAGACCTCGATCTCCTTCAGCCCAGTGTTTGGTCCACAAGTTTGTCTAAAATTAAAATATTTGCACATACTTTACACACAATTTTTTTAATTGAATTTTAGTCGTATTTAAAAATAATTCACAATTTTGACCAGTGCTATCAAACGAAATAAGGTAATTAGATGAAAATACTTTTTCTGTAATTTGCGAAATTACCTTATTTTGGCTCTAATGAAAACGTAGTATTAGATTGGTTACTGATTACATATTTCCCTTGTTCATTTATTGATTTGATATATTGTTATATAGCTTGCCTATACATACTAATAAATTTAGTAACTAAAATTATTGAATTACCTGTTTACTAACTGATTTAGCTACTTACAGTTAATACCTTTTTTTACTTCTTATTTCCCCGCTTCTCTACTTACATAGTTAAATTGCTAATTTATTTATTCAATCATCTCTTAACATACACTTTTTACATACTTTCTACTTTTTACTTGCGATACTTGTACTATATAGGAAGTTTTCTTAACTACTTATTAACCCACTTACTTTCTTTCATAATTTAGTAATTAATCTACGTACCCTCTTCTTAAGAACTATTTTTCAACTTCATTAGCGTTCTCGTAATTTTCTTTATTTTTTTAAATATCCATTTACATATCTATTTTCATAAATTTACGCTCGTAATTTTATAAAAAAAAAAAGAAACAATGGTTAATTTCTGTTACAAAAATTGCGATGAGGTGCAAAGACGACTAGGTTCTATTTCATTTTTTGGACTTCCAACAGACCACAGAAGAGAAATGAGGATAAACAAAGCATGTGTGAATAGTGTTGTCGAATCACTATGTCTTTCCAAGATGGGAGCATGGAGGCCACCTAAGCAGCCGGTGAGTTCTACGGTAACAACACTAAACGTTAGTTCCGTGCCTCCAAGGCTAAATGTACCTCCACCTCCACGACCACGACCACTTGCACCTCTACCCTCACTTCCACCTTTACGTCAGGTACCGCTTTTACCTTCATCAATGCCTCCCAGTCCAACTCTACCATTACCCCGTATAAACTTGGCTGCATTCGCTTCCAAAACATATGCCAAAGATTATTCCTTGGGAGATGTTTGTTCTACCGCACCAATTTACCCTTCGCAGTTTCCATCCCCAAAGTTACGTTATTACAAGGCAGCGCGAAAAATAAATCGGGTGAGCGTTATTCCCCGTTATATTTTTCGAACACCTCTAAAACTCAAGAGAAACCGGGAATATAGACTCAAACAAGACTTAGACTTGCAAATGGAAGGGTTTTCGGAAGAGTTGCGAATATTAATTCATGTCGGCCATATGGACAGGAAGAGTATACTGGTTTTCGACGAAATGAGTATACGAAAGAGTTAGAGTACAATATCAAAGATGATATTACTTATGGTTATACTGACTTTGGGGAGTTTGGAAGGTAAAACATAATAGCCTCTAAGGTAATGGCGTTTACTTTTAGAGGGTTGAATACAAATTGGAAGCAAACCGTTGCTTATTATGTAGGAAGTCCGAATGGGGAAATACTTTCTAAGATGATAGTCACTATAATTACAGGTGTAATCAAATGTGGACTGACGGTAGTTGTAGCGAGTTGTGACCAAAATTACAACAATGTCTCAGCGTACAAACATCTTGGACCACCCCTTTTCTATGAGCGAAACCCATATACGGAAATAGAAAATCAAAGTTGGCCCGGAGCCAATTTCACGATGGTTCATTTTCAACCACTAAACGTCACCAGCGCTAGTTAGAGCAAAACAGAAAAATGGAGTAACTATTGACACTTGTTCTTACTCAAATTTTTCATTTTATTTATTTGTCAATTATTTATTTGTCATTTATTTATTTTTATTTAAAAAAAATAAAATATGTAGTGCAGAAGACGAATACATATATTTAAAATTGTTTATGGAGTTTAATAAGCTACATTTATATAATTGAAGAAAAGAAAAAATCAACTTCTAAACCATAACGAAAAATCCTTAAATTGATCGTTGACTCTTTGTCTAAGATATATGTAAATGTAGCGATCATTCTGCACTAGTTTTTTGTACCGAATTTCAAAGCTATCACTTTCTATTATTGTACACTCGAAGTACAATAATTATTCCTATTCTATGTGTATGATTCATAGATGTTCGGTAAAACGAATGGACCCTCAATCCACCATTTTTTGACGTTTTCAATTGCGGTGTTTCTTTGTTGACTGCTTTCAACTCGCACGGATTCAGCTCGACCGAATATCAGAAAAGCCACCAATATGTATATTAATTACATACATGTAAATTTATTATAACTGCATATTAAATTGATTCATTATTCCAACAAAATATAATAAAACAAATGTAGTGGATCGCTCGATGACAAATAATTACACGCCGCAATTAATCGCGCTGCTTGTGTACTCGGATTAAATTTTATGGTATTTTCTGAACGTTTCCTATCTTTATTCTAATTCCGAACTCGAACTCAATGAAAAGAGGAAGTGCTGTTTCACGACATGTTGTCTCTTTCGTCGACCACTTGAATCGTTCATTTCTTGTCTGGCATCTTACGGTGGTAGATGCCTAATAAAATAATTCTAGAATAGGTAAGTCATTTTACAATAAAGCCCGAAATCCAACCTCAAGAATACATTAATAAGTGAAAAAAATATATTCTCCTAATAGAAAGTCAGAAGAGGATATGTAAGAAACCACCAAAAACCTTTTCTGCCAGTGGATGCAAATGGATTTTTTTTTTCCCTTTCAAGCATCAGTGATTCTGCTACAAAAGGTATGTTAAAATCCTCAGATTTATTTGCTTCTAAAGCAATAATAATTGAAACCATCGTTTTGGTTTATTCCCTTTTTTGTTTTTACAGATTATTTAATAAAAATTCCAGTGTCTAACACACGGGGCGTGCTTTGCACTGCACCACATGTTGCGATTGCGAATAGGAGCACCAAAAGGCCATTGTCGACCAACCCTAATTGGTCTTTTAAATTTGCCTTCGTTGCATCTCATTTTGGTAACGAAGAGCAGTGAACTTTTATTTTACAAATTCTTTTGGTGACGGGGAAAAATTCCAGCTCCCCACGCTGTCCATCAAATCTGCACTCCTGCTCGCCAGTGAAGCACCTGTAAACCACCAGAAAGTGCACATATCCATCAGTCGCTGCATCAAAAACCAAAATAATTGTGCATTGATTTGTTCGCTTTTTACTCGTGCCAAACCACAAGTAGTTGGTTACCGAATTTCGTCCAGTACGTGCACCTTCTTTGGTGTTTGGTTGCCGTAGCCGCTACAGGTGTGGGATGACGTAACCGATCCCAGAAGCAGACCGTCTTTGTATTGTGTGTTGCTGTATGTCACCCATTTTTGGCTAAAATAAATACAATTTCCGATTGCGATTCAGTTATCGTTTTGAAATTTCTGATCACGTGGATCTTTGATTCAGAAGCTATCCAATATAATCCATAATCTATGTTCCTGTGGGTCGCCCTTCGTAAAAAAAATAAAAAAAAAATAAAAATCAGATTGCGATTCATTTTTCGCTCGGAATTCTTGATCTCGATTTTGAATTTGGCAATCAGAAACGGTGCCATATCTATTCCGTATTCTGTGTTTCTGTTCGTCGCTCGGAGGCCGTTTCGTTCATCAGAATCCTGTTCCGGTTCTTCTTGGTCTTCAACTTAAATTTTTTTAGTTTTTAACAACGCGAATTCTGAAGTTCGATTTTGTTTTTTTTTTTCAAGTTTCATATAAACGAAACGCTCGCGATAGGCTAAATAGTATTTAAGTCCATTTTCATAAATAAAACAAAAAAAAATCTTATTTTAAATACCTAAGAGTAATTTTAAATACCTAAGTGTAATCCTTGGAGTGGATCTTTCAATTTGTAACCTAATTAAATTTCTACGAGCCGCAGAAAATCATAATCAACTTTCAGCAATTAAAGAAAATACAAATGCATCAAACCAGGAGGAACATCAATCCAGCAAGTGATGAGTACATAAGTTTAAAAAAAACCTAAATTTTAAACCATGAGAAACCTTTTACTTAATTCTATATTCATTGATTTTGGCTATAGTAGAACAAAAAAATATATAGTTATAATTTACTTAGTAATCCTTTTTGAATAACATTTATATGTATAAGAAACTAATTTTATTTTGAAATAAACTCATGATTCCAATACATAGTGCCTAAGAAAGATATAATACAAAAAAAAAAAACTAAATTATATGATAATCTATACCGCAATATATCGAGGCATAGATCTTAGTTTCGTGTTATACATATAAACATATAAAATACGATATATGAGCGTTTCGTAAATTTTGAATCTTCTTTTTTTTAATTTTTAATTAAGATACGAAATCTAATAATTGGAGCTAGATAAAATATTTTTGAAAGATTACTACTCTGCCAGTGACAATCTGAAACTTAATCGTTTCATTAATCGGTTGTTCCTTCTTTTGATCTGTTTTCGATCTTAAAGAATAATATTTGTAAAAAGAAGTATTCTTTTCTTAAGTTTGTATTCGATAATACTCATTTGTGGAAACTGAAATCCCACATTGTCATATAAGAGCATATAGTAATTTTTTTTGTTGAGAGATAGATATTGTTAGTTTAAAGTGATTCTTTATTCCTTTTTTTTAATAAATATGTTAGTTATAAATAATTCCGAAGAACAGAACTTTTTCTTTAGTCGGATTTTTTAATTTCTACCTACGTTATTGGATTATCTTTGCGAATTTCTACTCGTAATTTCAGCCGGTAGCTGGATATAGTTGAAAGATAATACGATTTCTTTTCGGGAATAAAGATTCCATTTTACGATATGTACAAAGACACATCGGTGAATATGATACATTTTGCTTTCATTATGCAGCGATAAATAATCTTTTTCATATCGTGATGACATTTGGTAAAAGTAAGGGAAGTAAAAGGATGGCGTTTTCTTAATTTTAATTAGGGGCCGTCAACAAATTTATGGCCATTGACGGCCATGGAGCCCTGAAATAATCGTCAGTAGTTGGGTGGGTATAGCCAGGGTCAACAACACCGACCCATTTTTGTATTTCGTGTTTCGTCTTCCCTATTCCTCTTCCTACAGATATGCAACCTTTTTGCATATTTCCTGTTCTAGGTTCGCTTTCGGCAGAAATATCCGCCGATCTTTTTTTTGTGAATTCAACATCCTATATTAGGATATAAACTTCTCCTATTCCTCATTCATCCTCAGTTCCTTCCACGGCATGATAATTTATTTTTGTGGACAACGGACAGCGGAAAGAAAACTTTACTACTCCATGACTTTACTACTCCATGACTACCCTCATCTTTTTAAGATTATAAGAAATATACTTTTAAAATAAGCAATCCATGTAGGTGACGATGTAGTTGACTGGCGAGTCATAGAAGGAATTTTCGAAGAAGACTCAAAAAGTCATACCTTTAAAGTTTTTTTTTCAAACTTACAAGGGCCCATGCCAAGCCAAATGCGTTTGAAAAGCTTTTGGTTAAGTTAGCTATGAAAGTTTTTAGTGATAATGTTTATAGTGGAATCATGTATGTGTTGAATTCTAACTGTTTCAAAACTATTGATGAAAAAAAGCCGCTGAGGGTACAGCGAGGTTTATCAAAAAACTAAACGATCTATTTGATATTTTGAACATTAGCCAGCGTTATTCTAGGAATCCCAATATGCAGGTTTTATCAACTACAACGGACACATTGTACGAATTAAAAAAAGCAAGGGACTGGGTATCTACGTGGAGATCCAGTAGTTCTCATAAAATCCCACCTTGTTTTAAGGGATTGCAGCAAACGCTGTTGGGTATCATACAAATGTGGGAATTTTTCAAAAAAGAAGAACAAAGCTATTTCCTGCTCAGACATCTAAACATTGAAGTAGCGGAAAACTTATTTTCTATGGTACGGAACAATAGAGGTTCATATGAAGAATCTCCTTCGGCTTGTAGGTTTATTAGAAATCTCAAGCAAATCATCTTCCAGAATTTAAGATCCAGTGAACACTTCGGTTACGAACATGCTGGGGCAGAACCACTTCTCCAGGGTGCGGACTACGAAGTAGAAATAGAAATTCAGTCAAAAGACGAGGATAGGGATTTTGAGATAGAAGAACCAATCGAAGACAACATTTTGATGAAGAAATTAGTGTATACCATAGAAGATAATTTAAGTGATGATGAAGACTTCAATGATGAAGAAAAATGGACTAAGATCCAAATGTCGGGGAAATAGATATATTTTCGGATAAACTGCAAAAAGTAGCAGCTGCAAACTTTGTTAATTAAACTAAGAGCCTACGAATCAATTTCCACAAGTTCGGAGTTTAGAAAGTTAACTGTTCCTTCCACCTTTTTTGATAGAATTGTAGAAACTCTTCAAGCTCTTTTCGAAGACGGTTTCCCACAAAGGCAGCATGAAGTTAGGCTAGTGGAAACTTGGATTTCCGGAATAATGAGTGAAATAAACACCTTGGAAAAAACAAACTGTTCAAAGGAGCATATAGAAATAATAACAATATGTCTGCTCTGAGGATTGATAATATTAACAATCAAGAAAGCAAATAAGTATATCAAGCCATCCAAAAAAAGTCGGTAAATTTTTCAGTATATTATAAACTACTTTTACTTGAGACTTCGTCCGCAATGAGGCTGTCAATATTAGTCTAGTCCACAGACATTTTTATTTCTGGCAATTTAAATTTTAATTTGTTGTTGTGTTTATGTGTGTTTTCGTCCTCACGTTCACAGCCATTTTTTTTATTTTTGGCAATTTTTATTTTAACAATTTTCTATTTGTGTACTGTAGCCCATTAAAATATTTTAAACATTTTATTTTTGAATGGAAATACTTTATAATTCATTATACTTTTAGATACTTGTATGTTGCTTTTAGTTTGGCTAAATTTTTTTGATGCATGTGTAATTCATTAGTAGTTTTAAGACTGGGTCTACCGGGGAAAGCTCAGTAAAAGAACGCATTTAGTATTCTACCTCACTGGGTTATGCGGAAAAGAGTACCAACACGTATATAAAATGTATGACTAACAAGAAGGTATAATTGCTCTACCAAACCGATGAGAAACATCCGCAGACGACATTTTATTATTGTTTTTAATGATTCTTTTCCTATCATATTTTGTATCGATGCGAATAATTCGATATGATTTCGCGTTGGTTTGGGAGAGCATTAATACTTTGAATTTAATTTTTTAATTTTGTTATTTGGTAAGCATGCTCAGGAAAAATTTCTAAATGGTAATGTGAAATTTTCACCATAGGTTTTCAAACTTGGCCTTTTCCCTATGGTTTCTTGGGCAAATTATGAAATATGATTTCTAACAGCAAATTATGAAAATTTGCAAAAAATATCACGTTAACATATAAACCAAAAAAATATAGTCTTATTTATTTGTTTCTGTTAAAAAGTGAGAAAGCGAACTTACTTTTTTTTCCCCAGTATATTCACATCCAAACTGAAAAAATTTGGGCAAAAGCATAGCTTACAGCTCCCATGCAAAGAAAAAAATTTCGAAATTTTCAAAACGATTTTTCATCTGTTTTGTGCACCATATTGAATAATATTCAAGCCGAAAAACGTTTGGCTTAGCCTAAGCCACCCATTGGGTCATTATTTTAACCTAAATAAATAAAAAATAGGCCTAAGAATGGAAAATAATTATTTCTGGATGCAAAAACCATTTGCATGCAAATAATGCCTTAAGGTGAACATATTTTTTTCCATGTGTAAGCCGACCATCCAAAAAAAATATATTTTATTCACCACACTTTTTTCACATGCAAAAGAATTTCCGGTTTATTGTTTTGCATGGCATTCCATGACAGCTCTAGTTTTTTTTTGCATGAAACTGTAAACCAATCATGCAAATAATTAATTTTGCATTTCACCTCAATTATTTTTGACAAGTCAAAATTGAGTCTGATTGCCTCGCCAGCTAATTCATTGCATTCTGTAATAAGCTGAGAAAGAAGGTGCACCCACTGATCTCTATAATACACTGGATAGTGTATTCCTTATAATGTATAACAGTTTTTTTGCTTCCATTTGAAGATGACAATTAGGTGGTCGGCTTCATAATTTGACGTCTACATTTACACAAAAAACGTGTTTCCAAGATGTCAATCTGAAGAAAGAGAAGCACACCAATGATATGAAAGGGAAAAACTTTGTAGAAGTTTGTTTTAGTATTTTTTATCATGAAGTTATTCACTGTGTGAAATTTTTTTGTGCTATCATTTTCCAATGGCACTAGAATTATATCATTAAAAAGGTGTTTAAATAGGTAAAAGTAAATATGTTGATGGGAACCATTGACTTCGTTCATCATTTCAGTTTGCAAACAAGTTGAACAAAACAAAAGTATGATGAATAGAATGCAATTACAAAGTCTGTGATTTTTTATGATTTTACCTCCTTGTCACACTCTTTACATTTGTAATTCCGTTTCATTTAACCATTTGTGAATGAAATAAAATTACAAACACAACAATGTTATTGAACAGATTTGGGGGGAGCAACGACCGGAGATTTGACGTCTTCATAGTGGATTATTTCGTATAACTTATTGTACAGTTATATTGTTATACAAGAAAGTGATCAGCTTCATAATATAACAATTCTTCAAATGGAAGCATTATTCTTGTGTCGATACGCTATCCAGTGTATTATAGAGATCAGTGGATGCACCCAATTCACCATCTTGGTGTTTTTATGACGTCACAATCATCTTTATATTTGATTTACGCGAAAAACAAAACGACCGAAAAAACGAATCGTGTAATCAAGCTCTAAAAGATGATTGTGACGTCACAGAATCACCAAGATCGTGACCTGTGTGTGCCTATTAACAAAATAAAGTTTTTTCCTATTTTAGGTTATAAGAATAATTTTTGAGTACCTATGTATGTCAATATTATTACTTTAAATTTGCATATCCCGAAATTTTGCAAATTTGCTTGAGGATTCCCTCTTAAAAATAGTGAAATGTAATAACGTTGCATTCTGTATGATTTTCAGTTTTCACCGAAAATTTTAATTTTCAAATATCAAACCTCAAAAGAAAACATACATACTTCACAATATATACTTTGGCAAATAACAAAACCATCGATGAGAAATTGTTTAAATAATTTTATGTACACAAACAATTGTAATTGTTAGTTAATATTCATCCACAATTATAATAAAACACAGAAAATGAATCCATAAAATGTCTTCAATCACTCAGATTTCCTTTCATAGATAAACTAATAAAGATGGCAATCCTCAGCTGTCAGTTTGATTTGCCTACAAGCTGAAGCGAACAGCTGTAATGATTATATTTGCAAAGTATTAGTGAAAAGCAGTACAAGCCGCACACATAGAATCAACTAGTCACTCACCACTAGTGACAACCGCACACATAGAAGCAACTAGTCACTGACCACAGTCTGTATGAGAATGGTGAATTAATTTGTCGGTTATTTTTGAAAATCGTGGACATGTTCAAAAAGTATTAAAACCTGAAGAACGAAATTTAAAGTGCTTACTTAACATTATATATCATCCAAATTAAAATTATGTGGAAGATTTGGAGCAACTTTAAATGAAAAAAGGTTTGGTTACTGATATAATACCCGTGACAAATAAGTAGTACGGATATTATAGTGTGTCATGTTCATGTTATAAACTACGAGAGCAAAATGATAAAAATATGGTTTCAAAACTTGAGTTTTTCTTGTTTACACGAGCATTGATTTTTTCCTTGGTGACGAATTCGAGAATTTAATTTTAGTAAAAAAAATTGTCAATATAACACTTAACAGGATGTGTGTCAGCAAGTTTTTCAGTGAGAAACACTATCCCAAAATGAGTTGGAAAATTTTTACTTTTATACTTTTTCACTTTCTTGGCTTATAGGGCTTATAAAACGGTAACCACATAAGCCAAAAAATTGACAACTTTGAAACTCATTTTGGGAAAGTGTTTCTCACTCCGAAACTTATGAAAATGATTTCCTGCATCATTTTGAATTTTGATTTAAGAAAAAATGTGTGTATTCTTTTTAACAAAACAACAGCTCTAGCGGGAAATTTTTTTTACTTTTGTAATATTGCAAAAATAAAAAAAAAATGTGCCACTGTAATGTCTGTTCACGTACTCCCAAAAATACAAATTTCCACGAATTTAGCCCAAAGTTCTGTTAAAGCTCATATAAAATAAATAAAATTCGTAGTTATGGGAAGTACATGAACAGACTTGTAGTTAAGGCTTAATACGCAAACTAACACTACGTTCCCACGAAACCGATCTAGAGTTTTTATTGAGATTTCATCGAAATATTCATGAAATCTTGTTCCATATACTTGAAATATCAATAGTTTTTAACCACAAGTTCGAATTTCATTTTGGTGGAAACATATAGTGACAAATTGTTTTTGTCTTTATTTTCATTGGTGTTGGGTGTTTACACGGGATTATTTCTGCTATTACACGATAACTTTAGAGTCATTACTTTTTTTGAAATTAAATTAGTGCAAACTGTGAGATTAGATATTTGTCTCGTTCGTATTTATTTAAATTCACCGAAATCGCACATTTCAAAATTTCAAAACTGTATGGGGAAATGTGAGGATTCGGACCGAAATGTCCGGTTCCACTCCTAAACCAATACGAATGTGTGCGACGATGATTTTTTGTTGTTTTTTAGCATTGTGTATGTGTCATATTTTGAACTATTGTGAATGATTCAAATTGTCATTGGTTTGGGAGAGCCTTTAAAGGTTGTGTGCTTGCCATATTTTGTATCTTCACGAATGATTCGCTATGATGTCATGTTATTAGTTAAATCCATACCTATGTAAATCCGTTTTTCTTTTATTTAATTCCAGCTTTATGAGTGCAATTGAATTAAAAGCTCCTTCAAACCAACACCAAATCATAGCAAATTATTCGCAATGATACAAAATATAACAGACAATGCTTAGCAAAAATAAAAAACTTTCGTCAACTCTCTTCCATTTTGGAAATTAAAATTTATTTCATATTCGATTAATATACCTACTACCTACTCTTGTGCACTATTGAAGTAATAATTGAAAAGCCTACTACGCAAAATTGTAGCTACGAGTAGGGAATGTGAAAATAGATTTAAATTTTCGTCACTTTGTTGTAAGCCCCACCCAAACCAACGCGAATGTGGAGCGATTCGCAGCGAATCATTCACAATAGTACAAAATATGACAATCACATAACGCTAAACAATAACAAAAATTCGTCGTCGCTCCGCATTCGCGTTGGTTTGGGAGAGCCTTTACACTCCTACACACTAATTTACGCCAAATACGTAGCAATGTGAACCGGGCCCTAGTTTGGTTGCTATTTGTTGAACACGCTCCGTGGTCAGAATTATTCACCTCGGTCTGTCAATTAGATGTCAAAACAAAACCAAATACGGGGTGTCCCCTATTTCATGCAGGATAATTTATGAAATATTTTTAGAAAAACAAATTGTTTAAGAGCGGCGAATTATTCCTCCCCTTTTAAATAAGATATAAAAAAAATAAAGATCAATCAAAATTAAATTAAATTTTTTTGAATGAATGAAAATAACTTAAAAATACGACAACAGCAACGAGATCATGCTATAATTTCTTAAAATACATTCTCGAATCAATTTTTCAAATTAAGTTGTTTCGTAATGATTTTTTAAAAAATAATTTTCAAACTTTAAAGTAAAAAAAAAGTTAATGTTTTTGTTAAAACTATTTAATTTTTTTACATTATGAATTATAATTTCAGTAAAAACTATTCAATAATCCTATATTCAACACTCGAAACCAAATACTTAGATGTCGTGAAGTTTAAAGAAATCAAAAATAGCTATTGTTGTTTTATTATATTCGATAGAGATGCGCATCTGGATTACCTTTTAACACGTGCAAAAAAACTGAAGAAACTGAAAATTCCTCAGTTATCTTTTTTGTACTTAGTCAATCCAGATCAATACCCGAATCCCGACAGAAGATAATAAAACCCACCTAATATCTACTTTAATACTTCTTAAGTGGAAATTGAGAGTTTTGTGGAATTTAAACAACAAATTGAAGTTCCTGGTGTCAAATTGCAGAAAAACTATTTTTTTATTTCGTATTTTCTTAACTATTTTTTTCCTTAGAATATATCCAACAATAATTTTAAAATTATTCTGGATGAAGAAAGGGCCACCCTGTATTATATGCAAGATGCATTGAAGATGAACGGAAATCTGAGTGATTGAAAACAATTTATAGATTAATTTTTTGTATTTTTTTTATAATTGTGGATGAATATTAACTATTAATTACAATTGTTTGTATACATTAAACAATTTAACAACGATATTTTTGTTTTAAGCCGAAGAATTCTCAAAACTATTTTCTAATTTCCAAAAGAAAAAAAACTGAGCTGTCAAAACAAATAAATCTCACCGCGTTACATTGTTGTTGCAATTCACATCTATTCATCGTCACGAAGTGAAATTACAAATACAACAATGTAAACAAATGGGTTTTGGAGGGTGAAACGTACGAAAGATTGGCTTCTTGGTAATTGATATTCTCTGTTTCCTTTCATCTGCAATGCATCTTGCATATTATACAGGGTGGCCCTTTCCTTATCCAGAATAATTTTGTTGGATATATTCTAAGGAAAAAAAAATTTAAGAAAAATAAGAAATAAAAAAATAGTTTTTCTGCAATTAACACCGGAACTTCAATTTGTTGTTTAAACTCCACTAAACTCTCAATTTCCACTTTATAAATATTAAAGTAGATATTAGGTGGGTTTTATTATCTTCTGTCGGGACTCGGGTATTGATCTGGATTTAACTTTAGTACAAAAAAGAAATAATGAGAAGTTTTCAAGATGGTTTTTGTAGCACGTGTTAAAAGTTAATCAAGCCCTCTTTTGGAGATAATAAAACAGCAATAGCTATTTTTAATTTTAATTTTAAAAATAAAGAGGATAACATTGCAAGTTAGTGGTGCCATTGATTTTTATTTTTTTTTTTTTAAGGAAAGTCATTACTCTTATTTAAAAGCGGATAAATAATCCCCAACTCCTATACGATTTTTTTTTCAAATATCATTCAGAAATTATCCTGCATGAAATAGGAAACACCCTGTATTTGATTTGTTTTGACATCTCATTGACAGACCGAGGTGTATAAATCTGACTACGGGATGTGTTCAACAAATAGAAACTCAACTAGGGCCAGATTCACATTAGGTGTGTTTTTTTCTTTGCCTGAATGGCCTTGGACGACAAAAATTACGTCAGGGCTAAGCAATGCTCCGTGGTTCAACATTTTTAATTCATCAATTTCTGTGGATCTACAGGGTTGTAATGATGATTTAGGTTTCATGTAACTTATAAAAGCCAATTACATGTTTGAACCACCCTCAGTTAAACCACCAAATCAGTGAGCTAAAAGTGCGGAGCTATGGTTCAAAACATTAACCCCTATTAATTAATACAAACACATATCGTTAAATAAATAAATAGATATATATAATAGATTGATTAATAAATACGAAATTTAAAAAATACAATGTTTTACATTTTTTCTTACAGTAATGAGAAATGATAGAAATATGCTCTGATGCCAAACTGAATTAAAATTATAAAATGGCTAGTTATAGCTTCTTTTTTTTTTTTTTTTTTTTTTTTTTTTTAATTCATTTTTATTTTCAATTTTCTTAAAACTATCTTAAAGCTAGACAAAAATTCATAAAAACTAGCCTACTTATCAATATCTTAATACTAACTTACTGGCCCCAGTCGGGCGCTCTAAGTTAAACTATAATAACTTAATGCTAATGCCTTTCGGCCTAAGAACTATCTTAATACTAAATCCAGGTCGGTTTTATTTTTTACCGAGAAGAATTTACAAAAAACTCGGTATCTCTGTCTTTATTTTTTTTGGTTTTATATAAAACTTACAAACTACATAAAACTAAATTAAAGCTACTTAAACTATTTACAACTAATTATAACTAGTTACAACCTACTTATAAGCTACTTACAGACTACTTACATCTAGAACAGCCACAGCAAGCATTTTCCGGTTTTATAATTTTTTTGTATTTTTGTGGATTTTATAATTTTTTTTTTTTTTTTTTTTTTTTTTTTTTTTTTTCTATGTTTTATATTTTTTTTTTTTTTTTGGTGCCACCCTGACTGTCCCTACTTAAAACTAACTACCTAAACCTATGCAAGTCGGCCATACAAAATAAAAAAGCAAGGTCAACTATTAAATATCTGAAGGAACTTCATCTTCGTTTTTCAACCACCAGAACTGGTTCTCCTGCTTTACCCTATCTCTTCGGTCCCGTTCGGACACAGTCCTACTGAACCGAAGGTGCTCAGCTCCGTCTTGTGCGAGGACGTCCCGACTGTACAGGAGCCGCCGATCTACAGTTCTCCGGCAGACGTGGTAGATAAGCGGAACCGCTGCTCTATCCTGGATCAACCCTCGACTGTCTAGGTGGAGGAATGCATCGGGCGGAATAAAGCCGCTTAGACGCACACTCTCGTAGTATTCGTTGTTGGGGTAATAAGCCCCGAAAATTAAGCTGTTAGACGAGGACATCGCTCTTGCAATGTGACCTCGAATAAGCTTCAGCAAGAAATTATCTATCCTGTTTATGTTGGCCCCGTTGTATAGAGCCAGGTTGGAATAGTAATGTTTGTACTCCGACTCTGGTGTTCTGTGCAATCCAAGGCAGCGTCGAAGACACTGCCTCTCAAACACCCGAATCTTTTCCATTTGAGATGGGGCAACGTTGAACCAAACCGGGCATCCATAGGCAATCATCGGCCGGATGAGGGCCATGTAGCAAATCACCTTCACCCTGCTGTCAAGCCGGCTGCTATAAAACAACCGTTTTGTCAGGGCAAAGGCTCCCCTAGCCCTGGCCAGGGCAGCATTTATATGTCTGTCGAAATACAAATACTGATCCATCCAGATGCCAAGGTACTTTACTACACTTTTACTCGCCAGTGGATGTCCATTTGGCCCTACGATCACCAGCTTGCGCCAGTTCTTTCTCGTATCCCTTGTGGCTCCACGCAATGGAGTCCTAAACAAGATAGTTTCTGATTTCTGAAAGTTGATTTTCAACTTCCAGTCATCGCAATATTGGAGAATCTTCTCGAAGTCACGCTGCAAAAGAATCCTGATGACCTCGACTTTTGGAGCTGTTCTGTACGCAATTAGATCGTCGGCATACGCAATTGCCTGAGTTAGACTACTTATCAGATCGCTGGTGTAAATACTGAATAGAATCGGCGAGTTGACCGCTCCCTGCTGAAGACCATTTTTAATATTAAAGGTTGTGGCAGAAGTTACTTTTGACAACAAACTTTCTGCCATTGAGCATATCATAAAGCATATACAATAGTGGTTTACTAATGCCAAGTCTGGTCAGCTTTAGATAAAGACCCTCTAACCATGCGGTGTCGAAGGCCTTCTCCAAATCAACCAGACAGGCGCCCGTACACTGCTTCTTAGATTTGTTCCATTGGACATCAGAAACGAGTTTCGACGCGGCATGAATGGTGTCATGTCCCGCCTTAAAACCGAACTGATTGTCCGGTATGATATTATTGTCCTCTGCCCACTTAGACAGAGCTCTATTGATAACTTTTTCGAATACCTTGCTGATACTCGGAAGAAGACTTATCGACCGGAGATTCGCCGGATTGGAGTTGTCCTTTCCCTTTTTCGGGAGAGGATGCACCACAGCTGTCTTCCAACGCACTGGATAATATGCATTATTCAGAGCGTTGTTAAACAGAGTGGTATAAATGTCTACTGCTTCTTGAGGTAAATGTCGAAGTACAACGTTGGATATGCCATCGACTCCTGCTGACTTCTTCTTCTTTAATGAATCGAAGATGAGCTGGAGCTCCACCTTCGTAATAAACAGGGAACTGGGCCCATTTCGCTCGGCGATTATGGCGTTTGCCAACTGATCTTCATAGAACCCGGTGAAACCAAGGTTCTCTGATCGCCATTGCGTGATGTCATTCCGAAGGTAGAAGTAATGGCGCAAGGCTCTGTTTTCCAGGTCGTGATTCGGGTGAATGCACGCATTCACCTTGTACACTTGCTGGAAAGCAGCCCCCACAGCCTCCACTTTCTCCTGCGGATCTTCGACAATAAAGAGGTCATCGTCCAAGACGGCGTCCTCTGGATTAATTCCTGCTGTCAGAAGTAGGTCTCTGTTGTTTGTCGTTCTTTGAAGCTTGAGACACGGAAGGTCGTTCTGATCATTCCTTCTAAATATCTTGTTAATTTGGGGAAACATGCTCGGGTCGCTAGAATTAACGGCCCGAATTTTGTTATCCCAATACAAATTAATTGACAACCGATAGTTCTCTTTAATTAGTTGGTTGATGTTCTTAATCGACGACTTCAGTGTCCTAATCTCCAGATGGTGAGGGTCAGTAAACCGTCGGTACAAGAGTTTTAGTCTTGTCAGCAGTCCACTTTTTTGTCTGTGTAGTGCGTCAATGGTTGCGTTTCGATACATGTCGGTTGCGTCCCGTTGCTTGTATTTCGGTATTGTTCTGTTCATTGTTCGTTTGATTGTCTCGTCCATTTGTTCTAGGTATTGGTCTATTTCGTTATTTGTCAAATTCCTGTCATTTGGTGGGGATATGTTATTCGAACTGATTTCGCTAGATAAGGCGTTGGTAAAGCGTGGCCAGCGCACCTTACTATAATTGTAAGTATGCACAGGTACGTACTCATCCAACTCCACGAGCTCGTTCGGAAGCTGTATTACGGCGGCGAGTCCGCAGTGATCACTGTCGTACTCGATCGTTCGTAAACAGTTTCTTGGTCTTTGACCCACAGTGTCAGTAATTGTCAGTCTTGCGTCTATTAGCAATAGATCCAGATAGGCACCGCTTCTTGGAAACGATGGCCGATCCGTAGCCAGCAGGTCGACACCATATTCAGTGTTGTATTGACTCATCCAATTGAATAGATGGATACCTCTTTGATTTTGAATTTGATTTCCCCAATCTTGGTGTTTGGTATTCAAATCACCGGCCATGAGAAAGTAATTTTCTTCCAAGCTCAAGTGTAGACATTCGAAAAGTTTTTCAAGCTCTGTCGTAAAATCAGTTGGCTGAGGTGATGCCGGTGCATAAGCCGCGATCACATACATTCGCTTCCCCTGTTGGAGAGGAATGCATACGACACACGCCTCTAACAGCCGAAATCTACGTAGATCACTATTATATATAACTTTATGATTTATGCCTTTTCGTATGAAGATTGCGACGCCCCCCCCTTGAGTGGAGTTGGGTCGATCTCTTCTAACGATATTGTAATTGTTGTTAGTCAATTTATGTTTCTGGTTCAGCTTAGTTTCGCTGGCCATAAACACATCTGGACTCTGGTCTTTCAACAATTGGAAAAGATTAGCTCTACGTTCGGTCCTAATCAGTGAATTTACATTCACAGCAAGGATCCTAAGAGGCCTCTCTGACAGCGCGCCTTTAACCTCTAATTTGCGTTAGGCTAGGCAAAACAGAGTAGAGATAGTCTACCCTAGTCGCCTGCTCCTTTATCTGATTGTGAAGCCCTGTCAGCTGGCCTTGAATTGCCAGCAACATGCTTCTAATTTCGGCCTGAGCGTCCGGAGCTTTTGGCACGAGGGCCGGTTGAGCTACCTTAGCTGCAGGCTGTACCGTTTTTCCCTTTCCTGCCGCCATTTGGGCGTAGGAAATTTGGGGATTGACGGGCGTTGTTGTAGGAGCACGCGTTGATGGGCGTATCTCTACCGCTGTTTGCTTAGCCTCTTTGTTAATTCGAATTTGCTGAAAAGCTGAGCAGCCCCGATAATTAGCAGGGTGCCCCTCCTTTCCGCAAAGTGCACATTTAAGCTGGGTCATGTCTTCGACCCGTTCCTCGCCGAGTTTACACTCTCCCTTTATGTGGTCCTCACCACACTTAACGCAGCGTGACTGCATTTCGCAGTTTGCTGCAGCGTGGCCAAACCTTTGGCAGCGCTTGCATTGAAGCATGTCGCCGCCTCTCTTTAATTTATCCCAAGTTACAACCTGGTAGTTGAGAACGGAGATACTTCTCAACCTATCCAGTTTGCTGCTGGGCGATAGCTGGACTAGGAAGAACGGCAAAGACCGCTTCTCCCGTCTGGCTCTGACTGTAACGAACGGCTTGACCCCGATAAAGTCGAGATCGTCGCTCGCTTTTTGACGGAGCTCATTTAAGAGCACCTGTGGTTCCGTGCAGGAATCTATGCCCTTCAAGAGGACCGTTTGATATTTATCCACTTTGGGGGTAAAACTGAAGAACTCAGTCGTGGATTTCTTTAATAATTCCTTAATAATTTTGTGCTGCTCCACTGTAGAGCAGTGGATAGCATGTCTATCTTTACTTAATCGCTTAATAAAAAAGTTTTGGCCTATGGCCGACTTACATAGGTCAATGGTTTCCTGAAGTTCCATTTTGTAAGTATTAATAGGTGGCACCTTTTCTTTTTTATTTTGGGGCGGCTGTGGCTGCTGCTGGTGAACTCCCTGCTGCTGCTCGTTCCGCTGCTGTTGACTCCGCTCCTGTGGTTTTTGTTGTTGCTGCTGCTTTTGTTTTTGTGTGCGTTGCACTTTTGGTTGCTGCTGTGGTTGCTCGGTTGGCAGCTGTTGTTGTTGCTGCTCCTGTTGGCTCTGCTGTAGCAGTTGCTGTTTCTGTTGTTGCTGCTTGCCTTTGCTGTGGCTGCGCCATCCCTTGTTGTGGCGCTGTTTTTTGTGGCGCTGCTTTGGGTGGCGCCTGTAGCACTTTTTTATTCTCGCGCTCCTGCCTCTCACGTTCTCTTCGGGCTTGTTGTTTCGATTTTAGGGCTTCAATCAGAGGGGTAACTATGGAGTTCAGCCTTTCCATCTCCCCTCGAATGGCATCAATTTTTTCGCTGATGGCTTTCTCATCCAGCGCGACTATAGCAACTTGCGCCTCATTTTCCTCTTCGGAGGACGCCTCTGGGGAGGTTAAGTCCACCAGCAAGTTGCTGTTAGATTCCCCTGTTGTGAATAATCCCTCGCCACCTTCTGACATGTATTCAATGTCGTCATCGGATGGCGAGGAATCCAATTGTTGTTGAATTTTTGTTGCTGCTGACGTCTTCGCTGTGCGCACCGTCTCCTTCACCCCGGCTGGCAGCTGGGCTGAGGTGGTAGTGGAGCGGCGCTTGACACTGTTCGGCGCACAGCTAGTCCTCTTTCTCCTCTTATTCTTAACATCGGCTGTTGGTGCCGTTGCTGTTTTTGCCGTTGTTGCTACGGCACTAGACGATGGTATGGCTGGTGGTGCCATCGCTTGCTTGCTTGTTGTTGTTGTTGCTACGGCACTGACCGTAGCTTTGGCTGGTGGTTCCATAGCTGGCTTCATTGTTGTTGCTGGGGCACCTTTCGATGTCCCCGCGGTGTTGTTGGTTTGCATTTGCTGCTTTTCCCAATCGATAAAGTTTTCTACTTCACGATTGTGAAAAAAAAGCAGCCAAATAATTTTTGCCCGACTGGGACTCGAACCTGTGATCCTCAGGTTGTCGGTCGGCCACCTCTACCTCTGTGCTATTGCACTATTAAAAACAGCTGGGTAAAATTAAAACTTTGAAAAGTCACTCCGATTTTAGTTAAAGAAAACTGTGAAAGCCGATAACGTGCGCACACTTCCACAGATCGAGATCGACTGTAGTTATAGCTTCTAGCGCGACCATGTTTACTAATATAATCAATATAGAAATGAAGTAGAACAAACTTAAAGCTCTCCCAAACTAACACGAATGAGGAGCGACGATGAATTTTTGTTGTTGTTTAGCGTTGTGTATGTATTTGTCATATTTTGTACTATTATGAATGATTCGCTGCGAATCAATCGGCATTCGTGTTGGTTTTGGAGAGCCTTAATACTACGTTTTCGTTAGCCCAAATGAGGAAATTTCATTGAAAATTTTCAAATTTGATACGAAATCATCTCATTTTCCACACAAATTCAAATTTCGAAATGAGATAATTTCAGCCAAACTTGCACGCAATTTTGTAGGAAATTAAGTCAAAACCTAACGAACATTCCCAATTGGGCACATTTTGAAGAGCTCTGAAAAGATTTTTTGTACGAAAATTTTAAAGTTGAATTAAAAAATCAACAAGAAAAAGCGATTTACAGGCAGGGTTGAAACTCAAAAAATGAAATGAGCTGTCAAAAGATATACCAAATTACACATGAAAACACTTTTTCTGTAATTTGCAAAATTACCTCATTTGGGCTCTTATGAAAACGTTTAAATATGCATTATATTAATATTATTATTATGGCAACTCTGAGTGTATAAGAAGTGACGACTTGTTTCTATTAGCTCTCTTGAAATTAATTTTTAATTAAAATTTAGCAAAATAAATTTATTTTAAAAAGATATATAAACAAATTTAATTATGTTTGAAAACCAAAAAACTTAAAAGTCAGTATAAAAAGATAAAACATTAAAGTGTAAATGAATACCAAAAGATCTCTTGCGGACACATCACCAGAATACATACTCTATTCACCCAAAAGACCATAGAGTACCTATATTATCTAGAGTCGCGACTCGTACCCCTCTTGCCTAAAACACCCGCAAATTTTATTTGAGCACACCAAGAGAAAACTCTCTCAAATTCCGTGTCGGTGAATACGTGTGAATTGTGGATAAAAATACAAAATGGGGTTAGTAGCTCAAAGCGACGTTTGTTTTTTTTGTTAAATTATGAAATGTCAAAATGACAGATCTCGATTCTAATTTGTGTTGGGTGGAATTGATTATATTTAATTCTTCCAACAAAAACTCGGTTTTAAAAGAAAATTATACTTTTTATAGGTAAAATATTAGTAATTTTTAAGTAAAAGTGGATAACAATAATAAATAACTTAAATTTCAAGTGCCAAAAGTCGAGTGATCAAGTGAAACTCGATGTGTTACTCGACTTGATTTTTTTTGTTTACTTCGGTTTTCCCAAATTAATATTGTTTATTTTGCATGTTTTTGGTATGTTTTTGCAATCCAATGAAATCATTATTGTAAGTTATTTCTTCTAAAGGGTGAATTGCACTCTCGCCTTCTCAGTGCAATAATTGCTGGACTCTGCAGTCCTTCCATAAAATTGAGAACAACATATTCCCTTTTGACATCCGGTATTGAACGACAGTCTATCGTTAGTCCAAGTGATAATTTTGGTCTTCCAATGTTATCGAGTTCAGAGAATCATCAATATCCCATCCTGGTAGAACAGATGATCTATCGAACACAACAGGAAAAGACCGAATTTACAAGGATATCAATCAAGGTCTGATCAACAACTGTTGTCATCTTTTGGCAAGGGTTCTGGCTGTGATCGTTTACCAAACATCTCTAAATGAGGTGGGAATAATTATACTTTTTTATAATAATTTAAATCTGATTTAATATTTTCTTGGTTTTAGGTTTGAAAATGCTTTCTTGCCACCTCGTAGTTTACACTCAACTGGCAACAGATTCTCCCGATGTGATGTGAGCCGAACATGGAACACTGGAAATTTTGTCGAGAAACAGCTCTTCAGGTTGCAACTGATATCACCAAGAAATGCACGGAACTATTGATTTTGGCAAGGAATGCTCTGGCTGCATCTCTATCGCCAAGTGATAATTCTTCGAATCATACTCAGACAATTGATTCGGAGCACAATATAACACCAATTGAGGAACATATGGATATAAATTGGGCAAACAATTCGAGGACTTCAGCTCTTTCTGCAGATCCAAGCCTTACAACAGCCAGAGATATCACAAAGAGAATCGAGTCCTTCTCCAAGGGTTTGATAGAAACTTTTAAATTTGATAAACGATCCACAAACCCATTTGATATTGAGATTGAAATTGGTGCAACTGAGATTCACCCAAGAGATTTAATTGAAGAGAGCGGGGCAATTCAAGAATTGCACTATCGCAAAGGACATGTTGATACAAAACTCAACGGTAACGACCGAACTGACAATGAATTAGATGTGATAGATAAGAGAAGCGATTCTGATGATGGAGTCTTGGGAAGTCAGATGACAGTAGTGCAGTTGTTGGAGGTATTCAATACATCATCAGCAAATGTGTTTCATACTTTGCTGCCCCTGATTTATGCACAGATTGGAACCTTGGCGTGTAATGACCCAAAGGTGAGTTTTTTTTTTAAATTTAATTGTGCTATATTTATCAACTTTTTATATTTAAAGAGTTCTGTCCAAATACTTGGACTGATTAAGGAGATTTTGCCACATGTAGCTGCGTTAAATCAACTTTATTCGAGCAAAGAATATCTTACACTCAAATCAAAGGATAAAAAGGTAGACTTCTCAGCTTTGGATATTAACAAAAAGAGAATGGATGATATCTAATATGTACTACAAGCAATCATTATTGCATCGTAGAGAGCGAGCATCCATATCGAAGTGGATCCATAACATGTCAGAGGTAAGAATCTATATATGCAAATGATTGTATGTAAAAACTAACTTGATTTTCAATATTATTAAAGGGTGGAGTTTCCTCATTGTGTACAATGGTTTGCCATAGAATTCGATTCACAGTGTGGAACTGCTCAACTTGAAGACTACTTATTGATATCTATTCCAACAAAGCCATGTTTAGTTGAAGCTTGTCAAGTTGATAATGATTACCTGGATATACTGGACAATAACATGTCTATGCAACGTTCCAGTTGCAAAAATGCCATTGTGACAAACTATACTAGAGGTCATGGTGCAAATGCTAATACAAATGACAACGATTGGGTTGTCATAAAGAAGTTTAATACATAAGCCACAGAGGTCTTTTCTGTCGGTTTTAGTTTTGTGATAATTATATTTACAGTGTCAGCAATTGGCCACAAAATATTATGATTTTGCCTGGAAATCAGGTAGAATTTTCTTTGGAGACAGCTTCTCTTTACGCTCAGGATCCGCATAGTAACCGTTTTGGATTCAAGTGTCTTGTTGTTGGTTATGATAATCCAACAGCGGTAAGAGTTTACAAAAAATGTTAATGTTTCATAGCTACATAGTTTTTTTTTTTATTAATTTTTCAAAACAGATGAATGCAAAGAATTCTTGCCTTATACGTTTGGAACATGAACTGGCTTATTTAGGAGGAGTGTGCAGTGCTAATTTGATGAAAAAGGATTTAAATTTGCCAGGTATTGTTGTTCTGATTTTCTATTAATTTTTATTTGGCTTTTTAACTAAATAGTAAAGCTGATGTCTGCTCAAATAAGAGCATAAATTGTTGCTGAAATTATGCTTTGAATTTTAAAAACAAGATCTCTGTGATTCAGAACTTGAATTTGAAAAAATAATTAATGGAAATTTAATGAGAAAATCTATGAAGAAATATTTTAAAATACAGAGAATAAGTTGAACATTGAGATCCCAGGAATAAAAATGGTCAAAAATTAAAAACAAAAAAATTTACATAATATATAAATTACAACATTTTAATTTAATTTGTATAAATAGCATCTTAGTAAATAATGTTCTTTTCGTTTATTCACTAAATTTAGTAAATTTTATATATCCATCTAGATGACAAAGAAGTCGAAGACCTATCGACAATCGAAGACACGCTCACAAATCATCATGCTTTGCTGTCAAAGGGATTCGCACTCTCCGAATCAATATTGACTGTTAATCAAGCCTTGGAATCTTATCTGCCTATTGGGTAAGTTTTGTGCACAAACAATATAATTACAACATAATTAATATATCAGCATTGGATTTTTTTTTTTTTTACAAATCAGTCTTCAATAAGCCAGAATTTTCAATTTGATAAATAATTTCTGTTTCCCTATAAGTTCGTGTTTCTTTCGTTTCTTTGCAATTCGCATAACAATTATAGCTGCTGTTATTATTATGATAAAAATTAAAACTAAAATGCATATAACTATGTACACCATATAGGATTTCTCCTTACAATCCGCATCGATGATTTTACTTAATGTTAAACTTTGGTTATTGCTCTTTGTCTGAAAGTATATGTATATGTAACTCCGAAAGAATGGCGATTTAGGCAGAGTTTTAATTACTATATCATCTTTAAATCTTATAAATTTTCCTTTTTTCAGACTAAAGCATCCGTGAGCACCGTTGGAAGCAACATCTCCATTACATCCTTCTGATATTGAGTACTCTGATTCAACACCTGATAATGTTATTGCAACTTGCTCCGATGACGAAGAACTTGCCAAGAAGTTGTTAAGAAAATTCTTCAACATTAAAGACTAATGCGCATTACAACCAAATTGCACATACTAAAGAATATACACCAACATACGGTAAGAATTCCCTATGAGTTATATAAGCTTTTGAAAAAATATAATATATGAATAATATAATATGATATTTCAATTTATATTTTAAGTACAAGCTCTGTGGTTAGTAATAAAATACAATAATTATTTTTTCCTCCACGTAATCTGCCCAATACATTCTTAATATGTTGAACTTAAATTTTTAAGATTTTCAGAAACTGGTTCGTAGGATTTGAACATTTTAAAAAAATCATCTGTGGCATAGATACTAAAACAATATTTTTTTTATTTTAGATTTCAGATGTGTCAAACAATAACAGCAAGATGAGGAACAGAGAGACTTTTCCACTGAATGCAAAAAAAAAGCATGATGTCCAATCGAAAAGTGATCCTTCTCGAACACTTACAGCGATAAGTACATTAAAACATTCAAGCCGCAATTCAAAAGCACCACTCATTCACATAATCCAAGAATTACACAATAATTGTGTAGTATCGGAGGTGCGTGTGAACAAACATAAAATTCATCGTAAAAGTCCTCCATCTAAGAAGCAAATGACAGCAGAACAAACGATTACTGACGGTGGTACCGAAAACATTCCCAAACAATCACATTCCCTCGTCTTCATGGATAGTGTCAGCGAAATTGATAGTCTAACCGAAGAATTTTAACAATCTTTATTGAACACAAATTCCAGGAGCAGTGACAAAAATGTTGGACGTTTGTTACAAAAACGTTTAAGTGGTACTCGTGTAGAGTATAAGCCAAGAAACCTATCTACTCCACCTCGTAAACCACCTCGTAATATTCCAGTTGCTAACCCGAAAGCAGCAATGCAGGACAGGTAAAGTCATTTAATATTTAACACAAAATCTTAAAACTTCCAATCCACCAATCCAGAGTGCGGTCCTCAATTAGGTTGTAAAATTCTACCAAAGCTTAACATTGACACAGCTGATGGAACTTATCATAGTTTAGTTGCCAACATGGAGTCAAAAAATACACCAGTTAAATCAGAAATGCCAAATAATAACCAATTACTGGCAGTCCTGCCTATGAGAATACAACTGGCATTCAAAACAAAGTGTAGGAAGTGACCCAAAAGTGATCTTTGCTTATAAATAAATCTTATAAATTCTCCTTTTTTTCAGACTTTAACCGTAAAGCATCCGTAAGCTCCGTCGGAAGCAACATCTCCATTACATCTCCGTAGTTTTCTGATATTGAGTACGCTGATTCAACACCTGACAATGTTATTGCAACTGGCTCCGATGACCAAGAAGTTGTTAGGAAAATTCTTCAACATCAAAGACCAATGTGCAATACAACCAAATTGCACATAAGTGAACAACATAAACCAACATTCGGTAAGAATTCCCTATGAGTTGTATAAGCTTTAAAAAAAATGTAAGGTTTAAGGACTCGAAAGCGTTTGTGGCTTTCATTATATTGAAAACGATAATATGTGTATTTTGTAGTTTTTTCTTTATGTTAGTCTTCTATTTTGACAAAGAAAGACACTAGTGAACGCCTTTTGTATTGTTTTAATTTTCAAATCAATTTATCAAATTAAAAAAAAAATTGCTTCTTAATCATAAGTCCTATTTTTTGCATATACATTTTCGCATAGCATTTTCTTCTCAATATGACCTACAATTCAATTTGTTGCTTTTGGCTTTTATGACTTAATTTAAAGTAAATTTTATCAAAACAAGAGGCGTTTTAATATTCCGTATAAGAAAATAAAACTTTCAAAACAGAACAATCCTTATTTATTATTTTCCATGTTTTTATTGTCTTTTTTCGATATAGAAATTAAAAACATACCTTGAAAAAGTTTTATAGGAATACGATGAAAAACTTAAACTTGCCATCAACAAATTATGTGAATATGTTGCTGCTGAATTATTGTATTATTGTTGTCATATTTTTTGATTGTATTTAATTTAATATCAAAATTTCCAATTCATTTATTATATTTAATTTTATATCCAAATTTACAATTTATTTATTAGATGCTTTTATATGTATGTTTGCTTAAGAAGTTTTAATAAAATTCAAAAATTTTTTGCTGATAAATAAAAAATCTTTTTACTTGAGATATATATACATAGGTAATAAATAGCAAGTTATGGATTGTTGAAAAACAATTTGAGGTAATAATCAAACATGTCATTACGATGATAGAGAACACCAAAAAAGTGGGTAGCACAATCCACTCTGTCTGTTGGTGTTCGGTCTGTCTATCTGTACTTTAATGAGTAGCTTAAACCACGAAAGCGATTTTCTTCAAATTTTGGGAGTGGAAATCAATAGTAAATTGTAAAAATTTTAAGCTTACAAATAACGGTACTTTTGCCATACAACCATTTAAGAAGTTTATTTATTTCAAAAACGGCTCTAAGGACTTCGATTAAAAAAAAAATAGGTAAATTATTCTTTAAACTGTTATTAATGATTCCTACTATTAAACTTTTAGATTTTCGATCCTCGCATGAACTGATTGGAATTAAAATATATATGAAATAATTTCTATAATCTATCTAAATTTCAGCCTTCTAGCCCTTAAGACTATAAAAATCAAATACTACTCGTACATAAGTTCTCATAGGTAATTTTAAAATTTTTAACTAATTTTATCTTTTAACTGGAAGGAAAGCCTTACAAGGAAATTGACCTTATTCAATTTACTCCTAGGTAGATAAAAAAAATAGGCAACTACTCTACATATTTTTTTCGCTTTAAAATTAAACTTAAATTTCCCAACTTCATAAAAAAAAACTCGTTTTTTTAAGCAACTGTTCAAGCCGGTAAAAAAAATGTCTTTAATTATTTTAAATGCTGTTCACAATGGTTCGATAACATTCTGTATTGATCAGTTTAAATAAACAATAATATATAATTACTAATACTACTTAAAGAAGATTAATAAATTTGTCATTTTAACACAGATATAAATATGTCATTTGGTTTTTTCTTGAACGAAGATCTGCCTTTGATTTTTGCTTGATTGCAAGCAATGTGAGCAGTGTAGCAATTCAACACTGGGGTGTAACCGTTCGACCACTGGTGAGTGGTTCAATACGATGATCTGAGTGGTGAAGTCAGCAGCTCCCCTGGGAAGGTTGCACTTCAAATCACCGGCAATGTAACCACGAAGCAATTCCTTCTCCGATACTTTAATTACGTTGAAATTATCGTGAGTCGGGAGGCTGTTGATGTGGCCCAGACTATACTTGCTGCAGAAAACTGTTGCGTCTCTGCTCCGAGAAAATGTAGTATCTGAAAGGAGTTAGTTTCAATTAGAATATGTTGGCTACGATAAAAATGTTTGATTGGTTTTGTAAAATAATTTAACAAATATTATTTTTCAAAGTGAAAAAACTACAAGAAACTTTACCGAATATTTGTCAAACAACTTTTTTCTTCTCTTCTGAAAACAATCAATGATATTGGATTTGGGTTAGTTTTATTCTACTAACTTATCTTCAGTTGATTCCATAGGGCGCCGGATACACAACATAACCAAGTCCAACGTGCGTATGATGGTGTGTATGCACATGTTTTTGAGGTGGTGGACTTCGACTATCGTCTGGATTACCACTGGCAGGTATATCAGCCACACTTCTGCTTTTGTTGTAACTGCTATTGCTGTTGTTGATGCTGCTGCTGTTGCTATTGTTCCTGAGCTTGTTGTTGGGCTTGCTGTTGAGCTTGTTGTTATGCTTGTTGCTGAGCTTATTGTTGAGCTTGTTGCTCAGCCTGCATTTGCTGCGATTGCTGGTGACTAAACTATTGTTGTTGTTATGCCTACAAAGAGGAATTTGGTGTTAGTGTCTCCAGCAGAACTGTAAGAATCAACTTTGCAAAATTATATGGACGCGTAAGCAGACAAAAACCTCAGCTGTTTAAAAAAAATAATTGAGGGTCATTTGGCATTTGTCATAATTCATCGCAACAAACACGATGATGACAACGCAATGTTTGGAAATAATACAATTTGTTTCCTTTAATTTGGTTTATGATGTATGTAAATAACTTACAAATCATATCTTCGTCAGTTTCCATCTTCTCTGCAATGCTGTAAACAAACAAATATTTAAAAAAAAATGTTTCAATTTTTTTTTTTCTATATTTATTTATGCAACGAAGTAAAATTCAATCGGCATTTTGAAGAAGGATAAGTCCTAAAATGAAATTTTTGGGAAATTAGAAGAAAGCTGACTGGAATTGAAATTGGTAAACGCCAATTTGAAGAGGATTCAAATTAGAGATTAGGGATGTATCAACCATTATTCTAGGATAATAACTTTGGAAGTTACACCCAAATCAAATATCATTTTTTTCAAATTGCAATATAAATGTACATAGGTACACTCTTACCAAAAGTCAAATTTTGAACCGGTGACTGGAATTGAAATTGGTAAACGCCAATTTGAAGAGGATTCAAATTAGAGATTGGGGATGTATCAACCATTATTCTAGGATAATAACTTTGGAAGTTACACCCAAATCAAATATCATTTTTTTCAAATTGCTATATAAATGTACATAGGTACACTCTTACCAAAAGTCAAATTTTGAACCGGTGACTGGAATTGAAATTGGTAAACGCCAATTTGAAGAGGATTCAAATTAGAGCTTAGGGATGTATTAACCATTATTCTAGGATAATAACTTTGGAAGTTACACCCAAATCAAATATCATTTTTTTCAAATTGCAATATAAATGCACATAGGTACACTCTTACCAAAAGTCAAATTTTGAACCGGTGACTGGAATTGAAATTGGTAAACGCCAATTTGAAGAAGATTCAAATTAGAGCTTAGGGATGTATCAACCATTATTCTAGGATAATAACTTTGGAAGTTACACCCAAATCAAATATCATTTTTTTCAAATTGCAATATAAATGCACATAGGTACACTCTTACCAAAAGTCAAATTTTGAACCGGTGACTGGAATTGAAATTGGTAAACGCCAATTTGAAGAGGATTCAAATTAGAGATTGGGGATGTATCAACCATTATTCTAGGATAATAACTTTGGAAGTTACACCCAAATCAAATATCATTTTTTTCAAATTGCAATATAAATGTACATAGGTACACTCTTACCAAAAGTCAAATTTTGAACCGGTGACTGGAATTGAAATTGGTAAACGCCAATTTGAAGAGGATTCAAATTAGAGCTTAGGGATGTATCAACCATTATTCTAGGATAATAACTTTGGAAGTTACACCCAAATCAAATATAATTTTTTTCAAATTGCAATATAAATGCACATAGGTACACTCTTACCAAAAGTCAAATTTTGAACCGGTGACTGGAATTGAAATTGGTAAACGCCAATTTGAAGAGGATTCAAATTAGAGCTTAGGGATGTATCAACCATTATCCTAGAATAATAACTTTGGAAGTTACACCCAAAAACAAATACCAGTTCTTTCAAATTCAAACATATATGTAAATATATAGGTACACTCTTACCAAAAACCAAATTTTGAACCGCTGACTGAAATTGAAATCAAATACCATTTCTTTCCAATATTACTACTAGTTCATAATAATTAATAATTTATAGGATTTGTAAAAAAAATCAACATGTAGTTCTTTTAAACGAAAAAAACTAAATACAAGAAACTTTAGCAAAAATCGTTGACATTTTTTTTTCTCCCAAATACCCTGAGATCACACAAATTGGTATTGGCTTCGGGTTAATTAAATTCTATACACAAGTTCATTATTGATATTTGATTGGTTTCGTAAAACCATAAGATAAATTCATTTATCAATGATAAATTAATTTATCAATGTATTTATCTTATAGTTATAAATTTATTTTTTAGCCAATCGTAAATTGAAATGTTATAAAGCAACATTGAAATTGAAACTGATCTTATCTTCACTTGATTGCATATTAAACATCTTAAAACGTTAACGGAGATCTTGAATTGTAGATTTTTTAAAATAAAATAACTTTGGGCTTCTAGCTGCTGAGTTCACCAATGGCAAGTTATCAGTGTGGGTCTTACATAGCCTCTTTTTTTAATTTTTCGTTTGGTGGGGCAAGTTTTTGTTTAAACTGAATTAATTTAAAGCTAAAGCTCACCTTCATAGGACGCCCGATACAAAGGATAGCCAAGTCCAACGTGCGTATGATGGTGTGTATGTGCACATGTCTTTGGTGTGGCGGACTTCGACTATCGGCCGGATTACCACTGCCAATGTGGCAGGTATACCAGCCACACTGCTGCTGCTGTTGTTGATGTTGATGATGTTGTTGTTGTTGTTGTTGTTGTTGTTGTTGTTGTTGTTGTTGTTGTTGTTGTTGTTGTTGTTGCTGCTACTGCTGCTGCTGTACTATTGTTGTTGCTGAGCTTGCTGTTGGGCCTGTTGTTGGGCTTGTTGTTGAGCTTGTTGCTGTACCTGCTGCTGAGACCACATTTGCTGCTATTGCTGGTGACTGAACTACTGTTGATGTTGTGCCGACATTGGTTGATCTTCAAGCTTCATTTGTGAGCCGGGAGGCTGTTGATGTGACCCAGACTGTTGCGTCTCTGCTCCGGGAAGATGTAATATCTGAAAAGAGTTAGTTTCAATTAGAATATGTTGGCTACGATAAAAATGTTTGATTGGTTTTGTAAAATAATTTAGCAAATATTATTTTTCAAAGTGAAAAAACTACAAGAAACTTTACCGAACATTTGTTAAAAAACTTTTTTCTTCTCTTCTGAAAACAATCAATGATATTGGATTTGGGTTAGTTTTATTCTACTAACTTATCTTCACTTTATTCCATAGGGTGGCGGATACATAACATAGCCAGGTCCAACGTGCGTATGATGGCGCGTATGCACATGTCTTTGGGGTGGTGGACTTCGACTATCGTTTGGATTACCACTGCCACTGTGGCAGGTATACCAGTCATACTGCTGCTTTTGTTGGTGCTGCTATTGCTGTTGTTGATGCATGCTGCTGCTGTTGCTATTGTTGCTCAGCTTGTTGTTGGGTCTGTTGTTGGGCTTGCTGTTGAGCTTGTTGTTATGCTTGTTGCTGAGCTTGTTGTTGAGCTTGTTGCTGTGCCTGCTGCTCAGCCTGCATTTGCTGGTATGTATATAATAAAGTTTCCGGGAGATATCTTCGGGAGCATGATAACGTGCCATTGGCAGGTGATATAGTAATGTAATGTAGGACGTAGACATCAACACGTTTCGATACATAGGGTGACTGGCATCGAAACCAAAAGGACTCGGACTAATGTGAGATGAGGTGGCCCCTGAGTTTCTATTGTGGGCTTCTGTCCTTCCGGGGTATATTTACATCCTTTTCGTCTCTTTTTCGTTGTTGTCGGGTTTCCTGTTGAGCTTGTTGCTGCGCTTCCTGTTGAGGTTGCATTTGCTGCGATTGCTGGGGACTAAACTGTTGGTTTTGTTGTGTTGCGCCTCTGCTCTGAGAAGATGTAATTTCTGAAAAGAATAAGTTTCAATTAGAATATGTTTTTAAACGATCGAATTACCACAATTATAAAACTTTTTTTTACCCTTTTTTCATCTGTCAAAATATTGAGCTACTTGTCCACATTTGATATGGTAGAAGTAGGGCACGTACGCACTGAGTTTCAAGGGTACACTCCTACTTTTTGAATGAATTTTCTTTAATTTTAATAAAAATATACAGAAATATTATTTTATTTGTATGCCAGAAGCAACAAAAAGCTATATTTTGTATACCTTTTGTTCCTAAAGAGTTAAAAATCTAATTGTATTGAAAAAACAAAAAATATTTTCAATTTTTGAATTCAACGGATTAATATTTTAAATATCTGAGCGCGGTAGTCCACAAAATTTGCGCACTGAGCACTGTAGCAACATTTCTTTCATTGTGTTGGTGCAGTCCCCATTTAAAATGCACGGAACAACCAATACAAGCTAGGAAATTTGGACAAAGTGCTCACAACTCATCTTGTAGGGTGAAAGAGAACCAACCCCCAGAGTTGCGACTCTAGATAATATAGGTACTCTATGCAAAAGACAACAAAAAACAATAACAACCATGGCAGTGGGACAAATGTCAATCCAAGATTTAACAACAATTATGGGAAATCTTTTGGACGACAAAATATCCAATTTAGCCACTAAAGCAGATATTTCCGGAGTTTGTGATGAGATTCAACAACTTAAGATCAGAAACTCAAAACTTACAACTAAACTTGAGGAAGTGCAAGATGAATGTAAGTCACTCAAGAAGGAAGTTGAGTTTTTGTCAAAAAAATCATGTGAAAAGAACCTCATCGTGCGCATTGCCAAACAGCCGAACACTGATCATCGTGACGAAGTAAAAAAGCTATTGGCTTCGCTTAAGCCTGACGAACCTGTCTCGATAAACTATATTCGCCTACTAGCCTCGAATTACCAAACAAACATACTGGTGAAAACTAACTCTAAAGATTATGTTGATGAAATACTACATAATTCCAGTAAGCTTAAAGGCACTGGCTCGTTCATCCATAGAGATTACCCATTAGAAAAACGAAAGGTACGACAATCACTATTGAGAGTAAGAAAGGCGATAAAAAACAGCAGGGCAGATGTGGAAGTGCAAATTAAAGGTGAAACTTTGTTGGTGGCGGGGAAGGCCTTCAATTGGTGCAGAGTAAGGGGGCTACTCGCTGACAGGTCTGACGGCTGTGAGATTCTCGGCGAATTATGTTCTGGTTTTAATTTACGTAACACAGAGATTCTTCAATTTACAAACGCAGTGAATTCCAATGATAGCAAATCCAACAACCAGAACCATAGAACAGGAAATAATCATCCACCTAAAAATATGCAACAATCAACAAATAATCTTCTTGCATGAAACCGAAACGTCTGCCAGAATAATTTAAAAAAGTCAGTAATCGAAAAAGAAAAAAATATTTATTTAGCTGTGAGTACTTTGAATTTATTATTGTATAATGTAGGAGGATTAAGAAATAAATTACTTTTTTGAATATATAAATAGTTTTGATTATTTTTTTCTATGTGAAACGCATGTAATACAGGACAATTATGGGGATTTAAAAAAAATTTGTATAGGGTTTAAATTAAACTGGATCCCAGCGACACGGGTTCACACACGTGGTCGAGTGATTGGAGGCTATCTTTTTGGGTTCAAATCTATTTTTTCAATTTCTTGTAGTTTTGTTAATATTGAAAACTATACGGCTCTTAAAGTAAACTCTGAGGATGAATATTACTATATTCTCCCTATCTATTTAAATTGTAATAATTGGGAGCAGGATTTTTGTAGTTTAGAACGCTTACTAAATTTTTCAAATATTAGCAATATAATGGTTATTGGAGATTTCAATGCTCGAGTGGCGGAACATCAGATAGAAAGTGATACGATACCTTTTGGGGAGCAATTAAAATCGGTTAGATTTTCAAAAGATAAAGTGTTGAACGGAAACGGTAATAGACTATTAGAACTTTTTCAAAATTTTGATATCTCTTTGCTTAATGGGTCAACTAGCGGGGATTTGTCCGGAGAAATGACTTTTGTTGGAGGTCCAGGTGCATCAGTTGCTGATTATTGTGGCATCAGTGGTAGATGGTTTGAGAAAATAGATAGTTTTAATGTTGGTGCTTTGACTTTCTCGGACCATATGCCAATCTCAGTAGCCCTGACCATAAAAAACCTCTGCCTCAAAAAAGCATTGCTCTTCTGCCAAAATTATTTTGGAACGATAGGGAAAAAGAAAGTTATGAAGCCAAACTTAGTCAGTTTACTGTACAAACTGATTTAAGTCAAGTAAGCACGAGCCACCAGATTGATTCTTTTATTGAAGCTATAAAAAACTCGGTCTCCTTTGCAGAAAGGAGAGACGTAGCTAAAGGCAAACAAATCCTTTATTAAATTTAGCCAGAGCTAAATCCTTCAGACTGCTAAAACTAGCATGAATCAGAAACGGAAGTTTTTTCCGTAAAGCTTTTGTTCAGGCAAATATAGAATATAAGAAACTGGAATAGCGAATAATTTAAATAATGCCAAGGATTCTTCTGAATTTTGGAAAGTAGTGAAGGAACTGAAAGGGAAAAAATTCAAAATTAGTAACAATTTGGATGCTCATATTTTGGCAAATCATTTTAAAAATCTACTTAATCCATTAGAGATTGAAGAACCAATACAATTCGCTGAAAATTTCATAATCGTTGACTCCCCAACTAACAATTTCGCTTCTATATTGCTCCATAGATGCTTTTCGTTTTCATTCAACCTATGCATATAAGCATTGCATAAAACTCCATAAAGTGAAAAAGGCGACTTTTTTTCACTCCTATTGTACCTTTGTGGAGTTAATTATAACATTCTTAAAGAAGTTCAAATTTAATTAAATAAAAAAAAACTTGTTGCTAGAACCAGGAATCGAACCCGTGTCCCTCTGAACCAATTGTCTTACTCGCTAACCACTCCATCAATCTCTGATATACAGTTCAATGCATTAAATTGGAATCACTTTTATCTGGAATATCCTCGCATGAGACAAGAAGCATTAATAAGAAAAAAACTTTCTTCAAGAAAAATTTAAAATAATAGATTAGTATGGCTGTAACAAACACATATTTTTAATTAAATAAATAGAGATACAATAGATTAAATAATTAATAAATACCAACCTTAAACATTGTCAACAGTAAGAAATATATGTGCTCAGGTGCTAAATTGAATATAAATTATAAAATGGCCGATTATAGCTTGGCGTCGCCATATTCACTAATACAAGCAATATAGAAATAAAGACTAACATAAAGATTCTATAATAATTTTACGGGATGACTGTTGAAAAAAAAGTGAAAGATCTTGGTTACTTCATAACAGCATTATAGAGAGATTAAAGAAACATAGGTACATCGCTTCTATCAAGCTGATATAATTTGTACCAGAAAATATTTAAGGATTCAGTAATGCTCCAATAAGGTATTTACTTTCTGTCAGAGGGCTAAATGGAGCGCTTTAGAAACAAATAACACTTTAATGTCTGAAATGCGAAGCAATTTTGTTAGTTGGGTCTTTAGATCGGGATATCACCATAGAAGAAATTCACAGTGTTTTACATAAAGCTCAAAATAGCAAAGCCCCAGGGTATGATAGAGTTCCTTATGAATTTTTTAAAAACGCTCCAAATGATTTTTGGAAAATTTAGCAAGGACCTATTCAAATATATTGCACACGGCTGAAGTTCCTGAAACTTTCAGAAAGTCAATTGTATTTCCAATACACAAAAAAGGGGACATAAATAATGTGGAAAATTACAGGGGCATCTCTTTCCTAAATGTGATTTCGAAGATATTTACAGGAATTATACCGAAAAGGCTTGAGTTTTGGATTGATGAGAACAAATAGTTGAACGAATTTCAAGCAGGTTTCAGAGCAGGTTATTCAACAACGGATCACATTTTCTTCATTCAAAATATCGTAGATTATTACGCAAAAAATGGGAAAAGGCTGTATTCAATATTTATCGATTTCAAAGCTGCTTTCGATAGCATTGATCGAGGAGCATTGTTTTATAAATTAAATCTACTGGGGTTATCCTCTAAGATTTCTAACGTATTAAGAAAACTTTACGAGAACACTACATCAGCTGTATGGAACGGTGAACAAATATCAGAATGGTTTGAAACCAAAAGTGGAGTACGTCAAGGATGTCTCTTATCCCCCCTGTTGTTTGCTCTTTTTATCAACGACATAGTTGACGCTTTGCCAAATGGTATTAAAATTGCAGGACTTGTTATAAAATGCCTCCTATATGCTGATTTTGTCGTTTTGTTTGCAGGCTCCCCAGAAAGTCTTCAGGACATGATAAATAGGCTAGATAAGTACTGTAAAATGTGGAATCTGGTAATAAATATATCAAAATCGAAAGTTATGATATTTAGAACAGGGCGAGGACAACACAGTAGAAATGAAAGGTGGTTTCTAAATGGTGAAAATATTGAAGTTGTGAACGAATTTACTTACTTGGGCATGATTCTCACACCCCAACTTAACCCTAAGAAACACTTTCAAAGTAAACTGAAGAAATCGTTATCTGCTATAAGCTCAACCTGGCAAAACTTGTTTAGGAACACAAATGTTGCACATAGTGTCAAATTTAGATTGTTTGATGCAGCTTTGAGAACTATAATGACATATGCATGTCAGGTATGGGGATATCAGCAGTATGATGAGGTTGAAAAACTGCAACGGCTCTTCTTAAAAAAACTTTTTAGATTACCAAAGTCAACACCTAATTACATGCTGCTGCTTGAAACAGGTCTTCCTCCTATTTTTATTTTCACCTTGAAAATGCACCTCGATTATGTCGCCAAAATACTTTCTTATGATGATATTACCAAAATTATTTGCAAAACACAGTATACAAGAAGATATAAGTTGGTTCAGGAAATGGGAGGATATAACCATATTGAGCGGTATTTCGGTGCATTCTTGGGAGATGGAAGATGGGAGTATGAGAGAAAAGATCAATTGTATTCTCGAAAAGCTAGATGACAAAATAAGACTAGATCTAATTGAGGAAGCAAAAGGCTCCTCACGTAGATCTCTATATCCAAAGCTCAATTATAATCTGAATGAGCTCAATTATTTTACAGAAAAAATGAGCTTATTTGAAATTTCTATCATTTGTCGCATTAGGGGAGAGCTTCTTGACTTAAATTACAAACCTTATTTTAATGACCAATCAACTTTTATCTCTCTCTGTAATTTGCAAGAACAAGAAAACTCTTATCACTTTTTATCAGTGTGCCCCATTCTAAAAGAAATAAGATTTGTATACTTTAAAAAGTCAATAATAAGCGAATCAGACTCTACAAGTATCTTAAATGGAAACAACTGGAAACTTCTTGCCCAATATTGCATTGAAGCCCTAAATTATAGAAAAGATTTTATAAATTATTAAAAGATTTTAACCCAAAAATGTATCCATTAAGTATTTTAGCGTACATATTGTACAAAAAAAAACACATTTTTGTATTGCAATTTATTTAATTTTATGTTTATAGCTTTTTTCTTTTATTAATAAAAAAAAAAGAAATTATTAATTGTTAAATGAACAATGTAAAAATAATAGCAAAACACATCAAAAAGCTTACTTGAATTATTAATATTAAAAATATATTTTGTAATTTTTAACAGTAAAAATAGAGATGGCATCTGGCAGACGGTTTCAAAACCAAGGCCATAATTGTATTTATCATTATGTTGAATTGTAAAAATTTGTTTAAGGTTCAATAAATAAAGCTATTATTATTATTATATTATTATTATTATTATTATTATTATTATTATTATTATTATTATTATTAATATTATTATTATTTTTATTATTATTATTATTATTATTATTATTATTATTATTATTATTATTATTATTATTATTATTATTATTATTATTATTATTAAAAACCAATCGATTAAAAACTATAAAGCTCATTGTAGAGTTATTTAATCCAATATTCAGTAATTTTAACTCATTAATTAAAGCTGATTAGCTGATGGTCAACGATTTTGATGCATTTAGTTGGATTCCATAATACACTTGGATCTTGAACCATCGCTAAACCTAAATAAATCCGCCATCATCCACTCAGCTAACAATTTTATTCCTATATTCATCCATAGATACAATTGTATTGCTCGCTAAAGCTCTGCATGAATCAGATATAAAGTTGAATGCTTCAAATTGGAATCACATTTATCTTTAATTGTCTCCTATGTGACAAAAAGCTTGCATCAATAAGAAAAAACTTTGTTCCAGAAAAATATAAAATAATTGATTGGTATAGCTATTACAAACACGTATTGTTAAATTAATAAATAGAGGTAGAAAAGATTAATTAGTTAATTAATACCAACCTAAAACATTGTCAACAATAAGAAATATATGTGATCAGATGCCTAAATATATCTAAATTATAAAATGGCCGATTATAGCTTGGCGTCACCATATTCACTAATACAAGCAATATAGAAACAAACCCTAACATAAAGATTCTATAATAATTTTACGGGATGACTATTGAAGCAAAAGTATCTTGGTTACTTCATAAGAGCATTATAGAGAGATTCAAGAAACATTGGTACATCGTTTCTATCAAGCTGATATAATTTGCACCAGAAAATATTTAAGGATTCAGTAATGCTCCAATAAAGTATTTTTTTTCTGTCATCAGGCTAAATGAAGCGCTAGAGAAACAAATAACACTTTAATGTCTAAAATGTGGAGCAATTTTGTTAGTTCGGTGGAGCCTTTAACCACCGTTGAACCTCAGTGAAGTCATCAAGTTAAAAATTTCTGAACCATGAATCAAAATTTTAACTACCATTCTCCATACAAATTACTTACGCAGAGATGTACGTGAACAAAAACATTACGACTATTAGAATGTTTACAAGCAGGATCGAGAGCTAGAAGTTGCAATAAGGTCGAATATTTGACCCACGTTTTTCGTCACTTAAGTTGAGTGCTTCATTTAGAGTTGAGATAAATGGTAATGAGATTCCAGAAAAATTATTGACACATGTATTTTTTTCAATGCTAGACAAATGTAATTAAATTAACACTATTACTTACTACATCTGTCTATTAAAACAAAACTATATTTGCTCACAAAGTGCCCTATTAGACAACGACCTTAGAGTCATGACTTTCTTCGAAATTCAATGAGTGCGAACGAGAAAAAACATCTGATCTCCCCTTCGCACTCATTTAGTTTCGAAAAAAGTCATGACTCAAAAGTCGTCGTGTAAAATTGGCACAAACAAGCAAATAAACAGACCATAATGCAATATCTGTAAGACCAACTCCTTGACCCAGGTTTTTCGTCACAAATTTCGACTCGACTCCTCTCCCCGCACGAGATCTATTCAAATCACTGATCTCTATATACACTGGATAGTGTATTCCTTATAATGTATAACAGTTTTTTTGCTTCCATTTGAAGATGACAATTAGGTGGTCGGCTCCATAATTTGACGTCTACATTAACTCAAAAAAACCTGCTTCCAAAATTTCAATCTGAAGAAAGAGAAACAGACCAATGATATGAAAGGGAAAAACTTTGTGGGAGTTTATTTTATAATTTTTTTTTCATTAAGTTATTCATTGTGTACATTTTGTTTGTGCTATTATTTTCCAATAGCACTAGAATTATTTCAATAGAAAGGTGTTTAAGTAGGTAATAGTAAATATGTAGATGGGATATGGAAACCATCGACTTCATTCATTATTTCAGTTTGCAAACAAGTTGAACAAAACAGCTGATAAGTGTGATGAGGAGAATGCGATTATATAGTCTGTGTTTTTTTACGATTTTACCTCCTTGTCATACTCCTTACATTTGTAATTCCGTTTCATTTAACCATTTGTGAATGAAATAAAATTACAAACACGACAATATTAGCAAAGAGATTTGGGGGGGAGCAACGAACGGAAATTTGACGTCTTGATAGTGGATTATTTTGTATAAATTGTTATACAGTCATATTGTTATACAAAAAAGTGGTCAGCTTCATAATATAACAATTCTTCAAATGGAAGCAACTTTCTTATGTCGATACGCTATCCAGTGTATTATAGAGATCAGTGAGTGAAATCCACTAATCTCTATAATACACTGGATAGTGTATTCCTTATAATGTATACCAGTTTTTTTTGCTTCCATTTGAAGATGACAATTTGGTGGTCGGCTTCATAATTTGACGTCTACATTAACACAAAAAAACCTGTTTCCAAAATTTCAATCTGAAGAAAGAGAAACAGACCAATGATATGAAAGGGAAAAACTTTGTAGAAGTTAGTGAAAATGAAGATGGAAACCATCGACCTCGTTAATTATTTCAGTTTGCAAACAGGTAGGGATGAGCGTTTATTATCGATTTTGACAAAATATGGATGTTTGAACAAAAAACATCGATATGGAAGCTTTCGATGTTTCGCAGCATCGATCCTATCATCCAAAATATCGATCTAAAAAACTGATTGGCTCTGCTAGTATAATGTAGATGGAGTTACTTTCACAGTTTTTAAGACATTTGTACCTAATATTTGGAATATTTCGAAGAAGGAAAATAACAAAGGTTCTCCCAAACCGAATCGACACATTCAAAACAACAACGAAACTTTCGCTATTCAAAAAGGCACAGATTTAAATTTACACTTGAAGTTCCTTTCAATTTTTATTCCATAAAATGTGTTTCGTGTTCATTTGTGCAAAATATATATTGCACCTGTAAATTTTTGCGCACGACTTCCTGTGTAACAACATTTTGCAAATTTCGATGTTCAAAAAAGCAACAATTTTGTTTCATGGTCAATTGTGCAAGCAAAATCTTTACATCAATATTCAAGAATTAAAATTCTCCATATTCAGAAAGAAGGCATAGATGTCAGTTTAAATAATATCTTGCTCATGACGTCTTATTTTGAGTTTGTGTAAAAGCTTTAATCCATTTTAAGAACCCTGGGCTACCGCTGTCCTGAAAGTCTACAAAAAAGATGAGGAAACACCTCCACCTCTACCGTCACGGGTCATATACTCTGTGGAGGAAAAAACTCGTTGCATTGACAAACCAGCAATGGAAGTAGATGCACCGGGTACTTTCAACACGAGAATATGCCCTACTAACCCGCCTCCTGAGGCTACCAATATCGACAGCTTCTCTGACATAGAGACTGATCGCATGCCCGAAATTCTGCTCAGTGAGGATGATCTCCTACGGTCACCTTCTGAGTCTGAAGAGGAGCTCAAAGAAACCGTGGTGGGGGCAGATCTGAAGAATCGTATCGATGATGCTGCATTTACTTCAGATTAACCTCCAGCACTCAAAACAGGCTTCGGCCTCCCTCTTCTCCGCATCAAGAACAATGGGGAAAATGTCATCCTGATCCAGGAACCCTGGATTTACGAATCCACAATTCAAGGACTCAGGAGATCAGCTTGCATGTGTATCAGCGGAGCTCTCCGTTCGACACCTTCCACTGCGTTAGACATACTGCTTAACATCACACCCATCGATATATACACTAAACAAGTGCCATCGAACATAGCTATTCGTCTCAGAGCCATTTCTCAATGGTCCAACAACTCTATTGGCCACACCATCATTCTGAATAAATTCGAATCAATCCCTAAACACTCCGACTACACCGTCCCTCAGCCGGTTTTTGGCAAAAATTTTTAAGTAGCAATTCCAACAAGATCCACTTGGGAACATAATGAATTCTTGAGAGATGAAGCAATTCACTTCTACACGGATGGCTCAAAAACCGAAGAGGGGGTAGGTGGCAGCGTGTACTCAGAACGACATTAGTCTCTCCTAACGTAAGATAGCCAAGCTGCCCTTAAATTATTAGGATCTGTTTCTACACACTCTGTAACTGCCCGAAACTGTCGATCGTCTCTAATGGAGATGGCAGAACAGTTCAACATTCACCTTTTCTGGGTGCCGGGACACAGAGATATTCTAAAAAACTGTAAAGCCGATGAACTCGCCAGGATAGGAACTAGTACACCAATATCACCTAACAAGATGAATATTGGAATACCGATCGCTACATGTAAACTTATGCTTAAGCAAGATTCCATGATGATGACAAACAGCAGATGGACAGGTATCACTACTTGTCTGGCGACAAAACAGATCTAGCCAACACTGGATCCGAAGCGATCAAAATGTTTGTTATCTCTGAGTAGATTGCATATTAGCTCTACAATTGGTGTCATTACTGGACACTGCCTCATAGGTAAACACGCCAATAGATTCAGTGTTTTTTCAAATGATTTCTGCAGAAGCTGCATGGACGAGGAGGAGGAAGAAACTATCCCATACCTTCCTTGCTCATGTCCTGCTCTTTCTCAAAGACGCAAAAAACACTTTGAAAATTATTTCTTTGATCCCAGTGACTTAAATAAAATCGACATTCACAGCCTCCATCGCTTTATAAAAAGCTCCAACTGGTTTAATTAGCGAGGATTACCTCGCATTTTGTATGTGGTATCACAATGGGCCTATTTTGGCCTAAGTGTGTCAGCAGTTTTCCTGACAGCCACCTTAACCTAACCTAAGAACCTTAACAAAAAATTGGTGGCACAAGCTTTTTATACCAGAAATACTTTAGTAGCTTAGCATGATCCATTTCAATGGATTTCCGTCAAACGAAAAACCCAAATGAAAAAAATTAATAACCATCGATATTAATGTCGTTTCCGATTGGATGTTTAGAGTACTCCTTTTTCATTCCTACTACTCCAATTTTTTAATGTTAGTGGAAGACGAAGTAAAATATTTTTTTTTAAATGGTTTTTAATGTTTATAAAAATTTTAGGAATATGTACATCGTACAATGTTTAAAAAAAATGGACAAACCATCACGTTTAAAAATCTATGTGCTTAGCTCAAGTGGAGTGTATTTTCTTCCAACATAAAAAACAAAATGGGTGTTCATGAATGTCAGCAGAGCCAAGCTCTTGAGTTTGACGTTTAGAAATGAACGAGGCAGAGATGTATTGCTGTTTGCTAAAAAGCCCTATAGGGCTTGGTCTTTTTTTTATTTTACACTGTCCTAAAGTTATTATAAACAATTAAAACCATTTCAAAAAAAAATATTTTACTTCCTCTTTTATTAACTCTTATTTTTGTGCTTATTCAGTTCACTGCATTTTTCCGTATGAAATGATTTCAAGAGAACCGGAAAAAAAAGCAGAGCTTTGTGAATTAGTTCTTTCTGTTTTCTTTTCCCAACACCGTTAACGAACAATAAGGATAATAAAATGATACATTATTGCACAATGTTTAGAAAAAATGGTCAAATTAACATTTTGAACATTTTAGTCCTTATTCAGTTGAAGCGAAGTGTAAATATTTAGAATTTTAGTTTGCCTTGCAATTGCAACTGTCAAAGAGCCAAATTGTAAGCTGTCAATTTGACTCTGACAATTTGGTAGAGATCCCTATTCATATTGGCTGGGCTTCTTGGTAATTGAAATTCTCTATTCCAAATCTTTGATAGTAAAATTCAGAGAATATCAATTACCAAGAAGCCAATCTTTCGTACTTTTCACCCTCCAAAACCCATTTGTTAACTTGTTGAATTTGTAATTTCACTTTTTGTCGATGAATAGATGTGAATTGCAACAACAATGTAACGCGGTGAGATTTATGTGTTTTGACAGCTCAGTTTTTTTTTCTTTTGAAAATTGGAAAATAGTTTTGAAAATTCTTCGGCTAAAAACAAAAATATCGATGTGAAATTGCTTAATTTAAACAAACAATTGTAATTAATAGTTAATATTCAACCACAATTATAATAAAATACAAAAAATTAATCCATAAATTGTTTTCAATCACTCAGATTTCCGTTCATCTTCAATGCATCTTGCATATTATACAGGGTGGCCCTTTTATTATCCAGAATAATTTTAAAATTTTTGTTGGATATATTCTTAGGAAAAAAATAGTTAAGAAAATACGAATTAAAAAATAGTTTTTCTGCAATTTTCCGGAAGTTCAATTTGTAGTTTAAATTCCACTAAACTCTCAATTTCCACTTTAGAAGTATTAATAAAAAATAAAAAAGAATGTTGGTTAAGGAAAAAATTTGTATATTCTTTTTCATAAAACAAATGCTCTCAGGGGAAATATTTTTACTTTGGTAATTTTGCAAAAATGTGCCACTGTAATGTCTTTTCACGTACTTCCAAAAATAAAAATTTCCACGAATTTAGCCCAAAGTTCTGTTAAAGCTCATATAAAATAAATAAAATTCGTAGTTATGGGAAGACATGAACAGACTTGTAGTTAAGGCTTAATACGCAATCTAATACTACGTTCCCACGAAACCGATCCAGAGTTTTATTGAGATTTCATTGAAATATTTATGAAATCTTGTTCCATATACTTGAAATATCAATAGTTTTTAACCACAAGCTCGAATTTCATTTTGGTGGGAACATATAGCGAAAAAATGTTTTTGTCTTTATTTTCGTTGGTGTTGGGTGTTGACACGGGATTATTTCTGCTATTACACGATAATTTTTGAGTAATTACTTTTTAATTCACTGAAATCACACATTTCGAAATTTCAAAACTGTATGGGGAAATGTGAAGATTCGGACCGAAATTGTCCGGTTCCACTCCAAAACCAAAGCGAATGCGGGGTGACGACGATTTTTTGTTGTTTTTTAGCATTGTGTATGTGTCATATTTTTGGGAATGAATGATTCAAATTGTCATTGGTTTGAGAGAGCCATTAAAGGTTGTGTGCTTGCCATGTTTTGTATCTTTACGAATGATTCGCTATGATTTCACGTTGGTTTGGGGTTGCCTTTATTTATTAGTTAAATCCACACAATTCAGGCTTAATGAGTGCAATTGAATTAAAAGCTCCTCCAAACCAACACCAAATCATAGCAAATTATTCGCAATGTTACAAAATATAACAGATAAACAATGCTTAGCAAAAATAAAAAAACTTTCGTCAATTCTCTTCCATTTTGCAAATTAAAATTTATTTCATATTCGATTAATATACCTACTACCTACTCTTGTGCACTATTGAAGTAATAATTGGAAAGCCTACTACGCAAAAATGTAGCTACGTGTAGGGAATGTGAAAATAGATTTAAATTTTCGTCACTTTATTTTAAGCCTCTCCCAAACCAATGAGAATGCGGAGCGAGTCGCAGCGAATGTACAATAATACAAAATATGACAACTACATAGAGCTAAACAACAACAAAAATTCGTCGTCGCTCCGCATTTGCGTTGGTTTGGGAGAGCCTTAACCATAGAGTACCTATACTATCTAGAGTCGCGACTCAGGGGGTTGGTTCTCTTTCACCCTACAAGCTGAGTTGAGAGCACATATTAGTCCGTTGAGTTCAAAAATTGAAAATATTTTTTCATTACAATTAGATTTTTAACTCTTTAGGAACAAAAAGTATATAAAATATAGCTTTTGTTGCTTCTGGCATACAAATAAAATAATATTTCTGTATATTTTTATTAAAATTAAAGAAAATTCATTCAAAAAGTAGAAGTGTACCCTTGAAACTCAGTGCGTACGTGCCTGACTTCTACCATATCAAATGTAGACCAGAAGCTCAATATTTTGACAGATGAAAAAAGGGTAAAAGAAGTTTTGTAATTGTGGTAATTCGATCGTATAAAAACATATTCTAATTGAAACTTTCTCTTTTCTGATATTACATCTTCTCGAGCAGAGACGCAACAATTTTCTGTAGCAAATACAGTCTGGGTCAAATCAATAGCCTCGCGACTCACAAATTAAGACCGAAGATCTATCATTGTCGGCATAACAACAACAATAGTTTAGTCACCAGTAATCACAGCAAATGCAGGCTGAGCAGCAGGCACAGCAACAAGCTCAACAACAAGCTCAGCAACAGGCATAACAACAAGCTCAACAGCAAGCCCAACAACAGACTCAACAACAAGCTCAGCAACAATAGCAACAGCAGCAGCATCAACAACAGTAATAGCAGTTACAACAAAAGCAGCAGTGTGGCTGGTATACCTGCCACAGTGGCAGTGGTAATCCAGACGATAGTCGAAGTCCACCACCTCAAAGACATGTGCATACACACCATCATACGCATGTTGGACTTGGCTATGTTATGTATCCGGCGCCCAATGGAATCAAGTGAAAATAAGTTAGTCGAATAAAACTAACCCAAATCCAATATCATTGATTGTTTTCAGAAGAGAAGAAAAAAGTTGTTTAACAAATGTTCGGTAAAGTTTCTTGTAGTTTTATTACTGTAAAAAATAGTATTTATTAAATTACTTTACAAAACAAATAAAATATTTTATCGTTGCCAACATATTCTAATTGAAACTTATTCTTTTCAGAAATTACAGCTCAGAGCAGAGGCGCAACACAACAAAACCAACAGTTTAGTCCCCAGCAATCGCAGCAAATGCAACCTCAACAGGAAGCGCAGCAACAAGCTCAACAGGAAATCCGACAACAACAAAAAAGAGACGAAAAGGATATAAATATACCCCGGAGGGACAGAAGCCCACAATAGAAACTCAGGGGCCACCTCATCTTACATTAGTCCGAGTCCTTTTGGTTTCGATGCCAGTCACCCTAATCGAAACGTGTTGATGTCTACGTCCTACATTACATCACCATATCACCTGCCAATGGCACGTTATCATTCTCCCGAAGATATCTCCCGGAATCTTAGTACTAAGCCACTCGATGCATTACATCATGCCGCCAGCCCGTATTACACAACGCATAAAATTCAAGAGTTAAGCGAGCGTGCTCTTAACAGTGCAACAAGTGGCAACGTCAAAGCGTTCTAGTCCGAATGTGTCGCAACAAGGTGGTGGCGGTGGTGTTGGAGTAGGGGAGGCCCGGCAATAATCCCGTGACAGGGGGACCCAATTCAGGACTTGGGCTTCCGCCGGCCAATCCGTCGGGTCCATTAAACCTACAACCACCCACAAACTCAATGGATCCAGGCCTGAGTGGTGGTGGTGGCCTGGGACGGGTGATAACAACAAATCAATGGTGGTTGATCCTGGCTGGTACCTGGTAGTGGCAATGATAATCCAACCGATAGTCGAAGTCCGCCCAAAGACATGTGCACAGACACCATCATACGCACGTTGGACTTGGCTCTCCTATGTTTTCGGCACCCTATGGAAGAGCTTTAGCCTTAAATTGCTTCAATTTAAAACATAAACTTGCTTGATCCCAACGAAAAATAAAAAATATATATCAGTCCTGTATGTATGTTTCATTTTTAATTTGTATTTTCGTTTTCAATTAATCAGTGATTTGATATCTGCGTTTTAACGTCCACTTTATATCGAGCTAGAGTCTTATTGTGTGAAACAATTTTTTTCAAATATAGAGCATAATTTTTCAAAGAACATATTCATAAATATTCCAAATTTGAAACAAAAAATCGGTCTACCCGTTTAATGCTTAGCTCGATGTAAAGTGGACGTAAAGATGAAAATTATTGTATGGAGTTATTATGTTTCTACGAAATACCACTGATATGTAATAAGTAGTTTTAGATTACTAAAATAAATTTTTTCTGAGATTTTTGTTTTTGGGTATCTCACTTTGAGAATTAATGTTGATGATAGGTTGATCTTTGTTAGTAAAGTACAGTGATTCCTTTAGCGTTACCCAGAATGTACCACAAGAAGGTAAAATTGAACTTCATTCCGCGTCCCAGTCAAATATTTATCTCTGAGTTAAACTGTTTGACCCACACAGATTATTTTTATGCTTTCAGATTAAGTATTTAATACTGCTACTAATTGCATCATAAGATTTGTATTTGGAACAAATTTCGAAAAACTCACAGAACAAAAGAAGTTTACTATATATTATTTTTGAAAACCTAAAAGGAAACTTCTTTTAATCTAGGATTTTTTGAAATGTTGCTTCAAATTAAAAATAAATAATGTAAATAGTAGCACTATTTAATATTGAATTCAAAAATAAATAAATCATCGTTGTGAGTGAAACCATTAGGAAAAATCATCACAGCGTAATCGACTTTTTCAGAAATTCAATAAAATCTTTTTAAATTGCTTCAGTTTAAACAGAAGCTTGCCCGATCCCAACGAACAATTAAAAAAAAGGCTGAGTATAGCCCACACTGGTAACTTCCCATTGATGAACTTGGAAGCTAGTTTTAAAAAAAATCTCCAATTCAAGATCTTCGAAAATGTTTTTAGGTGTTTGATATGGAATCAAGTGAAGATAAGTTAGTAGAATAAAACTAAACCAAAGCCAATATCATTCATTGTTTTTAAGATATTTGAGAAGAAAAAAGTCGTTAACAAATTTTCGGTAGTTTCTTGTAGTTTGTTCACTTTAAAAAAGTTAAATTATTTTACAAAGCCAATCAAATATTTTTATCATAGCCAACATTTTCTAATTGAAACTAACTCCTTTCAGATATTACATCTTCTCGGAGCAGAGACGCAATAATTTTCTGGAGCTAGTACAGTCTAGGTCACATCAACAACCTCCCGGCTGAAGATTTACCAATGTCGGCACAACAACAACAGCAGTTAAGTCACCAGATCGCAGCAAATGCAAAATTAAAATCTTGTCACACAAAGTAATTCAAAAATGTGTCCGAGTTTATTTTCGGAAATAGTAAGAATTCGTTTATTTTCAACTAGCATTTAAGTCCAAATGGGTTAGCAGAAAAAACCTTAAATAGAGATTTATTGAAAATTGTATATACATTCAATTGTACTTTAATGAAACTTACGAATAATTATAACCTCAACCTCAAAAAATGCATTGTTAATTCTTTTTTTGAATTTTGTTTTCTTGTTGCGTCACGAAATTTTAGTCACAAACTTCAGAAACGGATTCAATCCTTGATATATAATGCAGTTTGAAAAAAAAAATTAATACAAAGAAAGAAATACAAGTCTTTTAACATTGACAATTGATAAATATATTGGTAAACTATGCATCTAGTCTTTTTTACTGATATATAGAAAATCACTGTCAATTGTTGATGGCGTTCCACTTCCGCTTTTGTAAGCTTATGGCCTTTTCGATTGGCAATCCAGAAGCGTTCGGAATGCGTGTAAGCCCTATATTAAATAATAAGTAAAATATTTTAATGGGTATTTTTCGATTTACTTACACCATCTGATCCCAGTTGCGTCTTTTTTCAAAGCAGACTGGGCAATAATTTTGATAGTCTACAATCACTGATTTAGAGTGCTTAGTTCTGAGAGCAAACAAGGTGCCATAGGAAGCTTTTTGAGTTCAGCATGATATCGTGGTTTAACAGCTAAAAAGATGACGAAAAGGTTGAATTATATCTTAAAAATTATAAATCAACGATGGATATATAGATGAAAGTTAAATTATTTTAAAAGTAATGTCTAATATATAACACAAATAAAAAGCAAAAAAAACCTTACTTACTTATTGTCATTCCTGTGGTTGGAATATTTTGGAAACAATGCGCATACAAGAGCATAGCCATTTGAGAGCTATAGGTAACTTGGCAATGATCTGTTCCCATTCTAGGTCGCAGATATAAAAAATCGTTCGTATTACTTCCAAATTTTCATTCCAAAATACACAAGCTATGTATATAGAGATTAGATTCAGCATCAGGGTTCTCTCTACAGTTGCTCGTCCAGCATATTCTCCAACAAACTTTCCCGAGAATCTATTGAACAATTTTATAGTATTTTTCAGAGACTTAAAAGCTTCTTTGTTCTGAGTGCCTGCACTTTTGAGACATATGCACACAGCTTACAGAAGGCTTGTCTAAAATGGTAGGAGCGATATTTAAAGAAATATTTTTGACATCAGCATAAGAAATACTTACGTAATCGCTTCACAATCTTTTAGATCTTGATTGAACAGCAATTCTCAGCTTGGGTTAACGTCCTTGCAAAGAATTAAACTTTTGGCAATTGTTCTTAGGAGAAACAGATCTGAGTGCCCAAGATCAAGTAAACTGTTTGTATCAGGTGGGTCTAACGATTCAGCAACTGCTTTATTATCAGTGTTGATAAACATTGAAGAACTAGAGTGACATCAATGTTAATAGTATCACCTTCTCGCAGTTGGAATCTGGAATGAATGTAGTTTGTATTTCTCCTTTTGGGGGCCGAGTAATTGTCGTTTTTTGCTGCGAACTATATAATAGAGTGTGTCAGGAAGTTGGAAGTGTATCAGACCAGCTGGTGTTTTATCACCCCCCAAAATTACCAAGCCTAGGCCAAACCATTTGTCAAGGCGAATGGTCCACGTTCATCTTTATTTTCCATTTCCCGTCCAGGGAGTCGACTTTAAATTAATATAATATGTTTAATTCGATTGAAAGAAAATTTATAAATGGAATTTTACAAACACAACCGAGAATTGTCATTTTGACATTACATAATGGAAAAAAACAAAACGTCACCTTTTGAGCTACTGATGCCATTTTGTATTTTCACACGTATTCACGGACAGGGAATTTAAGAGAATTTTCTCTTAATTAGCTCAAATAAAATTTGCGGGTGTTTCAGGTAAGAGGGGTACGAGTCGCGACTCTAGATAATATAGGTACTCTATGGCCTTAACACTGCTACACACTAATTTACGCCAAATACGTTCCAATGTGAACCGGGCCCTAGTTTGGTTTCTATCTGTTGAACACGCTCCGTGGTCAGAATTATTCACCTCGGTCTGTCAACTAGATGTCAAAACAAAACCAAATACGGGGTGTCCCCTATTTCATGCAGGATAATTTATGAAATAATATTTTTAGAAAAACAAATTGTTTAAGAGGGGCCGATTATTTCTATCCTTTTAGATAAGAGATAAAAAAAAATAAAAATCAATTAAAATTAAATTATTTTTTTTTGAATAAATGAAAACAACTTAAATATACGACAACAGCTACGAGATCATGCTATAATTTCTTAAAATACATTCTCGAATCAATTTTTCAAATTAAGCTCTTTCGTAATGATGTTTTAAAAAATAATTTTCAAACTTTAAAGTAAAAAAAAGATAGTGTTTTTGTTAAAACTATTTAATTTTTTTACATTATGAATTATAATTTCAGTAATAAGTATTCAATACTCCTATATTCAACACTCAAAGCCAAATACTTAGATGTCATGAAGTTTAAACAAATCAAAACTAGCTATTGTGATTTTATTATATTCGATAGAGATGCGCATCTGGATTACCTTTTAACACGTGCAACAAAAACGATTTTGAAAATTCCTCAGTTATCTTTTTTGTACTTAAAGTTAATCCAGATCAATACCCGAATCCCGACAGAAGATAATAAAACCCACTTAATATCTACTTTAATACTTCTAAAGTGGAAAATGAGAGTTTAGTGGAATTTAAACTACAAATTGGAGTTCCGGGTGTCAAATTGCAGAAAAACTATTTTTTATTTCGTATTTTCTTAACTATTTTTTTTCTTAGAATATATCCAACAATAATTTTAAAATTATTCTGGATGAAGAAAGGGCCACCCTGTATTATATGCAAGATGCATTGAAGATGAACGGAAATCTGAGTGATTGAAAACAATTTATAGATTAATTTTTTGTATTTTATTATAATTGTGGATGAATATTAACTATTAATTACAATTGTTTGCATAAATTAAACATTTTAACAACGATATTTTTGTTTTTAGCTGAATAATTCTTAAAACTATTTTCCAATTTTCAAAAGAAAAGAAACTGAGCTGTCAAAACAAATAAATCTCACCGCGTTACATTGTTGTTGCGATTCACATCTATTCATCGTCACGAAGTGAAATTACAAATACAACAATGTAAGCAAATGGGTTTTGGAGGGTGAAACGTACGAAAGATTGGCTTCTTGGTAATTGATATTCTCTGTGTGCGGCTGTAACTAGTCATGATACAACTAAATAAGATAGCGCATTTCACATAAAATGACGTCATCGACGCACACAAATATTTTCTCCGAGGTTAATAAAACAAAGATTTTTTTTACTAAAATCTATTAATTTAATATGAAATATCATTTCCTCAAAACAAGACACTTGTTTTTAGGATCCTGAACACACATTTTTACTATAAAAAGAACTAAAATATCAGGGAAAATTGTGCGTCGATGACGTAGATGCGCAGAACGAAACAAAAAAAAAACAGGACGGCGTTATCTGTTTAGTTGTATCATGGTCACAGGTCACTAGTGTTGAGTGACTAGTTGATTCTATGTGTGCGGCTTGTACTGCTTTTCACTAATACTTTGCAAATATAATCATTACAGCTGTTCGCTTCAGCTTGTTGGCACATAAAACTGACAGCTGAGGATTGCTATGTGTCCTATTACACGACGACTTTAAAGTCATGACTTTTTTCGAAACTCAATGAGTGTGAAGGTGAGATCAGATGTTTTTTCTCGTTCCCACTCATTGAATTTCGAAAAAAGTCATGACTCCAGAGTCGTCGTGTAATAGGGCACTATCTTTATTAGTTTATCTATGGTAAAATTACTGTCGTTCGTAAAATTAATTGTTATAAATTATTCCCAAATTTTTTGCTAACAAATTAATTTAAATAAATCTCATAAACTATGTCGATTGAAATCGAATCAGCTGAGTAAGATCTTATTAAAATAGTATATTGCTTATGTTCTTATTAAATATATCTCTTTAATATAGTGTTATCCGTTTGATACAGCAATACTTAAAAGAATCGAACCTAAGCAAGACTTTACTAACTCTTCAGGTAAGGTTAGAGCTTTTTTTTATTGTAAGATTATCCAAATGAAACTCTTTAAATAGGAAGAGACTGCAGTTTCTTTGAACACTGTCGATAGTGTTGATGGATTTATACAAGACATTCAAAATGGGCATTGGGATACTGTGCTAAAAGTAATACAATCACTCAAGTTGCCCGATAAAAAGCTCTTGAATTTGTACGAACAAATCATTTTGGAATTAATTGAATTACGTGAACTGGGAGCAGCTCGTTCTCTGCTTCGTCAAACCGACCCAATGATAATGCTTAAACAGCAGGAACCTGAACGATACATTCATCTAGGTAAGTCTTGATTTAAGAAGACATTTTTACGATATGTAGTTCCATATTTTAAGTTCTCAGCATTCTGTTCGCTTTTTTTTTAGAAAATATGTTGCAGAGATCGTATTTTGATCCAAGAGAAGCGTATCCTGAAGGAAGTAGCAAAGAAAAGCGTAGAACAGTAATTGCTCAAGAACTAAGTGGGGAGGTGCATGTCGTGCCTTCATCACGTTTACTAGCCTTGCTAGGTCAAGCACTTAAATGGCAGCAGCATCAGGGGCTTCTTCCCCCAGGAACAACAATAGATTTATTCCGCGGCAAAGCGGCTATGAAGGACCAGGAGGAAGAAATGTATCCAACCCAAATGGTTCGACAAATCAAATTTGGCCAAAAATCACATGTTGAGTGCGCTCAGTTTTCTGTCGATGGACAGTATTTGATCACAGGTAGCGTTGATGGCTTTATAGAGGTTTGGAATTTCACTACTGGAAAAATAAGAAAAGATTTGAAATATCAGGCTCAGGATCAATTCATGATGATGGAACATTCTATTTTAGCACTGTCGTTCTCGAGAGATTCAGAAATGATAGCATCTGGCTCCCAAGAAGGCCAAATTAAGGTGTGGCGAATCACAACTGGGCAATGCCTCCGGAAATTTGAAAAGGCTCACGTGAAGGGAATCACCTGTCTGCAGTTTTCACGTGACAACAGTCAAGTATTGAGTGCTTCCTTTGATAATACCATCCGATTGCATGGCCTAAAATCAGGGAAGCTTCTGAAAGAGTTTAAAGGACATCAATCTTTTGTAAATGATTTAACACTCACTCCGGATGGCCACAATCTCTTAAGTGCGTCGTCCGATGGTACTGTAAAAATCTGGTCTCTCAAAACTACCGAATGTTTGTCAACGTACAAGCCTCTTGGTAATGAATTAGCAGTAAACACTGTCCTTCTGCTTCCCAAAAACCCAGAGCATTTTATTGTTTGCAATAGATCAAATACTGTTGTTATTATGAACATGCAAGGACAAATAGTTAGATCATTTTCTTCAGGTAAGCGCGAGGGAGGTTCTTTCATTTCGGCAACACTATCACCTAGAGGCGAGTTCATATATTGTGCTGGAGAGGACAGTGTACTTTACTGTTTTTCAGTTTCTTCTGGTAAACTGGAAAGGACTCTTAATGTAACTGGACAAATGATTTAATTTTTTCGATTTGTTTAGATCCATTTCTTTTTAAAATAATTTCAGGTTCATGAAAAGGATGTTATTGGAATTTGTCACCATCCGCATCAAAATTTGTTAGCTACATATGGCGAAGATGGTCTTCTTAAACTATGGAAGCCTTAAATGAAACAAAAAACAAAAAGATACTAGTAAAGTGTAACAACTGTATTATTCACACCAGTTGAAGAAAAGGTTTAAAATAATTTTAAACCTAATGCGCATTTTTTAAACATCAATATTAGCTTTTGTTCATAATATTCACTCAAAACGCGCAGTAATCTCGGTGGACAAAAAAATACATTACAACCCGGTGTAAAATTGTTTGAACTTGAGTACCCACTGTTTTTAAACCTACGGAATATCAGCAATTTGTGATTTCTTGGCATGTTTTTAATTTTTCTCGTTCAAAATTTAGCCATTGCCGTTTGAAACTAATTTTTTTGGTGTTTAAATTCAAAACATCAAATATGACTTGCCAATTAGCGTGTTCAGGAAAATGAGATCTCGGAAAGCTCAAGCCTGATTCACGATACGACGAGGAAACGAGACGAGAGCGTGACGTGAAACGCTGTCATCTATTTCTAGTTATAAAATCGTTCCCTAATTCACAATGCGGCGGCATTTTTAAGTACGAGAACTAATTTTCTGTAAAAATTTAAATGAAAATTATTTCAGACAACAGATTATCAATTGCTTTATCTATTAATCTCAATTTATCGTATTTTTTTCATGCTAATTTTGTTTCCATTATGTAAATAACGTCAACAATGAAAATGGTCGTCATGTCGCGTCTTTTTTTCAATTTTTCGAATCCGTTGCGTGACGTGACGAGGAAAAACGCTGCATTGTGTATACTAACGTATGCTATCATTGTTTGAAAGTCTTTTGACATACCCGATGAGAAGTCGTCACGTTCACGTCTCGTTTTCTCGTCCATTGTGAATGAGGCTTCAGCAAATTTTTTCCGTCAAAAATTCCCAATTTTCTTTTTCTTTCCTCTGTAAACTGACAACAAATTTTCTGAGGAATCCTGGTTCACGAGACTGAGATTGCTGAGGCTATAAGATCTCATTTTCCTGAACATGATTAGTGAAAGCTATTTGACAGAATATCCAAAAGTCTTCTATTGAACCCCTATTAGACGATGATTCTTTGCGTCTGACTCTTTTCGAATTTTCATGAGTGCGAAGGAGAAGAAACATCTGATTTCACTTTCACACTCATTGGATTTTGGATTGGCTATTCGGAGTCACAGAACTCAAATTAAATGTAATAAGGGCATTCATGCAACTTCCTAAAATCCTAGATAAGTTTACAAATTGGATAAGTTTATCTTTTGGTTAATTAACTGTCAAATTTTGTATGATGTTGAGAGTTTTGCTTTTGTCAGTCAGTAGGAAGGAAAGAGGTTTTTTTGTTTGTTCATTATTTTTTCTTTCCTACTAATGGCAGATCGAAATGAAAATATGGCAAAATAATGAACTGTCTGTGTTTTGTTTTTATTTTTTTTTGTCGAGATTTTGATTTTTTTCTTTGTTGAATTCTTCGTCCTTGTCTTGTTGTATCTTGTGCTATACAAGTGCATTAAGAAAAAAAGGCATTGAAATATCCATATATCTACCTACTTGCATAGATTGTATTTTATTTTCTGGATTCTACAATTTTGTCCATGAGAATCAAACCGAAAGAAATTTAAGTTGAAAAAAGAGGTAGCGAGTATTTTCAACTCTTTTTCATGTAAATTTTAGATTTCTTGTAATTTCGTTGTTTTAATCAAAATTATCTTACGATGATCTTACAAATTATTTTACGAATCAATGATTGAATTTTATTTAATCATTAAATAAGGGTTACAAAAAATTTGCTAAGAAAAATTATGAAATAAAATTCAATAATTAATTCATACAAATTATTTTCTCTAGGTAGGTGCGTCCTTTAATATGTGGGGTGAGGTGTGTTTGTGTTTTTTAAGAAACTCGGGGGACTTTTATAGAAGATATGCAGATATTTTTAATAAAAACTAATGATAGGTATCTTGGTATATGTATGTATGTATTTATTGTACACACAGTAGGTATTCCTAAATAGGTAAACCTATGCATACAGGTTTTGTACTTATAATATATAAGGAAAGTTTTTGATTCGTGCTAAAAAAATGTCTAGATAACAATCAAACATGACATTACGATGAAAGAGAACTCGAATTAAGTGGAGTGCTGACTTCACTGAATTTTTTTCAAATTTCGAATTTAAGGTTTTTTTGTAACTCTCCCGGTGGAAAATTAAGTTTTTTTGGTTAGCTCCAAAAATAACGGTACCTACTGACATGCAACTGTTAAGGAAACGCTTATTTATCTCAAAAACGATCCCATCGGTTTTGTTAAGGAAAAACAATACCTGTACATTTTGGCAGAACAAATTTACTAAAAGTGCAATTAACGGTACCTGCCATATCACAAGTTTTATTTTCTCATTAACGGCCAAACCAATTTCTAAAAAAGTTTTTATTCAAAAGCTCTTTTCAAATGTCAATAATATTTGAAGAATGTTAAAAGTTTTTTTAAAAATGCAATATTTCAAAAACGGCTTGGTATATTTTTTATGAAACTAGCAGCCCTATTACGGTTGTCAATTATCAATACGCTAGTTGACATTTTTCAATGAAATTGATGAATTGGTATTATCGTTGTCAGCAATCAAAATTTTTGATAAACTGTGAACGCTCTTAAGAAATCAGATCTATTGTGAATGATTCAAATTGACAGTCTTGGTATTATGGTTGTCAAAATTCTTGATTATAAAATTTTCAGTCAGTCACAAATTCCCTGTTGGTAAAGTCATTTACGGATCGCGAAAGCCAAAAGCATGTCTACTATAGAACTATTTTTCAGTGAAAATGAAATTGAAGAAGAAAATACTTTGGAGCAAGCAAAGATTCGAAGAAAATTGCGCGATGCTTCAAATCCGATGGATTTGTCTGAAAATATGTACATATGTAGAAAAAAGATCTTTTTTAATTACCTTGCAAAAACTTATTTGGCTCTCTTTTAGATTCATTCAAAACTTTAGACTTTCGAAAGAAGCCTTCCTTAATGTATTTTTAGATATCAACGACAAGTTAAAACCATCGAAAAGACAACAATCCATCCCATTTTTTTGATCTTTGTTCACAATGGATCAAAAAATGATCAACTCGCGTTCATAATACCAATATATCAATTAATTGACAAAACGTTTCAATTGTCAATTAATTGATCTTTGACAACCGTAATAAGGCTGTAGGTTAATAAATGTATTTTAATACACATATAGACATATACTAAAACTGGCATACCAAAACTTTTTGTTGCCAACATTTTAGATACCTATGTACATATGTATAAAAAATTAGTTTTTTAAGAAAAACGCTCGAAAGATTTAAATTTTGTTCATATTTTTTCAATCAAATGGCATACTTCTTTTTGAGCTCTAAGTTATTTTATTATAATTATTTATATGGTTAAAAGAACGATTTAAATGCTGTTTTTTTATATTTTTCCAATTTATTTTTTCTATGAAAATTTTCATATTTTATTAGTTCTTTAGTGCTTTTGTGTTGGTGTTTTTTCTCAAAATTCCAAAAATACAGATACGTTTTTTTCATTAACACCAGCAGTATTTTTAACTGCCCGTTCAATTATATGTATACACATATTTACCTGCTAGCGCTAGGTACCTTTTCTGCAATGTTAAAAAGAAAAAAGTATCGGACGTTTTGGCTGTTCTGAGTTAGGGTCAGTTTAGGCAGAGTTAAAAACTCTTACAAAATATAACGTAGCTATACACAATATAAATTAACCTGGCTATTTTTAAAATAAATTAATACTATATTTCCACCAAAGGTTTATTTCAGTTCAAATTTAAATAATCTATTTGGCGTTTTGGCCGCTCTAAAAGGTTAATTTTGAACTCTTAAAATACAAATATTTCATTTTTTCTTATGAAGTGAAAGTGAGATAAATGCTTCATTTGTGAAGAACTGAATGCAGCCACGAATGAAACCATTCAGAGGCATATAAGAAAAGATAAGTTTTGTTGCGGACGCCTGTGGGATATTCCTAGGTTCCCTTACAGACGGTGGAGGGAGACGAATGTAAGAAAGAAACAAACCAATATTTAAAAAAAAAAGAATAATAAACATTCCTAAATAAATACAAAACAAAATTATAATTTTACCCATACTTACCTGTACCATCCATGTTAGTTGCCGGTGTTTGCCTTTATGACTTTATGTTGAGAATTGACAGAGCCAAACATATAAATAGAGCAGGAAGAGACATAATGAAAGTTTTGGAAGTTGGCACTTCTGGAAATATTGGGCTCCCGAAATGTCAAAATAGGTGCATGGTGAAAAAACTTAATTTCCCTGAACGCAGTGACCGAGTGTGGTGTAAAAAGTCACGTTTGCATTAGGAATGGCATCATGCTGCCATTTGGCCAAAGTAAAGACTGGTGAGTTTTTAATATTAATTTTGTTTGATAGAATTACTTTATTGTTAGCTACAGTAAAACTCGTTCGTAATTTATATTCATGTTTCGGTCGTCTTCACTTCATGTTCACACGTGTCGTTTTTCTTGTCTCTTAAATACGTTTTCACTTATATTCGTGTCGTGGTTTTTTTGTCGATTACGTTTACGTCGCATTTTCTTTTGCCGTTTCCTTTCTGAGAAAACTAAATCCTAGGAGATTGAAATATAAATGAAAAGAACTAAGTGAAAAGAACTTAGTGTTGACGTATTTGTCCAGCAAACGTACCCTAATAGATAATGTCAATAATATTTTTGTTCGTGGCAAAAAGAGTTATTATTATTAATGCCATCCCTTGACACTCCTAGCTTAAACAAGCTTTGTTGACATAGAAACTAAGGCCATCTATTATTATATTCAAGCTTTTTCTTTGACGCCTGACGTTTATTACCAATTTTTTTATTTCATTACAATAATTGCGTCAGTTTGTTATAATTTATTGTTTGCTGGCGTTAAACCAGCTCATTTATTCCTGGTATTTAATTAATAAAAACAAAGAAAAGTGTCCATTTTCTATTTCTAATTGTTATTATATAGAAGTAAATTTGTGAATTCTTTAAATTTTTTCAAACACAGAATATTTACTGCAGCACGTACATCTTCAACAAACAAAATTGTTTCAGAACTCATGCCACTCGGCAGTTTATTTTTACCTCAACTCGCTCCAGCCTTAAACCTAGATCCACTTTAGGGCGACCCTTACTCTAAGAACGCAGACAGTTTGATGGCCAATAATTGGCTCAAAGAATTAAATAAACTTCATGCCACTCATCGAGAAAAATTTTAAAAGTTGAAATATTAAAAATGGTCGTAAGTTTTTGCTAGTATTTAGGCTTATTCTGCCAAATCTGTTATTCTGCTATTAATTTTCTGTTATAAACCATACAAAATTTCCAACATAAAAGATCTTTTATGATTTGTATTTAGGTGCTCGAACTTTAATAAAAATCTTTTATGGAACTTCGAAAACGAAATCAGTCAAGAAACAGCCCTAAAATCTGTTGTCATAATCAGCTGTTCTGTTATAAAATTTATTAAGATTTAGTTTGTGTTGAAATTCTGAGCAGTGATATTAAAACAAGTAATATTGAATTAATCTTTTATTTATTTATTAAAGCAAGTAATATCAAAATATTTCTAAATGTTTAATAAATTTATTTTTTTTTTACGTCGTGATAAAGAAACACATTAGGACTACTCAGGACATTCAACAGGTTCCACTTAGTCAATTTTACTGGTCCTGTGCATCCGTCTACAAAAATAATTTTATTTTATTTGATAATTAGTTTATAAATACATATCTACAGTATATTTGTTTACTTTTTTAATAACATTTCATTGACGAAATAAAAGATAAATATCAATTTTTACTTGATAAACGTGTGTACTTATTAATATCTTTTATGATAAAAGTCACAGAAGTTTGTCTTCTATTCTTTTATGATTTATAACAGATTGAATAACAGAATTTGGTACGCTGAATACCAAAATGCGATTTGTAAAAGATTTTGCTGTGAGTTCGAAAGTTTGGCAGTTCATAAAAGATTTCGTAGCAGATTAAATAACAGATTAATGCTAGCAGAATACCAAATTTAAAATTGATAAAAGATTTTTTGACATCTTAAACTTTTGTATGGAAATTCATAGCAGAATAACAGAATAAAAGATCACGCCGAATAGGCCTAATTGACTGTTTTGTGTTTTTTTTCTTAATACCTTGACTCCACAGAGCATACAGATCATAAATAAACAATGTAAAGATGGGAAACTTTCGTACGTTTCACCCTCCAAAACCCATTTGTTTACATTGTTGTTTTTGTAATCCGACTCCGTGTCGATGAATAGATGTGAATTGCAACAACAACTTAACGCGGTGAATTTGATTTGTTTTGACAGACCAATTTTTTTCTAAACTTGATGTCATGTTTTTTTTTATTTTAGTGCGTCTGCCATTCTGCATCGTTGTTTTATTTATCTTTTTATATTTGTTATTAATTTTTTCGTTTTTTGTTAAATAATAACAACAAATATTTAGTTGTGCCAGAAATTTTAAGTAATATTTTTAATTTTATCAAAAATTTCCGGCAACCAACTTTCCATTGAATTTTAAGAATTCACAAACTTCTTGACATTTCTGAATTCACCTCAGGGGATGTGTTCTAAAAATTCTTGTTTTGAGGGTGCAAACACACTTTTTTAATGGAATATTATTGAAAGGTACGACTGCACCATCAATATGTTTACCTAAATATAATTTTTTAAAACGAATTGCAGCCAAATGTTTTGCCGTTCCAATAAAATTGAGTTGTTGATTATAGATTATATATAAATTTAATGAACCATTGATTAAAATTTGAACATATTTTGATAAAATGTGCAATTCTTTTTACCTAGTTACATAATTAAGGCTCTCCCAAACCAACGCGAATGCGGAGCAACGACGAATTTTTGTTGTTGTTTAGCGTTATGTATTTGTCATATTTTTTGCTGTTGTGAATGATTCGCTGCGAATCACTCCGCGTTCGCGTTGGTTTGGGAGAACCTTTAAGCAAAAAGAAAATTCAATACATATTATAGTATTGGTTGTGTTTTTTGTAACTCAAAATAATTCTGTCTAAAAAAACGACAACAAAACAAAGCAATTTACTGGTCAAATACAACAATAACAATATTAATTCAGAATTAAGGTAGAACTAGAATAGCCAACGTAGTGGTCGTAGGAAACCGAGCGAAAACAAGTAATTCATATGACGCGCACATAATTGCGAAGTGGTACTCTTCGTTTAATTTTCGTTAACTTCTTCCGTCAGACGGGAGAGTGCTCACCATAGTGGAAGCGAACTAAAAGAATTTGGTGCGTGGTGCATAGTTTTCCAGTCTTTTTTTTTTGTTCAATGTATGAGTGAAACAAAATCTTAAATCACTGTGCTGTAAATAAGTAAAAACAAATTACATTGAACAAATAATAATTAATTGTTAAATGTTTGCTGGTTATATAAAATGGCAGACCAAGGCAAATGTTAGAATGTCCCGATGTCGTTTTTTTTCCCAAAGTCCATGGACATGCATAAAACGTAGCTATTATTATCCAGAATAATTTTGATAGTTCGTTTCTGTGGAGGTCTTGGGAAGTATTCCAGTAAGAAATACAAATTTAAGGAATAATAGGATTTTCACAACAAACCCCAAAACCAGTTTTCGGCAAAAACTTTTCAAAAACCATTCACACCAAACATTACACTATACGTTATCGTTTGACATTAAAGTTTTTCTTTCACCAACCACTTACAATTATCTTTTCATTTTGTTGTTTTCTCCACTTTTATGGATGTAAAATGGTGATTATTTATATAAATATGATCCATATAAAAGCATCCAATCAGTTTCTTTTTTGACATTTTACTAGGCACTGAACTTTTTAAAAGGTAGGTTTGTTTTGTTCATCTCTGTATTCCAACAAGTTTTCGACTGGTTTAATATTAAACTTGTGTTTTACGAAAACCTGAAACTCAAAAAAATGTATGTGAAACCTTGTGTTTTCGATTAGGTTTTTCTCCAAAGCCAATGTTTACGCGAAAACCGCGTTTGAGTTCGGTGTAAAAAGGCTAACATATTTACTATGAAATTTCATATTTCACAAACAAATTTCCTCCCACTATGGTTCAATAAACATACATTTATTTATTCAATTATTTATTACTATCGATATGTCTTTTATTATCTTAGAACGCTTTGAATTTAGGTAGCCAATACAATTTTAAAATAAAATTATATAAATGGAAGTGAGCACTTAAAAATTCACTTCACCTGCTTTTATACTTTATGAACATGTCCATTGGGTTGTTAAAATAACTGACAAATTAAAAAAAAAAAACGACGATTTGTGGTGAAAATCATTAAGTTGCATTAGTGTTAGTGTGGCAAAGGTTACTAGTGCAACTTTATGACATTCACCACGGTCGGAGCTTGTAGGCAAATCAGTTTGACAGCCGAGGATTCCCATCTTTATATTATTTATTTATGATACAGATGTCCAACATCGCAACCGCAACCCAATCAACGATCAGCAGATTTTTTCTCGCTGGGCAAATCATGTGCTGTCGCTTCATCACCACTCCTATCTTTTGCAACAATATCCAACCCAAAGAAAAAAAGGTCATATAAATAAATAACAAGTTAACAATATTTACCTCCAGATACAACGAAAACAGGAAAAAAATTTTTAAAAAATCACAAGCACTTAAAATCTCAAATCTCATGACCAAGCTTTGAACAACAGCGTTCATATTGTGTTCAAAAGACGGTGTTCACATTGGACTGAAAAACTGGATTTTTTTGACGTTTCAGTATTTACATCATCCCTTACCCTGAGGCCACACGAGCCAGTACTGGCTAGCCAATTGGTTACATACATTGAGTGTCAAGTTCCTATTCGTGTATGGGCTGTGACGTAGGCGGCATGCTGTACTGGCTTTTATACTGGCCAGGGTTCGGATGTTAATCCAAATGGAATAAATATAATCCGATTTCAGTGAAAAAAATAGAAGTACTATTACATTGACATACTATATAATAGGTCAATGTACTATGATATTCCATTCTTTCAAAATTAAATGAACTAAAAACACACTAATGCTATGCGACAAAACTAGCAAAAGAACAGAACGTTACGAATGTTTTGCGTTGGTTATGGAGAGCCTTGACTTGTTTCTGTAAAAGCTCTCCCAAACCAACGCGAAACCATCAGAAAGAAAACTAAAATTTTACTTCTCAGAATTTCCTTTCATGGCGTTAAATGAGAGCAACTACACTGACGCGATGGGAATTCACTAGAAAATTTATTCACTTTGCCTTCTCACCACTAAATCAATTTATTCAGCAATTTTTGGTTCTCTTCTCGAATGGTAAGAATACCCAAAAACACACCACACGAGACCTATAGCTTTTAACCACTTTGAAAAATTCAATTTAAAAAAAACTTTGGGGAGACTGCGGCGAGATCCAAGCGAGATGATGGCAAAACAGGCTCAATGCAAAGGACAGCGTGTAAATGCGATGGCGAGACCATAGCGAGAAAGCCATGACATAGATTCCCGTGTAAATGAGCATGGCGAGAACATAGCGAGACGAGTTTAATGACCATGATACTGGAAACTACGTTTCGATGACCACGGCAAGACATGTGAATCTTGAGTAAGCCAATTCGTTTTCCAAAACAATGCATGAACATTATAACAAATTTTTGGTTAAACTCTGTTGAAAAATCTTAGCTTTGATATCACTTCTTGAAATTAAAATGTCAAGAAAAGTGAATAATATAAAATTCAATATTTATCTGGATTTTATAACTTAAACTGACCTCCGGAATGCAGTTTAATTCCATTGCATTAAACGAGTGAATAAAATGGGCATTAGCAAATTTATAAAACTTTGACTCCCCGATTCTTATTTTATTAATATTTTGTGAAACAAAATGCGAGTCAATTTTAGTTTTAAGACCTTTTTCCAAATCTGCTCCGAAAAAGTACTGCCGAACCCTGTAACTGGCTGCTCTACTGGCTTCCCAACTGGCTACGAAAAAAGCCAGTTGACGAGCCAGTTGCTCATGCTTGTATGTGTCGGTAAAATAAGTGTGAGTGTATGGCGACTGGCTAGCCAGTACTGGCTCGAGTGGCCTCAGGGTTACTGAAGAAGTGGGAGCGAGGTGTGAATACTGAAACGTCAAAAAAAATCCAGTTTTTCAATCCAATGAGAACACCGTCAAAGATGGTTTTCTTCGACATGTCGTCGGCAAGTCATAGATTTTTCTGGCTCCGATGGGTTTTTTCTCAACATGTTCATAGCCCGAGCGTTACTCATGTCAAGTGGAGCCAGCGTGTAATAAACTCTTTCAGATTAGTCAGTTGCCCGTATCAGTTAAAGCCATTCCTTTTGTAAAAACTAAAAATATAAAATACCAAACTAACTAATGAAACACGTCTTTACTATATCAAGAATGGTCTGGAAGAGAACCAGTCAAGGAAAATTTTATTTAATATAATGGCTTCATTCAGTTCTAATATTAGGCACACAATACAAAGGTTATTTAGACGTGTTGAAGTACGGTACTATAGTACTAATGTATCATAGTGTCTTTATTGAACACACTCTTCATTTATATTTTGTGAACACATCTTTTTCTATGTTTCGAATTATCTCAAATAAAATGGTCAACTGAAAAAAGGTTTTGGCGTCTTTTCTTTAATTGGCTCTGGAAGGATAAAAGAATAAGTATAAATTATAAAAGGTTATGGGCCCAGAGTCAAATTAAAACATAAAATATCAAGAAAATAATGGAAGTATCAAAACAAACAAAAATAAGAATTAAAAAAAAAAATGTCTTCAACAAATTTCCCCCAGCTGTCGGCAGACAATTTCAATAATTGGAAATTTAGAGTGCGATGCATATTGGACGAGAAACAAATTGGAGTTGCGCTAAGTAAAGAGGCATCTGATTTCACCATCCAGGCGGAAATCGATCAACATAACATTAAGGATGCAAGGGCGAGGTCCATAATTGTTCAATGCATCACGCATAGAGTACCTATATTATCTAGAGAACCGACTTCAGGGCTTTTTCTCTTTTACCCTACAAGCTGCACTGATTGGATTTCCTCCACATAGCTGAGCATGTGTTAGCTGCCCAATGCATTTTAAATGGAACCACACCAATACAATGATAACTTATCGGATTTTTGCTCAGTTTTGCTCACTTTCCCTCAACTGAAATTCCGATATTCAAAATAGGAATCAGTTAAATTCAAAACCTGAAAAAATAAAAATTGTTTATGGTAAAATAACCTTTTTAGACAACTTTTCAATAAAAATATATATTTAATAAAGAATTTTGTTGTTTAAGCATATAAATAAAGTTAAATTTCTGAATATTTTCACTGAAAAAAACAAAAAATTGAATCTATTAGTATAAGCGCACCCTAAGAATCAGCCTTAAAGTGAAAGTGCACCTTTACATCCATAAAATTCCGTAGCCCAGTTTTTGACAAATGTTTTGACATAAACGAAGCAAAAAAAAATATCGTCAATTGCGAATTTTTTTGCGACCGTTCGTTGACAAAATATTTTAATTCTTTTAATTTATAAAAAGTGTTTATTTAAAAGTTTTATAGAATTGTGCGGGAATAATTGAAATTTGATTTCATGAGTTTCAATTGCTCATAAAAAGAAAATAACTTATAAACTATTCAAAATCCAGTAAGTTTTGTGAAAATATTATTAATTTATTAATTGTATTGATTATCATTAATGTCAACAAAGTATATGAACAAACAAGTGGTTCTTTTGAAAGTGGCAGGTTCTATGTTTACGCTGGTTTGTCTTGGTTTCTCTTGCCAAATGAGCGGGAATATAACACCAGGTTGGTAATTTAATAATCCGCTGCTCTTACGGGTCAGTTGGAACTCAATAAAAATGTAATTATTTTATTTTGAAACGTTTTCAAAATTAATTCCAAATCGAGTGTAAGTGTACAAACTAATAGCGTTTTCGTTTGGTCGTCCGGAAACATTCTAGATACTTTGGGAGTTACACCCAAGGACATATATCAATTTTTAACATTTCCACTTTAATGTACCTACCTACACTAAAACCAAGAGTCAACTTTTGATCCACTGGATGAAATTCAAATTGGTAAACGCCATTTTCAGCTCCATTCGAATAAGAATTCAGAAATGTATCAACGTTTCTTTTAGGATAGATACTTTGGGAGTTACACCCAAGGACATATATCAATTTTTAACATTTCCACTTTAATGTACCTACCTACACTAAAACCAAGAGTCAACTTTTGATCCGCGCTAAAAACCATACCTCATGGGTGGTGCGGAAATGCTTTGAAAAAAAAGAAAAAAAAAACTAAATAAAAATAACAATAGCTCTATTTTTTAGTGCATTTTTATCTTCGCTTAAGAAACGGAGCATGTTAAATACAATATACAACAACATACGTCGTATCAAACAAACCAAGAACGATTGGCACAATTCTCTTTCTATTCTCTTTCCAGGAAAAAATCTATTTTCTTATAATGTGATTTTTAAAATAGTTCTTATCTTCTTTTTAATATTTAAAATTATGGAGCTATCTGGTTTTTTAACCGGATGCTTTAATTGTAATCCTGAGACACTGATTCTTATTTCTTATTTCACAGAGTGGCTGACAGTACACCTCATTCAACAGTTGATTCTGTGTTTTTAAATACATTTTAAAGGGCCTTAGACATTGTAATGGGACCCCACAAACTACTGGATTATCTACAAGCAAAAATAAGTTAATCACTGTTATGTCAAGACTATTTTATTGGAATTATTATGGAGGATCTTACGTAAGTTAAATAAAATTTTAAATCAATTATTTAACATTGAGATTAATAAAATTTGTTGAGAATACATATAGTACCATTTTTAAATATAGAGTTAAGAAATATGAAAATCATCTCTGAAAAAATTATAAGAGTCCAATTGCCTTTTTTAAGAATTTTATTAAAACGTGAAAATAGGCAATTGGACTCCGATAAGATTTTCAAATAGTTTGACCCACAGAGATGGTTTTTATATTTTTAGATTATGTACTTAATAGTGCTACCAATTGCATAATAAGATTTGTATTTGAAACAAATTTCGAAAAAATCCTAGAAGAAAAGAAGTTTACTTTCAGTTATTATTGAAAACCTGAAAGGTTTAAGGATTCAGATCTGTATCCACTTGAAAGTCAGAGGGGCATGTTTTCCTCCAAAATTTGAAGCATTACATTACCCTTAATATACACTCCTCGTCAACTGAATACGCACAAACATTTTTGAATATATTTTATCCATTTTTTCCAAACAGTGATGGTTATTATGCCATCTGTTGATGGTAAAAATGTTCGTAACATATAAATAACAGAATTTCAAAGTTTTATCCAAAAACAACTTATACAAAGTAGAAGTTTTTTTTTGAGTCAACTGAATAGGTACAAAAATTAAAATTGGTATTGGAATGGAATGAAACAAGTTTTTGTTTAAGTTTAGTAGTGGGTACTTCCACCTTTATTTTTAATTACTTCGTAAATTCGATCCGGCATGGAATCGTATAGCTTTTTAATGTAATTTAACGAAATTTCGCTCTACGCTAATTTGATTGCAGAAATTAAGGTTTCTTTGTCTTCGAACTGACGACCACCCTCATTAACTTTGCGTAGTAACCATCCCCAGACATTTTCTATGATGTTTAGATCAGGTGAGTACGGCGGCCATTGAAGCAACTGCACTTGTTGCTCCTCTATCCATGTTTTTATTATGCGCGCTGAGTGAATAGGCGCATTATCATGTTGGTAGGTCCAGTTTATGGGTCCAAAGATGTTAGAAAATTAGGAAAATTTCTTTCCAAAATTACTTTATACCCAGCTGCTGTCATTCTTGATGTTACAACCTCGAGCTCAACTGTTCCATAATAACTGACTTCTCCCCATATCATGACACCTCCTTCACGACTATGATGGTGCTTTAAAAATCTTTTTTCTTTTCTTAAGTCGTGAAAATAGAAGTTGAACCCATCAGGGCCATCGAAATTAAACTTTTTTTCATCTGAAAAAACCACGTGATACCATTCTTTTTTCCAACTCATGTGAAGTCTTGAAAAATCTAATCGCAACATTTTCCGTCTCTCGTCAAGTGGTGGTTTTTTCTTAAGTTTCATTCGTTTAAGATGGCTTGAGTTGTTGATTACTCTTAATACTGTTGAGCAACTTGCGTTTACGACGACTTTTTGTTTTATTTTTGCCACAGAATCAGAAGAATTTGATGCATATCTTAAAATTCTTCGTCTCTCAGCTGCTGTTGTTGCTGTTTTCTTACCTCCCTTCATGTTTTTGCCGTATGCATCTTTATTTTTCAAGTAAGAATAAACTACATTAAAACTTCGGCCAACTTTATCAGCTATTGCACGTCCAGTTATGCCTTGGTCTGTAAGTAAATCGATTTTAGCTTTTTCAACACTGTTAAGACACGTTGATCTACTCATTTTTCTTAAAATTTGAAATCAAGAATTAAATTTTACTGAAAACACTAAAATCGTTAATTTAGACTGTCAAGCACTCCAAAAAACTTATAAACAACGAAGAAAATTGCGTTGTACCTATTCAGTTGACTAGAAAAAAAACTCCTACTTTGCATATAAAACACTTTGCAAGTGGTTGAAGAAAAACTCACGGTTGTTTTTGGATAATTCTTTCGGAATTATCTGCTTAACATCTTAAGGGAATAGTTAGCATCAGCAGATGGCATAATAACCATCACTGTTTGGAAAAAATGGATAAAGTATATTAAAAAATGTTTGTGCGTATTCAGTTGTATTAAGCTGAAGATCAAATAACTTCCACTTCAATCACTGAAGCGCTGGTGACTGCGTACAAAGTTGAGGATTGCAGTTTTTTTTTTTGATCCACCTCACACATGATGCTAATTAATTTTGTTCTTTCTTTTTAGGCAAGTGCTCCATTGAAACTGTCGATGCTATCCTTCCACCATCCCACCATACGGACAAGGAGATGGTATTGGAACAGTACTAGTCGGTCGGGTGGAAAGTGGTGTCTTCAACCAAGGTTATTTTGTTGTGTTTGCCCCATCACCACTAAAGTTAAGTAGCCGACGCTGTTCCCGGAATGGTTACATTGCCGGTGATTTGAAGTGCAACCTTCCCAGGGGAGCTGCTGACTTCACCACTCAGATCATCGTATTAAACCACTCACCAGTGGTCGAACGGTTACACCCCAGTGTTGAATTGCTACACTGCTCACATTGCTTGCAATTAAGCAAAAATCAAAGGCAGATCTTCGTTCAGGAAAAAACCAAATGACATATTTATATCTGTGTTAAAATGACAAATTGATTAATCTTCTTTAAGTAGTATTAGTAATTATATATTATTGTTTATTTAAACTGATCAATACAGAATGTTATCGAACCATTGTGAACAGCATTTAAAATAATTAAAGAAATGTGTTTACCTGCTTAAACTGTTGCTTAAAAAACGAGTTTTTTTTATGAAGTTGGGAAATTTAAGTTTAATTTTAAAGCGAAAAAAAATATGTAGAATAGTTGCCTATTTTTTTTATCTACCTAGGAGTAAATTGAATAAGGTCAATTTCCTTGTAACGCTTTCCTTCCGGTTAAAAGATAAAATTAGTTAAAAATTTTAAAATTACCTATGAGAACTTATGTAGTATTTGTTTTTATAGTATTAAGAGCTAGAAGGCTGACATTTAGATAGATGATAGAAATTATTTCATATATATTTTAATTCCTATCAGTTCATGCGAGGATCGAAAATCAAAAAAAAAAGTTTAATAGTAGGAATCATTAATAACAGTTTAAAGAATAATTTACCTATTTTTTAATCGAAGTCTTTAGAGCCGTTTTTGAAATAAATAAACTTCTAAAATGGTTGTATGGCAAAAGTACCGTTATTTGTAAGCTTAAAATTTTTACAATTTACTATTGATTTCCCCTCCCAAAATTTGAAGAAAATCGCTTTCGTGGTTTGAGCTACACATTAAAGTACAGATAAACAGACCGAACACCAACAGACAGAGTGAATTGTGCCACCCACTTTTTTGGTGTTCTCTACCATCGTAATGACATGTATGATTATTACCTTAAATTGTTTTTCAACAATCCAAAACTTGCCATTTATTACCTATGTATATATATCTCAAGTAAAAAGATTTTTTAGTTATCAGCAAAAAATTTTTGAATTTTATTAAAACTTCTTAAGCAAACATATAAAAGCATCTAATAAATAAATTGTAAATTTGGATATAAAATTAAATACAAAAAATAAATTGTAAATTTGGATATTAAATTAAATACAATCAAAAAATATGACAACAATAATACAATAATTCAGCAGCAACATATTCATATAATTTGTTGATGGCAAGTTTAAGTTTTTCATCGTATTCCTATGAAACTTTTTCAAGGTACGTATTTAATTTCTATATCGAAAAAAGACAATAAAAACATGGAAAATAATAAGGATTGTTCTGTTTTGAAAGTTTTATTTTCTTAAACGGAATATTAAAACGCCTCTTGCTTTGATAAAATTTACTTTAAATTAAGTCATAAAAGCCAAAAGCAACAAATTGAATTGTAGGTCATATTGAGAAGAATATGCTATGCGAAAATGTATATGCAAAAAATAGGACCTATGATTAAGAAGCAATTTTTTTTAATTTGATAAATTGATTTGAAAATTAAAACAATACAAAAGGCGCTCACTAGTGTCTTTCTTTGTCAAAATAGAAGACTAACAAAAAGAAAAAACTACAAAATACACATAGTATCGTTTTCAATATAATGAAAGCCACAAACGCTTTCGAGTTCTTAAACCTTACATTTTTTTAAAAGCTTATACAACTCATAGGGAATTCTTACCGAATGTTGGTGTATGTTGTTCACTTATGTGCAATTTGGTTGTATTGCACATTGGTCTTTGATGTTGAAAAATTTTCTTAACAACTTCTTGGTCATCGGAGCAAGTTGCAGTAACATTGTCAGGTGTTGAATCAGAGTACTCAATATCAGAAAACTGCGGAGATGTAATGGAGATGTTGCTTCTAACGGAGCTTACGGATGCTTTACGGTTAAAGTCTGAAAAAAAGGAGAATTTATAAGATTTATTTATAAGCAAAGATCACTTTTGGGTCACTTGGGGTTTGGGTGGATGAATAATTTTAATTACAGTTATTCAAACCCAATTTTGTTTGTCAGTGCAACCGACAGTTATTTGGAAAAAAAGTTAGAATTATTATTAAAAAGTAAAAAATGAGTCCAAAACAAAAAGAAACCACGGAATCTGAACGAAAAATAATTCTTTATATGCATAATCAAGGCAAATCATATGCAGAGATTGGAACAGTAATGGAAAGAAGCCGATACACTATTCGCAGCGTTGTGCAACGTTTTAAAGGAGAATCTAGCTTTAAAAGTGCTAAGCATACTGGTCGTCCCCGGATTTTGAGTCCTCGGGAATGCAACCAAATTGTAAGAAAAGTCAAAGTAAACCCCAAAATAACGTCAACCCAAATTGCTGCTGAAGTAAACCAAGACTTTGGAAAGACCGTTCACCCCATGACGGTAAGGAGAGTGCTTCACGAGGCTGACTACAATGCTCGTGTTGCTAGACGTAAGCCAATGATTTCTCCAATCAACCAGAAGAAGCGGTTGGAATATGCATTCGAATATCGGAGTAAGCTTAATAGTTTCTGGGATGACGTACTCTTTTCTGATGAGAGCAAATTTAATATTTTTCGTTCAGATGGCCGTATAACCGTCTGGAGAAAGCCCAATACAGCATTAAACAAAATAAACCTGGCACCTACAGTAAAACACGAAGGCGGAGGAGTGATGGTGTGGGGATGCATGTCTGCTGCAGGTGTGGGCGAGCTGGTTTTCATCGACGGAATTATGGATGAACGAGTTTATATGGATATTTTGAAAGACAATCTGAAAAAAAGTGTCGAAAAATTGAACTTATCAAGCTCGTTCACATTTCAGCACGACAATGACCCCAAGCATACGGCTCACGACGTGCGTATGTGGTTAGCATACAACGCTCCGCATGTTCTTCCTCACCCACCACAATCTCCGGACCTCAATCCAATTGAGCATTTGTGGGAAGAATTGGATAGGCAAGTAAAAAAGCGGGCAATATCTAGTAAAGCTGAGCTAAAACAGGCATTGGTGGAAGAATGGCAAAATATTGGAGAGGAAACAACCAAAAATTTGGTGCATTCTATGCCAAAACGTTTAGAGGCTGTCATAAAGCAAAAGGGTTTGCCTACCAAATACTAATTTTTGTTATTTTTGTCTCACTGTTAATCTCGTTTTTAAACTTTAAATAAATGTGCCAATAATTTTGTGCCACAAAACGTGATGGTTTTTTGTTAATTATTTTTTTTCTTTAAATCTGGCAAGATATTATGAAACGAAATGGATTGCAATTGATAGTAAATAAATGAAGCTATCAAAGGAAAAAAAAATTAACGAAACAGGATATTTTTAGGCCTTAAAACAGACATGTAGTGTAAAAAAAGCTTGGTGTGCCAATAATTAAGTGCGGCACTGTACTTGGCGGTGATTGAAGACTAAAACGCTTTTCTTTCACTGTTTCATTTGGGCACACTTCCAATGTTCGGACTCCGATTGATCTATTTGCCACGGAAAGAGATTTTTTCGTAACAAATCTAAGAAGCTTTGTTTTTGATGCATTCAAAAATGAATTAGATTTGTTTATATTTTGTTTGTCTTCTTGTTTTTTACTTGACCACGGAGAGTGGGAAACAAAGTTTTTTCATTGTTCGGCAAGGATGCATTTTTGACTTTCGGTTTTATTATTTGGCATTTCTGATTTAACTGGTGGATTTTTTGACTCCATATGTTGGCAACTAAACTATGATAAGCTCCATCAGCTGTGTCAATGTTAAGCTTTGGTAGAACTTAACAACCTACTTGAGGACCGCACTCTGGATTGGTGGATTGGAAGTTTTTAGATTTTGTGTTAAATGTTAAATGAGTTTACCTGTACTGCATTGCTGCTTTCGGGTTAGCAACTGGAATATTACGTGGTTTACGAGGTGGAGTAGATAGGTTTCTTGGCTTATACTCTACACGAGTACCACTTAAACGTTTTTGTAACAAACGTCAAACAATTTTGTCACTGCTCCTGGAATTTGTGTTCAATAAAGATTGTTGAAATTCTTCGGTTAGACTATCAATTTCGTTGACACTATCCATGAAGACGAGGGAATGTGATTGTTCGGGAATATTTTCGGTACCACCGTCAGTAATCGTTTGTTCTGCTGTCATTTGCTTCTTAGATGGAGGACTTTTACGATGAATTTTATGTTTGTTCACACGCACCTCCGATACTACACAATTATTGTGTATTTCTTGGATTATGTGAATAAGTGGTGCTTTTGAATTGCGGCTTGAATGTTTTAATGTACTTATCGCTGTAAGTATTCGAGAAAGATCACTTTTCGATTGGACATCATGCTTTTTTTTGCATTCAGTGGAAAGGTCTCTCTGTTCGTCATCTTGCTGTTATTGTTTGACACATCTGAAATCTAAAGTAAAAAAAATATTGTTTTAGTATCTATGCCACAGATGATTTTTTAAAATGTTCAAGTCCTACGAACCAGTTTCTGAATATCTTAAAAATTTAAGTTCAACATATTAAGAATGTATTGGGCAGATTACGTTGAGGAAAAAATAATGATTGTATTTTATTACTAACCATAGAGCTTGTACTTAAAATATAAATTGAAATATCATATTATATGATTCATATATTATATTTTTTCAAAAGCTTATATAACTCATAGGGAATTCTTACCGTATGTTGGTGTATATATATAACCTTGTCAGGTGTTGAATCAGAGTACTCAATATCAGAAGGATGTAATGGAGATGTTGCTTCCAACGGTGCTCACGGATGCTTTACGGTTAAAGTCTGAAAAAAGGAGAATTTATAAGATTTAAAGATGATATAGTAATTATCACAACTTACCAGCTAAGAATGACGCCCTATCGTGATCTGTTTTGTGGTGGGTAGGGACATCAGGACCACCACAGAGGCCAGTATGACTCATTTGATATGGTCGTGGCGTTGGAAGAGGTAGACATGGTGCGCGATTTGCTGCAGCTAGTGGTTGCACTTAAAAAATCTCCTCTACTGCTACTATTAGACATTGGGTCGCTATAATAAATTTAATGAAATATTAGTTACGTAGATTTGACAAAATATTTAAATAAGTATGATATGAGTATTTATTTATTGCTTTAATAGTTTACTGTTAGTTTACTTAGTGCAAATATTTATGTAATGTATTTTGGTAGGAGTCGAATTATAGTAAGATGCACGGATTTGAATAATCACAACGTAAAAAAAGAAGAAAAGTTTTCAAAAATTAAAAAAAAAATTTGGATTGTTTTGTGGTGCAATATTAAAAGTTCTTGTAATCCTGAAGCTCGTAATTTAAACGACCGATTTGGCCCTGCACCAACTTGATGTGAGACGGTGCTTTGGTATTGTGTGGAAGGTTTTGATTGCTTCCTTGCAATTGAACCACCTAAGTGGACACTTGGCACACAGGCTTTTTAACTTAATAAATAAATTCGATTTTGTGTTATCATTGTGTGCTTGTTGGCAGTAGCTTACACGCAAGTTAAAACACAAACTCCGCGCACAAAATCAAAAGAAATTTGCAAAAGTGCATTTAGTTTTTCACGTTTTATTGTTTTGTGCAATTTAAAATAAATATATTTCACAGGACAGTTGCAAAATAAACAATATTTATTTGGGAACACCGAAGTAAACAAAAAAAATCAAGTTGAGTAATACATCGAGTTTCACTTGATCAGTCGACTTTTGGCACTTGAAATTTAAGTTATTAATGATTGTTATCCACTTTTAATTAATAATTACTAATATTTTACCTATAAAAAGTATAATTTTCTTTAAATACCGAGTTTTTGTTGGAAGAATTCAATATTATTAATTCAACCCAACACAAATTAGAATCGAGATCTGTCATTTTGACATCATAATTTAACAAAAAAAACAAAACGTCACTTTAAGCTACTAACCCCATTTTGTATTTTTATCCACAATTCACACGTATTCACCGACACGGAATTTGAGAGAGTTTTCTCTTGGTGTGCTCAAATAAAATTTGCGGGTGTTTTAGGCAGGAGGGGTACGAGTCGGTTCTCTAGATAATATAGGTACTCTATGGCATCACGGACAAACACTTGGATCTAGTAAAAGATACAACGTCGGCAAAAAATATGATTAACAAGCTGCAGTTGGTTTTCGAAAGGAAGAGTGTGCTTTCGAAGCTACACCTTAAGAGGAAGCTGCTGAGTTTAAAGTGCATAGAAGGCGAAAAGTTGGAAAATCATTTCATGAAGTTTGACACCATAATCAGAGAGCTGGAAAACGCAGATTGTAAAATGGAGGAGTCCGATAAGGTATGTCATCTTTTGCTTACTTTACCCGATAAATATAGTACAGTCATTACTGCAATTGAGACAGTCAGTGATAAAACAATCACTGTGGAGTTTGTAAAGGCACGGTTGTTGGATGAGGAGCTAAAGTTCAGCTCAAGGAATGTGGGTGGAAGTGGAAGCTCACAAGATGAAGTATCATTTGGTGCATTCCAGATAAAATGCTTTCGGTGTGGTAGGTCTGGACACAAAAGGGCTCAATGTTTTGCAAAAGGGGTAGTTAACAACTATAACAATCGAGGAGATAGAGGCGCAGGTCAAAAGCGGTTTAGGGGTGGAAGACAGTTTGTTAGTAGATCAGATGGAAGAACTCAAGGGTTGAACACAATTGCAGACTCGCAAAGAGATGGTCGGTCAGATGAACTTGGTTTTTTTGCATTATCAACAGAGATAGAATTGCCGGCTCAGGCAAAAGAAATCAGTTTTATTGTTGATTCTGGTGCAACCGAAAACTTAATCAAAAATCAATATGCAAGCGAAATGACAGAGATAGTAAAATTAGATGTACCAATAAAAATAGGTATTGTAAATGGTCAAAAGCTGGTATCATTTAAGCGAGGGGTATTAAAGACAATTTTGAATGGACGTATCATCAATATTTGTGCATTAATAGTACCTGAACTAAGTCATAACTTATTATCTGTAAAAAAGCTGATGGAGAAGGGTTTTGCAGTGACTTTTGTAAACGAAATTTTAAAAATATCGAAGGCTGGTCTTACATGCTATGGTGAAGGTTTTGGAAGGCTTTTTACGCTTAATATGAAAATAGTAGATGCGTGGAACTGTAGTATGGCAGATGTTGATTTATGGCACAAAAGGTTGGGCCATATAAATAGAAAAAGTCTGGCAATAATGAAGCTTCCATATGGAAATGAAAAATGTGGTGCTTGTATGGAAGGAAAGTCAACTCGGCTCCCATTTAAAACAGTGGCACATCCAAAGTCATTCAAAATAGGAGATCTTATCCACTCGGACATTGCTGGACCTGTTAAAATTCCGTCGAAAGAAGGTTATAGATATTTTCAAACAGTTATTGACGACTTTTCTCATTTTACTGTTGTTTATCTTTTGACAAATAAATCCGAAGCAGGAAACAAATTAATAGACTATATAAAGAAGTTTGAAACGGAAAAAGAAACAAAAGTTAAGAGAATAAGATGTGTCAATGGAGGAGAATTTTCTTCAAATTGGTTTAAGGAATTTTGTAACAACCGAGGCATAAGGCTGGAATATACATACCCATACAGTCCGCAGCAAAATGGGACAGCGGAACGAATGAACCGAACAATTTATAATAAGGCCAGAATATTATTGAATGAAGCGACTTTGCCAAAGCATCTATGGAGTGAAGCAGTGTTATGTGCAACCTATTTAATTAACAGATCACCTTCTCAATCAATTAATAATAAAAAACCAGCTCGACTTTTTGGCAGAAAATTAAACATGCATGGACTTAGAATATTTGGATCAAAAGCATGGATGGTCAATATTCCAAAACAAGATAAACTGGATATGAGAGCAAAAGAAGTACGTATGGTTGGATATGCAAGAACAGGTTATAGACTATGGGATGCAGAGACTGATACGGTTCTAGAATCACGAGATGTGCGATTTGACGAAAGCAAAATTAAGTTTGAGTGTAACAACAATAACATTGAGAAATCGAAATCAGCAAACTACAATAAAGATAATGAAGAACAGGAAGATTCAACTGATCATAATTATGATGATTACGAAGAAGAGAAAGAATCAACAGATCGAAATATATGTAATGATGATGAACAACAAACGAAAACAACAAAAAGTGGAGGACAAATAAAACAACCCATTAATTTTAAACATTTTGAACTTTTTCAAGCCTTTTGTTTAACATCATATGAAGATGAACCTCAGACATACCAAGAAGCAATTGACAACGCATGGGAACAATCCATCAATTCTGAATTGGAAGCTCATGCAAAAATGAAAACATGGACAGTGACAACATTACCAGAAGGGAAACAATTGATAGATGCGAAATGGATTTTTCGAACTAAAGGAAATGGCATCAAGAAATCTAGACTTGTAGCTAGAGGGTACCAACTTAATGAAGATCAAGACTTTGGGAAAAACTATGCACCAGTCGCAAGAATGTCAACAGTACGAATAATATAATCACATGCAATTCAAAACAACTGGATGATTCGACAATTAGATGTTCCAACAGCATTCCTTCATGGAAAATTGGAGAAAGAAGTATTTCTTAAACCACCGGAAGGAGTAACAACTAAAAGCGGAAGTGTCTTAAAGCTAGAAAGAGGGTTGTACGGTTTAAGAGAAAGCCCAAAGTGCTGGAATAAAAGGTTTGACAATTTTATCAAGAAGAAAGGTTTTGAGAGGTCACAAAATGATTTTAGTCTTTATATCGGAGAAGATAAAAACACATTTCTGATTATATACGTAGACGATATAATTTTAATTGGGAAAAATCTTTCGAAAATCATAGGCGAACTGAAACTGGAATTTGAAGTTAAGGATTTTGGAGAACCAAGGTCGTTCCTAGGAATGGAAATAGAAAAAAGAAATGGAGAATTAAAAATTACCCACAAAGGTCAAATTGCAAAAATGTTGGACAAATTCGGCATGAAAGAATGCAAAGGAGTAACTACACCATTAACGAAAGGATTTCAAGTGGACCTAAATGAAGAATTGGAAGATATTCCATACAGACAATTTATAGGAGGTTTGATGTTTATATCCACTGTTTCACGACCCGATATAACGTATGCGACATTGTATCTAAGTCAGTACCTGGACAAACCAACTAAAAGTTTGTGGACTCAGGCAAAGCGTATGCTAAGGTACCTCAAAGAAACTCAGGACATTGGACTAGTGTTTACCAAAAATAATAAAACAAATACTATTGATACTTATTCGGATGCAGATTGGGGTGGAAACAATTCAGATCGTAAAAGTGTCACAGGATCTATAACACTTTTTAATGGAAATGTTGTGGCGTGGCTATCAAGGAAGCAAACTTGTGAGGCATTGTCAACAGGAGAAGCGGAGTACGTGGCTGCGGCAACCAGTGCTTCAGATTTAATGCACATAAAAGGTATATTTATTGACTTCATTAAAACAAAAGATGTTAAATGTTTGCTCTATATAGATAATAAGGGGACAATTGAATTATCGAAATCTTTTGAAAATAGTAAAAGAGCAAAACATATAGATATTAAATATCATTTTATTAAAGACTTAGTTAACAAAAAAGAAATAGAAATTAAATATATATCCACTGAAAATAATTTATCTGATATGTTTACAAAAACTTTAACTACTGAAAAATTGAAATTTCTCAAAGATTCTTTGAATATTACTTAAAATAAGAAGACTTCATATTATATTTATGTATTCAAAAATTTAAAGTGATAAACAAATATATTATTAATAATATAGATTTATTTTAAAAGAAATGAAATTTTTTTTTTTTTATAAAATTCAACATTGATAAATTTTTCTTTTGTTTGTTTGATAAAATGTAACTTTAAACAATTCAATATTAATGTAATTATTCGATTTTAAAGATCAATATACTTTTCAATCGAGGGGGGCTGTTGAAGTACGGTACTATAGTACTAATGTATCAGTGTCTTTATTGAACACACTCTTCATTTTTATTTTGTGAACACATCTTTTTCTATGTTTCGAATTATCTCAAATAAAATGGTCAACTGAAAAAAGGTTTTGGCGTCTTTTCTTTAATTGGCTCTGGAAGGATAAAAGAATAAGTATAAATTATAAAAAGACGTACAACAGAAGGTTGATTTAGACTTGCAAATTGATGTTAGCGTACATTCTATTTCAACACCCCCACTGAATGTACACTCATTGTTATTTCTGGAGCATCAATCCTACTGCTGAGGAGCAAAATAGATGTTTCTTGTAGTCAACTGCCTTGGTGAGAAAATCTGCAACCATCTCAGACGTGCTGATGTACTTCAAATTTATTTGTCCTTCATTTATCTTGTCTCGGATGAAATGATGTCTGACGTCGATATGCTTAGTTCGAGGGTGATAAGCGTTGGTCAACCCTAAAATAATTGCACCTTTGTTATCGCAGAATATTGTTGTCGAAGGTGAAGTTTTTGGTACAAGTTCATTTTCTAAACTCTTGAGCCATATTGCCTCTTGTGTAGCTGATGAGACAGCCATATATTCGGCTTCGGTAGATGACAGTGCGACAGTATGTTACTTTTTTGTATTCCATGAAACTGCAGCTTTTCCAGAAAAGAAAATATAGCCCGTAGTAGACCTCCGGTCATCACTGTTGTTCGCCTATCAGAAAAACCAACTATACCACCATCATTTGACTTTGAAAATTGCATTGTTGCATCAGCTGTTCCTTTCAAATAACGCAGGATCCGTTTAACCACGGTCCAATGTGCCTTTCCAAAATTATTATTGAAACAAGTTACGTTACTCACTGCGAAACTTACGTCGGGCCTTGATACTTGCGCGACAAACATAATACTACCAACTGCTTCTTGGTAAGGAGTATTAGCTTGATCAAGTTTTTCTTTTTCCGACTGTGGACACATTTCTTTTGAAAGCTTTTGATTACAGTCCATGGGTGTATTGACAGGATTGCAATCTGACATATCAAAACGTGCCAATATCTCTTTTATGTAATGTTCTTGATCAGTACTAATTGTTCTCTTTTCGCGGTTATGCTTAATTTGTATTCCCAAAACAAATCTAGCTTCTCCCATGTCTTTCATCTTGAAGGTACTGTGAAGATATGATTTTAATTTTGTTTTAACTTCGAGATTTTGGGAAAATATCAAAATATCATCTACATATACTGCTACTATGATCAGGTCGGAATTCTTATGAGAAAAATATACACAGGGATCAATTTTTGATTTCTGTAATCCGAAATTTAATAAAGCGCTGTCAAGTTTCTGGTTCCACAATCGACTTGCTTGTTTCAACCCATAAAGAGACTTCTTCAGGCGACATACTTTACCAGTTTTATCAGAAAAATCTTCTGGTTGTAACATATAAATTTGTTCAGTTAAATCACCTTGGAGGAACGCAGTAACTGCATCCATCTGGTCTATATCCAGATCTAACTGCGCTGCTATAGACAGCAAAAGACGTATAGTACTATATCGCACTACTGGCGAAAACGTCTCCTCATAGTCGATGCCCTTTCGTTGTGAACAGCCCTTCACTACTAAACGAGCTTTATAGCGACAAACTGTACCATTGGAATCGCGTTTGGTCTTAAAGACCCATTTGCAGTTTATTGGTTTCTTATCAGATGGCAAGTCAACAAGCTCCCAAGTCTGATTTTCTTTTAAGGAATCTAACTCCTCTGCTATTTCTTGTCGCCATAAATCTGAATCTGCTCTATCAAATGCTTCACTCAGAGAAATAGGATCATGCAACTCACCTGATCTTACTGCATACGATATATAGTCATCTCTTTTTACTGGTTTTGGAACTCTATTGCTTCTTCTTGGTTCTTCTGGAATATCCTGGATACTCGAAACTGAATGTGGAATTATATATTCAACCTCATCCTACTGCTTAGATTCTGCATTAATTTCGTTGCATATTTCCTGATTACTACTGTCATCAACCAAAAACATGTCACTGGCCTCGTTGTTTTCATCTTTGGCATCGGAGTAATGATCAGATCCAGCATCACTAGGTTCACCATCGGAAACAATTTCATGGCTCGATTCTACATCAAAAAAGGATACACTATTATCATCATCCCCTACTAGATATAAATGCTGATTTTCGAAAAATATAACATCTCTACTGATCACTATCTTCTTCTTAGTTGGATTATAGAGTCTATAGTTTTTTGTGCCATCACTGTAACCCACAAAAATGCAAGCCTCCGATTTCTCGTCCAAATTCTTCCGCTTCTGCTTTGGTATGTGTACCATTGCCTTGCATCCGAATGTGCGTAGGTAACTCATATCAGGAACAACACCTGTCCACGCTTCCTCAGGAACTTTACATGTTGACGAACTGCTTGGAGATCTGTTAATTAGAAACACTGCCGTTGAAACTGCTTCAGCCCAAAAATGCTTTGGCAGACGAGCATCTATGAGCATACAACGTGCCTTCTCAATGATCATCCTATTCATTCTTTCAACAAGACCATTGTGCTCTGGTGTGTACGGTGCCGTCATTTGATGATGAATCCCATATTGACGAAGTAAAATCCCAAACTCCTTGCTGCAATACTCTGAACCATTATCTGTTCGCAAAACTTTTATTCTTTTTTCGCATTGGTTCTCTACGAGCGCTTTAAATTCTTTAAAGCGATTTAAAGTTTCGGCTTTTGAATGCAAAAAATAAACAAATGTTTTTCGAGTATAATCATCAACAAATACTAGAATGAACCGAGCACCACCCATACTTGCAATATTTATTGGCCCACATAAATCTGAGTGTACCAGCTGTAGCACTTCTTTGGCTTGTTCACCCGTATGATTGAATGGTAACCTACACTGCTTCGCTTTTGCACATATTTCGCAATTTATCTTTTCAACAACAGGGAATTTTTCTGATGTTCCAAAACAACTACTCAGATTTCGAAGGCTTACATAATTCAGATGTCCCATCCTTCTGTGCCACAAGTTATATTCAGACTGTAATTGATTTGCCGCAAAAAATCTATTGTGTACAGGTCTGTCCAGCTTAAACAGTTCTCCATCCAGAGAAGCCGAAGCCAACAAATCATTCTCTGAGTTGTATATTCTGCACCCCTTTAAGTCAAAAACTACTGTATTATTTTTACGAACAATTTGACTTACTGAGAGAAGATTGGCACATAGCTCTGGAATACATAGGATATTCTCAACCTTCAAATTAGAATCTGCAACAGGTAAGTACACATTTCCAGTACTATGAACATCTAAACGCATATTATTAGCCACCACCGCTTTACTCTTCGCAGCCTGACTAACATCTGACAATAGTTCTGGGTTGGTACACATATGTGCAGATACACCTGAGTCTACATACCATGCCCCTGGCTCAACCGAAGAAATAGCAAAAGATGTGTAAAGTACATTTGTTGAGCTCGCCTGCATGCATTTGTTGTTGTGTTGCTTCGATGGACAATTTCGAGCAAAATGCCCACGATTGTTGCATTGATAGCATCTTGGTCCACCACTGCCACTATTGCTACCACCAATAGCACTACCACTGCTAATACCACTAGGACCAATTCCACCACCAACTCCAACAGCACTAACTCCACCAGTCTTGCTTTTTTTCTTTTGGTTTCGGTGAATGCCACCACGTCCATAAAACGCCACCGTATCAGATTCATCTGATTACTTAACATCTTGAAGAATTTTCGTTTTTATAGAATCACCTGCAATCGGAATTCCACAGCTTTCTATTCCCATTATCATGGGTTTGTACTCATCACTCAAACCAGCTAACAGAAGTGTGCCTACCCACTCTTCAGTCACTTTCAGGCCGACTCCGTTGAGTTTGTGGGCAGTCGAAATGATGTCGTTTACGTACTGCTCCACGGAAGAGCATTCTTCCATCTTCGTCGTTATAAGTTTTTTTAAGAGACCTACTCTTCGAGAAAGTCCATCGTCCTGAAACGCCCAACTAACAATTTAACTTGTTTTAGTTTTAATACAAGCTATTTCCCGGCTTGTATAGTAACTAAAACAGGCCTTACACAAATCATTTTGGCTGACATTAAAAAAGCTATTTGATTCCCTTAAAACCTGTCATCACAGGTGTTAAACAATCAAATAGCTTTCGATCAGCAGTTTATTAAGGCCTTACAAAAACCAAATTTCTTTTTTTAGTCTAAAGTGTGAATCAATTAATTCTTGACATGTTTGAAAAAGGCATTTCAAAAAATGTATGCTTAAAGGCTCTCCCAAACCAACGCGAATCCACAGCGACGACGAATTTTTGTTGTTGCTTAGCGTTGTGTATTTGTCATATTTTTTTCTATTGTGAATGATTCGCTGCGAATGCGGAGCGATTCGCGTTGGTTTGGGAGAGCCCTAAATCTTTAGCATTTTTTCCATACATAAAACTTTGAAAATAAATGATTGAAAGATTTTAAAAAATCCCTTATTTCTATCGAAACAAAATTTTGATATTAAATCATTTTCTGGCTGTTTGCAAGAAAAACTTTAATCCCTACAAAAGTTCATCTCGTTATAAACTTTTGGGTAAATGTTTATTAATTTACCAATAAAAAGTTAGCTTTGGAAACAATTTGAATTAGAACAGCAAGTATGTGCGACTCATATGTGTTTACAATCAACATCTGTCACAAGCAAAATGAAATAGCTGGCAAAAAACGGCAATAATTTGTAAAAGTTTGCTATTAACATTTACAAAAACAATACATTTCCTTACGCAGGGCAGCATTTGTCACACGCAAAACGAAATGGCTCACGAAAGAGAGCAATCAACTCCTTAAGTTTGCTACAAACATTTTATAAAACCATATTTTTCCTTACAGAGGACAACATCTGTCCATCTGTCAAAATCAAAACAAAATCGCTCACGAAAATAAACAATAATTTTCATAGGTTTCTTTTGAAAATTTTCTTTTATTTTCCAAACAAATATATACATATATACGTATAACAAAATTCTTGTTGATTTGTTATCAGAATAACTTAAACAAGTAAACATATATTAACTGCAAATGGCGAGTTTCTTACAATCATTTCTGAACAATTTGTTGGTGAAAAGGTACATTAATTTGTAATAAGAAATTTTTTTGTTTGGCAATAGTAAAAAAACCAATTCACATTTAAATTCAAAACAAATCGAAAAGTGCATTATTTTTGCATAAGTTCAAAGATTAAAAACAAATATATTTCAAGAATAGTTTCAAAAATAGTTGCACATTTCTTAAAGTTAAAAAAAAAAACAACACAAATTCCATCAAGAAACACACACATCAATCGAGGAAGACATTGGCGAGCGCTGGCTTCATATCGTCGTTATTCTACTTTGGGAATGAAAGTTCAGTGATATTTGTTCTTATTAATTATTTACCACTTTTTGATGAATAATTTTTCTTATAATTTTATATTTTGTTTATAATTTATTCTAATGAATAGCGAACAAAAATTTGTTAAGCCCGGTACAGTCTGCAGAACATTTTCAACTAACGAGAAATGTCAAATCTTGCTGCTGTGTATAACGAGCTTATTTAAGAAAGCCGTATACAAAACATTTCAATTTACTTTTAGTAAAACAACTTGGACAGGCCTTAAACAGGTCTTTTCATACTAAAGCATACAAGCCTTGTATACAACTTCCAAATCTCAATTTAAAAGCCAATTTACAGGCTATTATCAAAAATATATATGGGAAAACGGCCGAGTTGTATAACAAAGCCTTATTTTAGTTCTTTGCGAGCTATAGCCTACCAAATTTGAAAATCAGACCTAATACAAGTTAAATTGTTAGTTGGGCGCCGCCTGCAGTCTGTCCCAGCACTGCTTTGCTGTTTGAGTGTCCTGAATATGGACATAATTCACTGGATCGATGAGTAATATAATTTTGGACCTGGCTTTCAGGATTTTTTTGTTATCCTCCTCATCATCCGTCGAGACACAATCCCATAGATCCTCATGTTCGAGGTACGCTTGAACAGTGAAACGCCATATGTCGTAGTTCTCTCTTCCTTTCAATTTTTCAATCCTCGGTAGCCCACTGATCGCCATTTCCAATTTTTAAATTTCAATGCAATCACTAACTGAAAAATAAAATAACTTGCGTATAATTTATCCTGAATAAATTTTCATACACACGCAACAAATATTGGAGCATCTGGGCCCATAACCTTTTGTAAAAACTGAAAATATAAAATACCAAACTAACTAATGAAACACGTCTTTACTATATCAAGAATGGTCTGGAAGAGAACCAGCCAAGGAAAATTTTATTTAATATAATGGCTTCATTCAGTTCTAATATTAGACACACAATACAAAGGTTATTTAGACGTACAACAGAAGGTTGATTTAGACTTGCAAATTGATGTTAGCGTACATTCTATTTCAACAATTCCACACTAGCCCACTGAGTATTAATACATGTCAAATTGAAAGTGGGAAAGAATTTCTTGCGACTGTCAAATTTGTAGGAAATATGACTTTCAAATTTTCCTTCCACACTGGCTTGTATGAATACATGCCAAACTTGTGTTGACACACAGATGAAATGTATTAAAAATAAGAACCAACCCTAAAAATTGTAAAGTATTAATACATGTCAAATCATGTATGCAGAGCTGTCAAGTTGTGTAAGATGGGCTGTCACATATTGTATTAATACCTGTCATATTTTGTTTCCACACTATACACATTTTTTCCCCCCACTTTTTTGTCATGTATTAATACTCAGTGGGCTAGTGTGGAAGGGCTATTATAGAGTAGAGGAGTAGTTAACTACAAAAATGTTTTCAATCTCAATATTCAATTTTGTATAACGAATCTATACAGATTAAAACAATTCTCGATGAAACAAGGAACCAACTACAAACCAGGAAACACCAGCACCTTAGACAATTAAAAGTGAGGAGCTCCAGCTCATTGCTCAAAAAAAGGTTCGCAGTGAAATAATCCAAATGGAGGACGTGGCCAAGATGCGGAAGAATATGTAACATTTAGCACCAATTAACTGAGAAATGTGGCATTTGATAACTTCTTTATAGAATCACAACGGACAGCTGAAAGGCGAAGTGCAGCGTTACAATCGTAAATAATAAGATACATCTGCCGATAACGTACAGGTAATATTGTTTAATTGAAAGGCAAAGACCGCTTCATTTTTATTTTTTTGCAGTAAAGAAGATATGGTTATTAAGTTATAGAAGGCAGTCAAAATCAATCATCTATAAATGATGAATTTAAGCAAGAAGGATCAATAAAAGAAGAAATTAATGCCGATGCAATTCTGTCTGTCAAGGAGGAAAGCATTGAGGCACATATTAAAGGTATGCTCGTCTGTACTTTTAACTATTTGCTAATTGGAATTTTAATTTTCGTATGGGCAAATTTGTGTGTGAGCATAGATTTTGTTGTAGATGATGTGAATGAGAAACGTAGCTATAACTATAGGTATATTTTCTCATATTATTGAGGGTAGGCATTGTTTTTATGGCTGATTTAAAATGTTTGACGATATCTTTTCGTATAGTTATTTAGATATACATTTTCTCGTATAACTTCGATGGCAGGATACCTATATCTTCTGGTGGGTATTTTAATAAATTTGAATTGTAATTTTTTGTATTATTAATTGTTTCGAGGATACGTTTTTTGGTAGGTGTTTAAATAAAATATGTATGTAGGTATTCTTATGAAAAATCAGAGTTAGGCTTATTTAAAGATACATTTTATCTTTTGGAAAGGAATTAAGATATTTTTGTTGAAGATGGGGTAGGTTTATGTAAACCGAGCTACATAGGTATTTCTTTTGCTAGGTAGGTAGGTATTTTAATTGAAGTTTGTTTTGCTAAATTCTAGGGTAGGTAGGTACATATTAATTTATAAAAAAAAGTAAGCAGTAATAGAAAGATTTTCGTGAAATGTTTTTATTTCTTCAATATCTGTACGTAAGTGTGAGTGCATATGCTAAACTTCTTATCTAATAAAACTTTTTATAAATTTATTTTGAATAAGTTTATAAGATGGTATGTAGGTACCTCGTTATTCAAAATAAATTTCTTAAAATAGAAACAGATACCTATGACTTATAGCAATACTTATGAAAATGATTTCCCAAATTCTATCTAAAAATTCTCTTAACACAAAATAATTTTTCTTATGATTCTATTATGACCCAGAGCTCACAGCAAATTTTGTATGCCAGTGATATCAAAAAAAGAAGTATAGGCGTACAAAACATGAGTTAAGGCTATTCAAAAAATCAAAAGTCTTGGAGTTTATTGCCGGTTATGGACTGCAAGACTTGACTGCTTGATTTTGCTAAGTATCACTCACACAAAACATTCTTACGAAATTTAAAGTTTTATTACGTTTACGTCGCGTTTTTCAAAATTCAATAAAGCGTAACACCCAATAATGCATTTAATTTCACTTACATATGTAATTACTATACTATATGGCAAGTTCTGCATTCGTAAAAAAATTGAAATCGAGATTTTGATCAGACTTGTCATTACGATGATAAGGAAGATAAAAAAGTAGGTCTCACAATTCTCTTTGTCTGTTCGGCTACAACCTAAACGATTGCATTGGTTTTCTAAAAACTTGGCACATAGTGTTTGTTTTAGTGATTCTCCCCACACTTTTTTGTCATTTTTTTTAGAACCAAAAATAACGGTCCTGCCAATACAATTTTTTAGTAATTTAACAATATCTTATTTCTCTAAGAAACGGGTCCAAAACTTTTCTTAGGTAAATTTTTTTAGTAAAGGCTACCTTTCGATAGGTAACCATATTTCAAAAAAAGGTTATTAATGCTACCTGTAAAAGAATCTTTTTTTAGTTTCAATTTTCTTCCAAACGGTATTTATGATTCTAAAAAATGTAAATAATTTTTAACAAAATTTTCCAAAAAATAATTTATGGATTTTTAAAAATGTAAATTTTTTCTTTTTTGAAAATCTAATATTTTGAAAACCACATGGTAGATTTTTTAAGACTCAGTATTGAACGGTTTTTAACACTGTAGAATATTTTAAGAAAAAATGTTACTCTTATGAAAAAATTAATCACAACTTACATACATATGTTGTTGCCCTGGCCTTTGGCTTGGAAATGGTCATTTCAAAAAGGTAAACAATAAAGTCTGTACTGACTTTATTGTTACCTTTTTATTGGATGACTTTGTCCTAACGTTTTGACAGAGGTTGCCATTTTATTTAGAGGAAAAAGATAAATACAAATACCCCATTTCAAATTACTCAATAACATTTATTTATTTACTTGTATTCAATATAATTAGCTTATAGATATTTGAATAAAATAAAAACAAACAAATTTCCTATTATATATAAATAATTCTTATACTTATTTGTTGCAGAATATTCTGCTTCACGAAGATCGAATCGAGCCAGAAAATCACCTTCGTATTTGTATAATCCATAGTAAAAGAAATCGCAGTGTATAGTAAAATAAGAGTACAAGTGGTTAAGGTAATTTATCATATTTTAAATAACATAAATTATCTATGATTAATTAATATTTTAGCTCAAGATTGATATTCTTAAATCTAAACAACCAAAAAAGCAGTAAGCACATCAGTGACGGAGATGAGGATGACGATCAAGAAGCTGATGACCACCACTACCATGATTATTATTCAAGCGAAGCAGTTGTTAATGGTAATAGTTTTAAAGATGAAGTGAGAGCTCAAGATTGTATGACAAAATTGCAGCTTGATGCCACGAAATGTTTTTGGGTATATCTTGATTGTACCTATTATTGTTATTAATTTTTTAACTTTGATTTATGTTTATTTTGTATTTATCAAATTTATTATTTTGTATTACTTTTTTCAATTGCTCTAAAAAAACAATGGTAAAAATAATAAAATGTAAAATATAAACAAAAATATGTCCATTTTTGTTTTAAAAACAACAAAGAAAGTGCTTATTTGTGTGTATATGTTTACAAGACAATACCAATAAATGTATACTTTTATTCTAAAAAGAGCCTGGGTGCGACCCAAATTGGTAACTTCCCTTTGGTGCAGTCGGAAGCAAGAGGCCCGATATTATATTATTTTAAAAACATCGCCTGCTAAAGATCTTCGAAAAAGTTCTTAAATATTAAATATGAAATCAAGTGAAGATTAGTGAGAAGAATAAAACTAACCCAATGCCAACATCATTGGTTGTTCACAAGTTATTTGAGAAGAAATAAGTTTAATAATTTTTGGTAAGGTTTATAGTAGTTTTTTTACTTTAAAAAAACAATAGGGATATTCATGCAACAGCGTAAAGTCGTCGTAAATGTAGTAAAGTTGTAAACTTCGTTAATCTGTCAATTTTTCCATAAAAATTGTGACAGAAATAACGAAGTTTAAAACTTTACAACATTTACGATGAGTTTACGCTGTTGTTTGAATACCCTTAATGTTTGTTGAAATATTTTATAAAACCAACCAAATATCAATTAGGAACTAGTGTACAGAATTTAATTAATTAAAAAATTTCAACGATTTTGGTAGTTTCTTGTTTTTTTTTTAACTGTTTGGCGAATTCTTTTTTGCAAATCCTATAATTTATTAATTTAAAGCAAGTCTGTAAAATTAAATTAACCCAAAGCCAACATTATTGTTTGTTGTCAAGATATTTGAGACGAAAAACAATTTTCTACAATTATTGGTAAAGTTGCGTGTAGATTTTTTTGTTTAAAAAAAACTGTTGAATTTTTTAAAAACCCTATCAAATATCAATTACTAACTAATATATAGGATGAAATCAACCGGGAGCCAATATCGTTGTCTGTTCTCAAGATATTTGAGGCAAACAAATTTCAACATTGGTAAAATTACTTACAGTTTTTTAGCTTTAAAAAAACTATTGATTTTATATTTTTAAAAATTTTACCAATTTTTATTAGTAAACTTGTGCATAAAATACAATTATCGGCAGTCTACATAGATCGTAACGAAGAATCTGCGCTGCGTTATTTGAAGTTGAGGAAGAAGAAGTCGGTTCTGATTCGATCCGGGAATCTCATTCTTAGTTCCAGCTTTTCCTTGGTCGACTTTGGCTATTGGTTTCAAAAGACGTAACATATGGGAAGTTGATCTCGTAAGTGGGGATTGAAGCTTCGGATCGATAAGGACTTTGTGTTGCGGCCAATGACCCCGCTGATGCTTGGCGGAGCAGTTGTTGATGCTGTGCATAGCGGACACACTAAATTACCTTGACAACCACAAATGGAGCAAACTCTGCAAGGTGGTTCAACAGCAACCTGAAAGTAATGATTTGTCATTAAGCGTAAAAACTGTTTGAATTGATGTTCTTACTAATTCCTCATCCTCGTTTGGGTGAACTGCTGAGTTGAATTGATTTTGTCGAGGAAGTTGAGATTGAAATGCTGAGAAGTTTCTATCTTTTATAGAGAACAATAAAATCAAATTTAAAATATATGAGAAAATATCCGGATACCTACTCTGCTGAGTTCTGAGCAGAACAACTAGGTTTACGGCAAATGAAGATGTTAATCGTTCTATGGAAACACTCGGACTTTTGTTCTATGGGTGCATAGATCTATTAAAGAAAAGATGTTTAGTTGTTGACCAAAAGTTTACCTGACGCAGAAAAGATTGTGGAGCACCACATTTTCTGCATTTCAAATCGTCGGTAGTTAGAATTTTTTCCAAATCCATCCAAGCTGGTTTTCCACCATTTTTATGGAAAATACACATTTCGCCCACACTTGGACTCATTTTCTACGCAAATCTTAGATCTATTTGTTGTTCATTGCCTGAGGCCATTTGTTTTTTTTTTAATATTAAGCTTTTCCTTAGAAGTTTTGAACGTAAAATCATCATTCATTATCAAATGGAAACGAAAATCGTCCAGGAACAAAGAAAGCTGATGAATAGATTGTTAGCAGAAGGTTGCAGTTTATTGCTTGGAGATTTCCGTGGCGATTGATTACAAACTAGATGTGGCTGTGTGATAAACTACGTCGTAAACTCCTGTACTGCAATGAAATTGGTCCAGGTCCATTATATGTTGGTAGTGCAGGATGAGCGTCGTTTAGATCCTATCTTTTAGTTTTTCCAACGCTAGTTGAATGAATGAAAACTGAAAACTCTTAAAATACAAACTGATTAATTTGAAAAAGAAAAGTTTTGTTTTAAACTATTATTACTATTTTCAAAAAAAGTAAATACACAAATAACGACAACACAACCGTCAAACCAAATTGTCAAAAGTTACACCATTTTTCTGTTTGGCTCCAACTAGCGCTGGTGGCGCATGATTGTTGAAGATGAACCGTCGTGAAGTTGGCTCCTGGCAGTCCATATATAATAGGTCAATGATTCACAGCCGTATTTATAAAGAAAATTTAAAGGCTTCGTAACTTTAAAACGCCTCTAAGTTGCTCTGAAGTGCGAAATCGGTATCTATAATCAATTTTCACTTTTAAGCAACGTTACTTAAATGCATCTTAACTTAAACGTCATTCACCGTGTTTAAAGGTTACTTAAAGCCACCTTAAACATAATTTGACATTCGAGACTAATGTTTTTTTTTTATTTAGTTTATTGCCGGTTATGGACTGCAAGACTTGACTGCTTGATTTTGCTAAGTATCACTCACACAAAACATTCTTACGAAATTTAAAGTTTTATTACGTTTACGTCACGTTTTTCAAAATTCAATAAAGCGTAACACTCAATAATACATTTAATTTCACTTACATATGTAATTACTATACTATATGGCAAGTTCTGCATTCGTAAAAAAATTGAAATCGAGATCTTGATCAGACTTGTCATTACGATGATAAGGAAGATAAAAAAGTAGGTCTCACAATTCTCTTTGTCTGTTCGGCTACAACCTAAACGACTACATTGGTTTTCTAAAAACTTGGCACATAGTGTTTTTTTTAGTGATTCTCCCCACACTTTTTTGTCATTTTTTTTAGAACCAAAAATAACGGTCCTGCCAATACAATTTTTTAGTAATTTAACAATATCTTATTTCTCTAAGAAACGGGTCCAAAACTTTTCTTAGGTAAATTTTTTTAGTAAAGGCTACCTGTCGATAGGTAACCATATTTCAAAAAAAGGTTATTAATGCTACCTGTAAAAGAATCTTTTTTTAGTTTCAATTTTCTTCCAAACGGTATTTATGATTCTAAAAAATGTAAATAATTTTTAACAAAATTTTCCAAAAAATAATTTATGGATTTTTAAAAATGTAAATTTTTTCTTTTTTGAAAATCTAATATTTTGAAAACCACATGGTAGATTTTTTAAGACTCAGTATTGAACGGTTTTTAACACTGTAGAATATTTTAAGAAAAAATGTTACTCTTATGAAAAAATTAATCACAACTTACATACATATGTTGTTGCCCTGGCCTTTGGCTTGGAAATGGTCATTTCAAAAAGGTAAACAATAAAGTCTGTACTGACTTTATTGTTTACCTTTTTATTGGATGACTTTGTCCTAACGTTTTGACAGAGGTTGCCATTTTATTTAGAGGAAAAAGATAAAAACAAATACCCCATTTCAAATTACTCAATAACATTTATTTATTTACTTGTATTCAATATAATTAGCTTATAGATATTTGAATAAAATAAAAACAAACAAATTTCCTATTATATATAAATAATTCTTATACTTATTTGTTGCAGAATATTCTGCTTCACGAAGATCGAATCGAGCCAGAAAATCACCTTCGTATTTGTATAATCCATAGTAAAAGAAATCGCAGTGTATAGTAAAATAAGAGTACAAGTGGTTAAGGTAATTTATCATATTTTAAATAACATAAATTATCTATAATTAATTAATATTTTAGCTCAAGATTGATATTCTTAAATCTAAACAACCAAAAAAGCAGTAAGCACATCAGTGACGGAGATGAGGATGACGATCAAGAAGCTGATGATCACCACTACCATGATTATTATTCAAGCGAAGCAGTTGTTAATGGTAATAGTTTTAAAGATGAAGTGAGAGCTCAAGATTGTATGACAAAATTGCAGCTTGATGCCACGAAATGTTTTTGGGTATATCTTGATTGTACCTATTATTATTATTAATTTTTCAACTTTGATTTATGTTTATTTTGTATTTATCAAATTTATTATTTTGTATTACTTTTTTCAATTGCTCTAAAAAAACAATGGTAAAAATAATAAAATGTAAAATATAAACAAAAATATGTCCATTTTTGTTTTAAAAACAACAAAGAAAGTGCTTATTTGTGTGTATATGTTTACAAGACAATACCAATAAATGTATACTTTTATTCTAAAAAGAGCCTGGGTGCGACCCAAATTGGTAACTTCCCTTTGGTGCAGTCGGAAGCAAGAGGCCCGATATTATATTATTTTAAAAACATCGCCTGCTAAAGATCTTCGAAAAAGTTCTTAAATATTAAATATGAAATCAAGTGAAGATTAGTGAGAAGAATAAAACTAACCCAATGCCAACATCATTGGTTGTTCACAAGTTATTCGAGAAGAAATAAGTTTAATAATTTTTGGTAAGGTTTATAGTAGTTTTTTTACTTTAAAAAAACAATAGGGATATTCATGCAACAGCGTAAAGTCGTCGTAAATGTAGTAAAGTTGTAAACTTCGTTAATCTGTCAATTTTTCCATAAAAATTGTGACAGAAATAACGAAGTTTAAAACTTTACAACATTTACGATGAGTTTACGCTGTTGTTTGAATACCCTTAATGTTTGTTGAAATATTTTATAAAACCAACCAAATATCAATTAGGAACTAGTGTACAGAATTTAATTAATTAAAAAATTTCAACGATTTTGGTAGTTTCTTGTTTTTTTTTAACTGTTTGGCGAATTCTTTTTTGCAAATCCTATAATTTATTAATTTAAAGCAAGTCTGTAAAATTAAATTAACCCAAAGCCAACATTATTGTTTGTTGTCAAGATATTTGAGACGAAAAACAATTTTCTACAATTATTGGTAAAGTTGCGTGTAGATTTTTTTGTTTAAAAAAAACTGTTGAATTTTTTAAAAACCCTATCAAATATCAATTACTAACTAATATATAGGATGAAATCAACCGGGAGCCAATATCGTTGTCTGTTCTCAAGATATTTGGTAAAATTACTTACAGTTTTTTAGCTTTAAAAAAACTATTGATTTTATATTTTTAAAAATCTTACCAATTTTTATTAGTAAACTTGTGCATAAAATACAATTATCGGCAGTCTACATAGATCGTAACGAAGAATCTGCGCTGCGTTATTTGAAGTTGAGGAAGAAGAAGTCGGTTCTGATTCGATCCGGGAATCTCATTCTTAGTTCCAGCTTTTCCTTGGTCGACTTTGGCTATTGGTTTCAAAAGACGTAACATATGGGAAGTTGATCTCGTCAGTGGGGATTGAAGCTTCGGATCGATAAGGACTTTGTGTTGCGGCCAATGACCCCGCTGATGCTTGGCGGAGCAGTTGTTGATGCTGTGCATAGCGGACACACTAAATTACCTTGACAACCACAAATGGAGCAAACTCTGCAAGGTGGTTCAACAGCAACCTGAAAGTAATTATTTGTCATTAAGCGTAAAAACTGTTTGAATTGATGTTCTTACTAATTCCTCATCCTCGTTTGGGTGAACTGCTGAGTTGAATTGATTTTGTCGAGGAAGTTGAGATTGAAATGCTGAGAAGTTTCTATCTTTTATAGAGAACAATAAAATCAAATTTAAAATATATGAGAAAATATCCGGATACCTACTCTGCTGAGTTCTGAGCAGAACAACTAGGTTCACGGCAAATGAAGATGTTAATCGTTCTATGGAAACACTCGGACTTTTGTTCTATGGGTGCATAGATCTATTAAAGAAAAGATGTTTAGTTGTTGACCAAAAGTTTACCTGACACAGAAAAGATTGTGGAGCACCACATTTTCTGCATTTCAAATCGTCGGTAGCTAGAATTTTTTCCAAATCCATCCAAGCTGGTTTTCCACCATTTTTATGGAAAATACACATTTCGCCCACATTTGGACTCATTTTCTACGCAAATCTTAGATCTATTTGTTGTTCATTGCCTGAGGCCATTTGTTTTTTTTTTAATATTAAGCTTTTCCTTAGAAGTTTTGAACGTAAAATCATCATTCATTATCAAATGGAAACGAAAATCGTCCAGGAACAAAGAAAGCTGATGAATAGATTGTTAGCAGAAGGTTGCAGTTTATTGCTTGGAGATTTCCGTGGCGATTGATTACAAACTAGATGTGGCTGTGTGATAAACTACGTCGTAAACTCCTGTACTGCAATGAAATTGGTCCAGGTCCATTATATGTTGGTAGTGCAGGATGAGCGTCATTTAGATCCTATCTTTTAGTTTTTTCAACGCTAGTTGAATGAATGAAAACTGAAAACTGTTAAAATAAAAACTGATTAATTTGAAAAAGAAAAGTTTTGTTTTAAACTATTATTACTATTTTCAAAAAAAGTAAATACACAAATAACGACAACACAACCGTCAAACCAAATTGTCAAAAGTTACACCATTTTTCTGTTTGGCTCCAACTAGCGCTGGTGGCGCATGATTGTTGAAGATGAACCGTCGTGAAGTTGGCTCCTGGCAGTCCATATATAATAGGTCAATGATTCACAGCCGTATTTATAAAGAAAATTTAAAGGCTTCGTAACTTTAAAACGCCTCTAAGTTGCTCTGAAGTGCGAAATCGGTATCTATAATCAATTTTCACTTTTAAGCATCGTTACTTAAATGCATCTTAACTTAAACGTCATTCACCGTGTTTAAAGGTTACTTAAAGCCATCTTAAACATAATTTGACATTCGAGACTAATGTTTTTTTTTATTTAGTTTA